>CM033748.1:1697663-2265888 GCA_019671005.1 Hibiscus mutabilis
TTTTTAAGAATCCTTGTATAGGTTGGAGCTATGAAACTTACCTTATTATTATAAAATCAAAAAGGAGAAAGGGCTTTTTCTTTATTATCGCGAGTTAGTTTTGGATTTCCTTCTTGATCAATGACAACTGCAGCATTGTCATCATATCGTATTATCATCCCGTTGTCACGTTTGAGTTCTTTACAAGTACGTACAATTACAGCTCTGATCACTTCTGATCTTTCTAGAGGTGTATTTGGTACTGCTTCCTTGATCACAGCAACAATAACGTCACCAATATGAGCATATTGGCGATTACTAGCTCCTATGACTCGAATACACATCAATTCTCGAGGCCCGCTGTTATCTGCTACATTCAAATGGGTCTGAGGTTGAATCATTTTTGAAATCTCTTCTTTCAAAAAACACGGGAAAATGAAATAATGATGATTTTCATGGGGCTCTCTAGGCGAGAAATGGGAAAGTGTATCAAAAAACACGGGAAAACGCTCTTTTGATTATTTTCATGGGTCTCGTAGGAAAGGAAATCGCTTTCCTATGAAAAAAACACGGGAAAACGCAAGTTTTCTGATTTTCATGGGCTCGTAGGAAAGGAAAAAGTAAAGTAACAAAAATTCCCGAGAAAACGCAATAAAATAATGATGATTTCCATTTTCCCGTTTACCTTTCTCTCGTAATTCTACTTTTACAACCGGGGTCCCTGCCTGCTCAGATGCGTCAATCCACCTATATGTACCATTTTCCTCGCATAGAGAGCTCGAGTAGTTCTTGGTAGGAGGGAACTAAGACTTTATCTAAGGTTCATTTCTATTTGCTCTCCCGCTACGCTAGTACTTAAGAGACTATCTTAGCCCAGAGTGATCCCTCACTACCAAAGTGGAGACACCTTTATCTCGTCAGCTCCTTACCGCTCCGTGGGGCTACCTTCACGTCACTTCCTTGAACTCGCTTAAGGAAATCCCAAGCTCCAACACTCGAAAAGAAAAACTACACAACAACAAGGCAATGGGGCCTACAAAGCCCCATTTATACCACCACTCAAAACACCAATTATGAAACCCCCTCTCTCCCACTTCACACCTCGGAACGCATCGTTCTTATAGAGAGAAAGGCGCTTTCACATCTTCTTAACCCGAAATGGCTGGGGAGAGGTTACAAGGTATCTCGACCGACATGGAGAGGTAAGGTTCTTTTTTTAGGGTTTGTGGTTAAAATTTAGAGTTTAGGGTTTAGAGTTTAAGATTTAGGGTGTTAGGATTAAGGATTTAGGTTTTAAATTTTTTAATTTAAATATGAAGGGTTGTGTATCAAAATATAACCCTAATACTAAATATTGATTTTAAATCAAACTTTTCAAAATAATATTAAACTAGTCACTAATTTAATATATAAGTTATATATTGTTGGATTGCAAAGGGCAAATGTTAAGGAACTTTTTTATTTCATGGTTAATTTTCAGTTGATGAGGGATAATCATAATTTATAAAAATCTTATAATATAATTTATTATTAATTGAAATTATAATTATAAATTTTTTAAAGAAGTTAAAATTTATTTATTTTTAAAATATTAAAATACAAATACCATTACTTTAATTTACATCTTCATATTCTAAAAGAACTAATCTTGTTATTCTATTGTTAAGGAGAGATCAGGCCATATCAATCTTTGTCGTAGAATTTAATATTATTTATTAAGAAAGTTATGTAAGAATATATAGATTTATAAAGTCAACAATAGAAATATACTTTTTAAATGATAAAATAAAATTTTATTATTATTTTAATTTATTTTTTGAAATAAAAACTTAATGAGAACTACGACCTCCACTAAATTCTTACTAATTCCACCGCTGAGCATGATCGATATTTTTCAAATCACAAACCAGTTTATTCATCAGGCACATGCTCTTAGGCCAAGCGGTTGTACTCAAAAGAGTTTGTTTTGGGGTCTTTTTTCCATTAATATTTTTGTTAGGTAAAAACCAAAAGAAGAAGAAGTAGGAACAAAGATACTGGATGTGGATCAAAACCGGCAGACAGACCAAAGACAAGGTGACGTTTGCATGTGGGCAAAGATGCGATGACAAAGATGAAACGTGGCTTTGCATGTGGTCTTTGTTGGCGGTGGGTGGACTCATGTTCTTTTCTATATAGGTGAAGTCAGAAAATTTAATTTTAGATGTCATAATTTAAAATTTTTATAAAAAATATTTTTAAATATTTTTTAAAAAGTGTTAATATTTATTTAAGTTTTATAAATTTTATTTTTAATATTATTTAATATCAAATTTATAAAAATATTTTTCTTCAAAATTTTTAGAGTGTTACTCATGTCACAAAGGTAGCTCCGCCAGCGGCCTGCCTACCCTTGGTGGAGGTTCGATGTTGTTATTATTATTTTAATTTTTAAAGACCATCCATAACTCTGCAATTATATATTAACTATAATTATATTTAAATCCACGAATTTTTAAATATTATAATAATAATATAATTAATTAGATTAATATTAAACTTTTAATAATAATAGCAGTAATAATATCAAATTGATATTTAATCGACAGTAATAATAATAATAATAGAAATAGAGTAGTTCCTCCTTGCTGAAATCGGCAAATACTTGTCATCTACTGGGTCATCAACAGCTAGTTCATGATAGATTAGGATAATATTAATGTGACGTTAACATATGTGTTTTTTATTTAAATTTACGTTATGTAATTATATTTTAATTTTAAAATTGTTGAGCCGTGAATGATTACATTTTTAAATAACAGGAGTAATAATTAGGTGATAAGATTTCTGTAACACCCCGATCCCGTCTCGGATCCGGAGCATCACATTCGGGTCACCCAAAATTGACCCATCAAAATTTCGCATTTAAGACCACAAGTTTGGCAACTCTCAAGACAATCCATTTCCATAAATTCACATAGATAATAAGATTAAAAGGGGTTTACAAAATGTAAGTTCGAATTAAAATATACCGTTTGACCAAATAACCGTAATCAAAATAAAATACAGACTCGGCTGTGGCAAGGTCCTATGAATACATTCAGTCCAAACTAAACATCAAGTACTGTACTCTGAACTGGCTCGGTGCTAGGAAATCCTCATCGATGCGCTACTCCAAAACAACCTGTCAACCTACGCACGGAAAAACCACAATTACGCACGCTGAGCTAACAAAGCTCAGCGGTACATTTCTACTCTACCGCAATTCATGAATATCATAAAACAAGCATGCATGATATTATAATTAAGAGTGCACAAAAAGGCTTCTCTATATCTAAGGATCATCTTCTAGCCTATCCTAGCTAGAGTTTACAACTGTCTCAAGATACCACTACTTACAAGAAGACCACAAAGACATCTCATGCTTACCATACGCGAGGTCCCACCGACCATTGAGTTATGTCCCGTACCATGATCACATAGCCCAAGGGTTATCTAGCCCATACTCGAGATCACACAGCCCATCGAGTTACTCGATATCACATAGCCTGTCGAGTAACAACCCTACCCTGATCACATAGCCCAAGGGTAAAATAACCAACATCTATTATCCATACAACAACGTACATAACATACATTCCCTAATGGCCAGCGAAGCCCTACTATTTTCCCATACTCACACAGTCGTCGGGTTACCCGTGATCACATAGCCGTCGGGTAAGGATCATATTCGGATCACTATAGCCACAGAAACGTCCTAGACATACTTGGATCACATAAGCCACAAGCAGTCTTTTCCTGAGATCAGACAGCCGAACAGGTTACTCGAGATCACATAGCCCTTCGAGTTACTCGAGCTCACACAGCCCCCGAGTTGTATTCCCATATCCTGATCACATAGCCCAAGAATAGGTTTCGGATCGCATCCAGATCATATAGCCCGTGGATACGTTGGATGTACTCGATCACATAGCCCAGAGTACCCATCCCTTTATTTAAGTGCCCTTGCACTGACTCTAGGATATCCGGATTCCTAACCAAGACACATACGCTAACACATGCTCCCCCGAGCATCACTATATCTCACCGAGAGATAAAGGCATACAGCCAATCATTAACAATGCCCTAAGGCATGACTCATTTGTTACACTAATCAATATATGTCTTTAGGATTCATTTACACTTTTCTCGTTAGATCATCTTATTATTCAAGGCAACCAGCCTATATGGGAGTCCCTTCAGCACACAATAAGGACCCCGATCTTCCACGTAGCATTAACCGATTTACCACGATCCCTATAGATTACTAATCCAAGCAACTTACCCAACTATTACCAAGCCATTAGCCAATAATCCACATACGGGTTACTAACCTTGATTTCCCAGTTTATAGTTTGTTTTATACCTTTAGGGACCCACCAGGCCCTTTACCACGAATTATAGAGCCCTCAAACGCAACCCTAAAATTCTTAGGCATATTGCTCTACGGGTACCGATACTCCTAAATGGGTATCGGTACTCCCTAATAGGTATCGGTACTCCTCCTAGAGCACCGATACTCAACTCAGGTTCGAAAGGATTGGACCCTCAAGCCGTACTGATACGCTCCGTACCGTACCGGTACGCATCATCGGTACTAGGATCGCCCCGTACCTATCCACCCTGTACCGATACTCCAACATACGCATACTGGTACGCTAAGCCTCTCTCAAGCAATGCAATAGTGTGTATCGATACTCCCATTGAGTACCGGTACATGATAGCATTACTGGAATTCTTAACTTGCAAGGGGTACCGATACACGGGGAGGAGTACCGGTACGCCCCTCACGACTTGCCTCCCTTGATACAAAGGTGTACCGATACACTACCACCCATACCAGTATATGAGCCTAGATTTAAGATCTGGAGCTCGGGATTTCACAAATCCAACCCTTAACATACATGGTTAAGTCCCAAAACGATCCTACAAGTTATTTGGAGTATTATGGGTGGTTTTCTACCAATTTTACCCGTTATCAACATCACAACTTCGTTTTACCATTATGAGGGTTTAAGCTCTCAGAACCCTAACTATGCAACCCATAAACGTACACCAAGCAAGGCATTCATCTTATGATGCTCATAAAAAGTAGGAGTCAGAGATGTACTGACCTCAAGCAAGCAAAACCTGAAATGAAGCTCCCACCAAGCTCTTACCACCTCTCTTCTTGGTCCAAGCTTCCAAACTCAACCCCCACCAAATCTAATGATGCTTAGCTCAAAATGGAGATTCTTTGATGCTGATTAACTCTTCCTTGATGACCAAACTGAGATTCACACTCTACCACAACAAGTTTCCATCTTTTACTTTGGGTTGGGGTGGGAATTAGAATAAGGGGATGAAGAGAGAGAGAGAGAGAGTACAAGGGTGACTTCACCCTCTTACAAAGATAGCAACCCACCTTAATGAGGCATCAGCCCTTGTCTTCCCCAATTACGATTTTACCATCATACCCTTCCATAAACTTATCCTAGGCCAAGCCCAACACCCCTAAACAAGCCCAACATCACATGAGAGCCCAAGAAGCTCAACCACAAGGCCTACATAACCCGAACATCTGACCCAACACGTCGGTCCAAGACCCGGGTCAACGCCCAATGTTGACTCGAAAATCTAGGTCGTTACAATTTCAACAAAATGACGTTACTATAACAAATTTGTTTCTTAGGTTTTGTCATTTGTATAGTAGCTTAAGGGTCATGTACACACTCTAGATAAAAGATTATAAGTTGGTGTTTTTATATCAAAATCTATATAATAAATTGAGTGGCATTCTTTTATATTTAAGGAAATACAACTTAATTTACATCACATGGTTTTAGATCAAAATCTGGATTCTGTACCTCAAGCCTCCATGCTGAGTTGCATTGCATTTATTATTTAGTTTTGGGGCAGTTGACCAGAAATTTGACCCCCATTAATCACGTCACATGCTTTATTTTTTGACAAATCTTAAATCTAATCCCAATCTTACCTAGATGGGAGGGGAAGAAAGACTCTAGGAGAAGAAAGGGGAGTGTTCCTAGTGGGTCTAAAACACATGACATAAGGAAATACGAGAGAACAAAGATGAGCAGTTTGGCCAACCGGCTAAATATACTTGCTCACATCACATGCTTTGTGTTTATCTTTCCACTTCTATAATATCATATATATATATATATAAGTCTAAAAAATCAAATTTTGCAAATTTTGAGCTTGAAAAAGTCTGAGCTCAACAAAATTTAAACCGGAAAAAATAGATTTAATCCGAGCACATAATAATGAACTCCAAAATTTATAATGAGGCATCTTTTCCTCAATATAAATACTATAAAATAATTTTTAATTAAAATAAAAATAATACTTTACTACAATCATTATATAAGTATAAAAATAGGGTTTTGTTAACGCAACCCTGAGGACTATGTTTAAAAACTACTAGATTCTTATAATTAATGCTGATTTCTTTTTTTTCAATAAGATCTACTAAGATGCTTAATTGTAGATATAATTAAGGGTTTTGCTATACACAATCTTGAGGGTTATAATTTAGGGTTTATAGTTTAGTGTTTATAGTTTTTGATTTAAGATTTAGGGTTTATGGTTTAGTGTTAGCATTTAGGGCTAAGGTTAGGGTTTAGTTTTGGGTATATGGGTTGGGATATATGGTTTAGGGTTTAGAGTTTAAGGTTTTGGTTTTAGTGTTAAAGTTTATGGTTTAAGGTTTAGAGTTTAGGATTAAGGTTTAGAGTTTAAGATTTAGGGTTTGATGTTTGTTTTCAGGATACTTAATGGAATATTTTTTTATGAGTATTAATTCTATCTACAATTAAACATATTAGTAGATTCCATTGAAAAAAAAGGAAATAACCATTAATTTTAGAAATCTTATAGTTTTTAAACATAGCTCTCAGTACTGCGTATAGCAAAACCCTAAAAAATATACAAAATTAATAATTATTCAATTTTATAAATTTGATTTTAATGATTATATAAAATATAATCATATAAAACAATAATTTTTTGAACAATTCCTACCTAGGGGAGGGGGAGGGGAAATTTGCTCCTAATGGGTCTAGAATCCACAACCTAAGGGGAGGGGGAGGTGTCAACTAAAAGATTTTAACCGAAAATTGAGCATGATTCGTTATGTAATACTAGGGGTGAAAATTGGGCGGGGAATATTTGAAAATTATAGGGATCCGAACCGACGAGATGAGAAATAATTGAAATTTTCACCCATGGAGATGGGAATGGGTGGGTTTTATCACCGATGCTCATATGGGGATGAGGAAGGGGATAAAGATTGCTATATCCAAATCGTGAGGATAACTTAACCATAACTGTGTAAATAACTGTGGGGATCACAAAAAATATCCACAAAGGATCCCGATATTTTACAAGATTTTAAAAAAATATACTTATTTATCTATATGCCCCTAACATATATCTTAATAAAAAATCATAACTATATTATTATCACTTTAACTTTCTCTCCTAGACACATTCAAGATTCTCAACATGTTTCTATCTTAGTTTTTAGATATAAGCTAAAAACCCCGTCTAAATCTTCCCCAACACAACACCATTCAATCTTCTGTTAGAATCAAACCATAATAGATATGAAATTTAAACCCATGATCTATATATCTGATATATTAGAATCCTTGAATCTAGATCTTGAAAAACTAAATCTTTGGTATTGATCTTCCAAGAAGATATGTTTTCTCTGGATGTAAAACTCTCTGACGGGGAAGGAGAGAAGAACAAGTTAACCTATTTCTTGGGGACCACTACCTCTTTATATAGTTGATTTAATAATCAACTATTAAGTATTTATAACTCTGCCCCTCATCGAATTATAAATACATCTTATGGTATCTACACTTTTATTTCCATGACATTTTAATACCCATGACACGCCTAACATAATTGGTCACTTAATTTTGTGTCATACTTTAAAATAGCAATATACATTATACATATGTGCCCACTATTACGGATTTTAATCCAACATCTTCATCATCTCGTAACTGCACCCAATCGAAGTATTCAAACTTTATATTTTAAACTTAATTGACCATTTATTTTGGTTAGTGAAATAGTAATTTTACTTAATTTTTTGGATGAGATTCCCCAAAAATCACAGGGATCCGCGTGGGAGAGTATGAGGACGAAAAAATTCCTGAAACATTTAATGGGGATTCTCCGAAACCGTAACCGCAAGTGTTGGGGACGGAGCGGGGAATGCAAAATCGTCCCCGTCCCACTCAATTTCCACCCCTATGTAATATTACTAGTATATTTGAGGCATAATGCCAAAAAAATGCCCTAACGTTTGACTGAATAGTCATTTTGGCTTTTTTGGACCAATTTAACCCCCTAACGTTTCATTTTGGGTCAAAAAGCCCTTTTACGGACAAAAAAATGTTAGTCAACTGACGATAAATAGCTTAAAATGACGTAACAAACCTATATGACAGTGTACGCAGCGATAACAATGTCATATAGACAAATATGTTGACTTTACATAATGACACATCAGTTAAAAAATATTTTTATAAAATTATATAAAATATAAAATGTTTTTTTCTTCTGACACGTCATTCTGTCAAGTCATTTAAAGTTGTTTAACGTCAGTTGACTAACAGTTTTCATTCGCATATAGACTATTTTGACCCAAAATAAAATGTTATGGGTTAAATTGGTTCAAAAAAGAATAGAGACTAAAATAACTATTCAGTCAAGCGTTAAGGGCATTTTTTGACTTTATGCCTATATTTAATAAATTAATTTCAAACCATATTTCCTCAACATAAACAAGATAGTATATGTTCATACATATTCTTAACCATTTGACAATGTTTATACGCCTTATAGACAAAACGATTTGAACTCGTGTCTCCTAAGATAAATATCATCCGCTTTTCCACTAGGACACTTGTTGGGTTCATTAATAATTTATATTATTCATGTTAGTTACACGTTACATCGTGATATATGTCATACTAACATTACACAATACAAGACAAAAATCCTATGTTACTGTTTATTGTCCCTTTCTATGCCCAAATACAAAAAAAAATCTAAATTATAACCCTAAACTTTAAATTCTAAACCATAAACCCTAAAAAATAAGCCTTACCCCTAATTCCCTAAACATAACCTTAAACATTAACTCTAAACCCTAAACCTAATTTTTATAGGAGCATAAATGAAACACCGAAAAGAGACAAGTGATTTCCATTCCATAATCTAAGAATTAGAAATTAATTTCAAGTTTTCATTAGTCATATGTTATAGTAAAACATTATAATAGTATATTTATAATTTATAAAATTTTAAAATTATTTGAATGTCTAAGTTCGTCTAATCGGATGGAAATCGCCAGCCCCTAGCATTTTCTATTTATGCCCTCACATTAAAATTGGAGTTTAGGGCTAGGGTTATGGTATAAAGAATTTAGGGTAGGGTGTAGGGCTTAGGATTTGAATTTTAGGGCTAAGGTTCATAATTTAATTTTTAAGTATTTTTTTAGCATATGACATAAATGGGGCATGCTCATGGGACAGAAGATTTTTGTTCCGTCCAATCTGAATCGATTTAAATCTGACTTTAAAAAGTTAAATCTGAAAGTGCCTGAATCCAATAAAACCTAAATCCAAAAAAATAGTACAGAAGTATACCAATGAATATTCATCCTAACATCTAACAATATGAGGCAAGAAGACGATGATTCGTATTGGGGCTTAAGACATCATTCGTTATTGTTGTTGTTGTTGTACAATCAACACAGAATTGGTGCGACCAAAATCAGCAGATGAAAGTAGGTCCCCGATAATGCCAATCTCTGGAAATTCAGTCCATTCATGGAGACCAATGGTCTGGGGATCTTCACGTTTGTATCGTCTTCCAACAATGAAAAGCTGGTAGTTATCCACAATGGGTCGAAGAAATTCTGAAGTTTCAATTCCATCATTAACCTGCTTCTCAATGTATGTTATGTATAAATCACTTTGTTTAACATTTCTAAGCATTGTCTCATCCTGCATTGCTTCAGTATCATCAGCTAGAATCCTATTTTCAGCTTTGAGATGAATTATCGTTAGTTTAACGTTTTTGTTTAGGGACATGCGTCGACCTAAAGCAAGAGCCTCTTGATCATCTTTACCCCCCAAGAAAATCACAGCAATGGAGTATGAGGAAGAGTTATCTAACAATGACTGTGTTACATGGCCCCGACCTTCGACGAGGATCCCTACCGAGCAAGGCGCCTTTTCAAGAACAGTGTAGTTCATGCTCCTTATGATCCGGTCTTCTGATTCGATGCTGCCGTCAACATTCCATCGGCGGTGAAATGGAAGTATTATAAAGGATGTTTGACGGTCCAAGGCCAGGTTGCATATATCCTCGTACATCAAATTTGTTGGCGACACCGCGGTGAAAACTTTCACTAGTAGGGCTCCCCAATTGTCTCGCTCGAACCGATTAAAAGCAAGGACAACGTTCTCTGAATAGGATTTGTCGGAGAGGTTGTTCCAATTCTTCCCATGAGAGATGAAAAGTGGAGTGGCTCGCCCATTGAGCTTTATAAGGTGAAGCACATGAAGAGAAATGGGGCTTTGTCTGGTAAGACACGATACATTCAAGATTTCAATGATGGAATTGACATTAGCCGGGACATGAATGCAACTGATCATTCGAAGCTCCTCGTTGAGCTTGCAATGCATGATGCTCCTTTTCTGGTAGCATGCGTACTTCCTTGATGGATCGTAGAGGGCTTCCACAAGCAATGGCACAAAGCTTGCTGTCACAATGATGATGATAGTCATGCAGGCGAAGGTATCCATAGGCATATATTCAACCTGCATGTATTCGACAATAAGTAACCATACAGCATGAGGGAACAAGAAGGAGTTAAAGAACATACCGTATGATCATTCATGTTGCTATAGGTGGCCACGTCAACGATACCTTTGTTTATCATTATAAAACCAAAGGCCAAAGAATCCCTTGTGGGGATGTTACATGCGAAGGAAAGAAGGAAGGAGACTCCAAACTTGGCAATTGTGGTCACAACAGAGGCGACTGCATGGCGTTTGACAAATGGGCTGGGATTTTTGAGGTAAGAAAAATCAACCCTCATGCCGCATGTTGTAGCAAACAAAGGCATAAGAAACCCCGAAACAACAGGGTCAAATTTATCCACCAGAGCAGATCCCAACGGTGGTCCATCTGGGACAACCAATCCCACAAGAAATGGACCAACGAGAATGAATACGTGTAAAACTTCGGACAGCGTATGTGAAAACATGAACGCTAGAATTGTCGTATAAAGATGCGCACGCTTTATCTTCCCACCCTCACCCGTGTTCCTCACCATCCGTTTCAGTAGAGGTCCCAAACAAAAAAACACTAAAACCAGAAAGATTACAGCACCTAGTGAATGCTTCATAGCCAATTTCAAACCCAGTCTTTGTGCTGCAACCGCCCCTTGACAAACAGTTATTATGAATAGAGACAACATATCACCTACAAGGGCAGCTGACAGGCCTAGCCTACCGAGTTCCGAATTCAATAGCTTCAGCTTATCGAGGAGGCAATAAATGACCGGAAATGAGGTCCTGGAATTTAATACTGCAGTGTTGAAAGGGATGTATTGTTCTTGGTCCATTTCCATGGATTTGAACGTTAACATGCAAACCATGAAAGGCACCACCACTGTTAGGATACCAATACATATCGCCTTCTTTCCAGATCTGTATGTCATGCTAACATCCATCTTCACCCCTGTTAGAAATAAAAACAACATATAACCAAATGACGCCACCGTACCTAAAATTGCAACACTATCCTCCGACATCGTAATAAACGAATGCGGACTCTTAAAAACCGTAGGACCTAGTATTATCCCTGCCTGCATTTACACACACACACAAAAAAACGTTACCAATGAAGAATTAAAATAAAAGAAAGAGTAGAAGAAAGTATGCAGCACATACAAGAATCTGGGATGTGAATATGGGCACTCGGAGGTGCTTGAGCACACAATGAATGGTTTGAGTGAGAACGAAAGTGACAATCATCTGAAGTTGAAGCCTTGTCCAAGAATAGTCCATGAGGTTTTCAGGTTTCACTGCAATCAAGCCTGGTGAGATGAGTTTGGGAGGAAATCTAAGACATGTTATTCCTGTAGTATTATATCTCATCGTGTCCCGGGGCTGCCTTCAAAGCTATTGAATGCAGTGGAAAGAAAAGAGCTAGCTAGACCTAGAGAGGAGATTGAATTGAAGGAAATGGAGGATGGGAACCATTGCTTATATCAAGTTTATTGTTTTTTTCTACCATCTGTTTTAGTTTGATAGTTAGGGTCAATTTGCATTTTGGTCTAACAAGTTCTTTTTGTCGATTTTATCCGGCCCGTGTATTTTCTGTCAAACCAGACATATTAATTAATCAAGACAACCCAACAAGCAAGTCTAACAATATTATAAGTTATAGTAAATGTTCTATATTAGTGGATAACTAAAAGACAAACTGAGCTGACAATTTGTTATTTATGTTTTCACAGCATTGCTAATTTTTTGGTACATTCGTCTCAACGGAATATTCTAGTTGTACGACGAAGCTATCGAATTTGCCTCTTGATACGAACTAAGTGTTAGAATATTTTTATATAATCAATTCTATAAAATATCACAATTTAATATATAAAGATAGGAAAAAACTTTGATACACAGGACGTGTAAACTTTAGTTTACACGTGCCTTTTAGTTTTGGGGATTAGGGTTTTAGTTTAGGGTTTAAAGTTTAGGAGTTTAGGTTGTAGGGTTTAGAATTCAAGGTCAGTGTTTATAATTTAGTGTATAGGTTTAGGGTTTAGTTTTTTAGAGTTAGAATTAAAAATTTAAGATTTGAATTTTTATAGTGTAAATACACAGGTTTGTGTAAAATTAATTTTACACCCTGTGTATCAAAGTTTTACCCATAAAAATATTATATTTAATATATGTACTTTGAGAAAATGCCTAATGTAATACACAATGACGGAAGCATGGCCTCACAAAAATATTAAAATTTAAAAATAATTAAGTTGATATAATTGTAAAATTATTTTTTATCCAAAAAATTATAATTATATTGTTGACCTTCATAAATTTAAACATTTTGATAATGTACACACAGCTACAGATAAAATTTATTAAATTTAGTTCTCTTAAAATAAACATCATTCTCTTGTGGATAAAAAGACGAGACATTTTTAAAGCTTGGTGGTGACTTGCGGCGGCCAAAAGACATGAATATTGTCTTTAAAAAATAAATTCCTACACTATGATACATGTCATATTATTTCTCAGAATATTGTAATTTTTACAATAAAAAGTAAAGTCAGATGGATTACAATCTGAATTTGAACAGTAAACTTTATTATGATTAAATAATTAAAGTCGAGTGAATTATAGTCCGACTTTAAACAGTGTTTTACACTGAAGTCTAAACTTTTTTCAACATTTTTTAATTGAAAAATAAAGATGAACAGTGAAATCGAATTTCTTTTTTACCGACTTTACTTTTGTTGTAATAAATACTATAGATTTAAAATTAATCTGAAAAGTATAATATTTTTGCAAAAAAAAACCTGCCACCATATTTAAGTAAAATGGCCGACTTGCAGATGATGTTCAAGACAGTGGTCCACTTTTGTTGACCTTGTTTGACTACTGCGGTAAATTGAAGCTGTGAGTTTTATGCTGCCTCATGTGTTTGGTTGGTCTGACTGCTCTTATGGCGAAGGCAGGTGTGTGCAGTTTGGACATGTTTTAAGCTTGGTGGATGTTCTATTGTTTTAGCTGGATTCGGATCATGTACATGATTGAATGCATGTTTGGATATTTAGTGGGAGGGCAAAAATTACGATTGGACGAAAAAATATATTTTAATACCGTGCTAATATATTTGAAAGTAAAAAAAAAAAGTAAAATTAATTATGGACACCAATCGTGATTTTAAAAAAAGTTAGGAAGAGTTGTTTTTGCGATTGATTGTAATTTTTACATTGTGTTTTTACACAATCGTGGTTTTTAAGAAAAAAACCCAAACATAAATCTCGTTACTTTAAAATAAATTTTACACAAAATCAATTCTATAAAATCACGATAATTCAAAATCAATTCTACCACCGCAAAATTAAACACTTCCTGAGTGAGCGGCATTTGACACCTAAAAAGTTTTTGTACATTTTATTAGTTAACTAAGCTGTTCATTTTTATTTTCTTATTTTTTTCTTTGATCACGAGTTCTAGATTCATTATAAGCACTCCTCTTTTTTCCCTTGAGTTTCTCATTTCCCTCTTTTTTAGTAAGATTAAAATTAAATTTAGAATTTATTTTATATATATATATGAATGATACTAATTTATAAATAATTAATACATCTTAAATATAGATCAAAGAAAATGATACCCTTTAAAAAAAATCTTGGGTATGCTCATGGTTCGGATGTGATGAGAAAATAGAAGTTGCTTAAAGCTTAGTTGTAGTAAGTTTGGAATTGCCGAGGTGTAAGGATTATTGTGATCAGGCGATCCCTGAGGTATTATGTTTGTGGGTTGTTGGTAGCCGCCATTGCTCGATTAAGCTTGGGTGGGCTTATGGGAATTTTAAACTTTTTAAAGTTTACATATTTAATTTTAATTTTATAATTTTTATAAATTAATTCTTATATTTTATAATTTGCATTTACCTTAAAATTTTAAAATATTTATGATTTGTGCTCATACTAAAAAATATTTTGACATGTGGTCACCATAAAAAAAATCGGAATCTGCCACTGGTTGTTGGTATTTTTTATTTTATTCCTGGTTGTGTATATTTTCCCCCTCAATTTAAAATTAGAGACATTTTTAACGAGTTATATAATACAAACAAAAGCTTGTATGATTCTCTACTTAATAAAATTATTTTATTGAGGAAAAAAATAAAAAATTTTCTTTTTTATTTAGACTATTTGTTGGATTCACTTGTATATAAAAGAATACTACTCAATTTTATATTTTAAAGGATACATCACATGGTTTAGGATCAAAATCTAGATTATGTACCTCAAGCCTCTATGCTGAGTTGTATTGCATTTATTATGTAGTTTAGGGCAGGAGTGTTCATTGTCGGATATTAGATAAGATCTTATTCAATTTTTTCAGATGTCCGGTTTCTCAAATCGATGATATAGTGATTTGTATCTGATCCAAAAAAATCGGATATCCGAACAATGTAATATCAGATATCCGATTATCCGAATATATAATTTGATTAAACAAATTTTTAAATTTGTAGATCGTATTTATGAAAATTTTGAAATTTCAAATATAACAAACAACAAATTGCTAAATACAACAAGATTCGTATCTATAAAAATTTTGATTTTTTTTATTTTTGGATATAACAAGCATTAAATTGTTAAAAATAACAAAATTAATATTCATGAAATTTTAAATTTTTAAATAATCCGAAACTTGAAATATTGCGATCCGTATCCGATCTAGAAAATTTAAAATCAGATAAGATATCCAATCTAAAAATAAAAATTAAATAAGATATCCAAATTTTTAGATTAACGTATAATCGGATCGAATATTTTTTAACACCCCTAAATTGTTGTAGTACACCAGAAGTTGACGACCATTAATCACCTGCTTTATGTTTATATTTTCACTTCTATCATCACATATATATATAAGTATGTAACAATTCGAATTTAAAAAAAAATGAGCTTGAAAAACTTTTAGGAAATCTTAGTCCGAATTACTTCAAAAAGAATCTTAGTCCGAAAACTTTGAGTTCGGGGAAATATAAACAGAACGAAAATAAAGGCCTAATCCGAGTACGTAAGTCTAAACCTAAAATTTATAACGAGGTAGATATTTTTTTGATGTGAAAAGGAATATGCTTCATTAAAAATCTCTTTAAATTTAAATTGAGAAAAAGAGTACTCGTTGTGATACTTACACAGGAATCGAATAAATATTCAAATCAACAAACACAAAGGTCGAGCAACAAGAAAAAACAAACAAAACACTAACCGGGACTCCGATTCGCATTAAGCAACGGGAAAATCCCCGGTGGTGGTTGCGCATATTCAATCTCACTAACGTTCATCCCCCTGACCGACCGAGCCAAGGCGTCTGCCACCGTATTCCTTCCACAACGAATATGTGATATCTGAACCTCCCAATCTCTATGAAGCATCTCATGCAACCTTTCAACAAGTGTTAAGGAATCACCCTTTAGAATTTTGTACCATGGTCATACTATCGAGTTCTAATTCAACGCGACGATAACCAAGACACCAAGCATGACTAAACACATCATGTGCCGCCCACAATTCCGCGACAAGGACCAAGCAAATGCCCAAACTCATCGCAAAACTAAAAAGCCAAGCACCGGCCTCGTCTCGAAGCACCCTGCCGACAGCAGCCTTGTGACTCGGACCACCAAGAGTTTCATCAGTATTGGCATGAATCCATCCAGTTGCGGGCACTCTCCAACTCGATGTTTGTGGTCCAGCAGTGTGCACCGACGCATGTAGTGGCTTGTTCCCACGCACTGTATGGGATTGGTCACCACTCACTTCATCCCACATTCGTCGAACATACCCTACTATGTCCCCAAAATTATCTCGGCCATCCCTAAAAACAAACACGCATTGTTGTTTTCATAATGCCCAACAGGCAATCGCAAACAAACCACTCCAATTTTTGTGCACGTGATGATTTTGGCCGTTACCCTGTAGATTTTTATGGAGTCAGGATTCAAAATCACCCATAAAAAGCCTAGGTGCATATCTTGCCGAACAAGTTGAACCCACACCACTTTAGCACGAATACATGTCTGAAGCACATGATCTAAGTCCTTTTTATCGTTTAAACATACCAAACACTGTCTATTCATAGTAAGATGCCTACGTCGTCTTTCCACATTTGTCAAGACCTTGCCATGCTAGCATAGCCACAAAAAAGTCCTTACTCTCTGCGAAACTTTAACGCGCCATATCACCCGCCACAGACCATGTCCATCAATCGCCAATGATTGGGCTAATGCTTTGTAAGCTGATGTCGTTGTAAAGGATGGGTTCTCGATCCACCTTCACACACGTCGGTCCTACCAAGCATTGCCCGAGGCGACATCACACATGCAAGGCGCAACAACACGTCTCGCGGTAGCAGCTGCTGCAATCGTGGCCAGTCCCACTCCCCCGATGGTGCGAGCATACAAGCAACTGGTACGTGTGGTGGTGGCCGAGTATATTAATAATTGGTAGAAGTATATAATAATATTTAAAATAAAAATAAAATAAAAATGAGTAAATAAATTATTTAATTTAAATATGCATTAAGAAATATTATATAACTATAAACAATCTTTACTACAATAATTATATATGTATAAAAATATATAAAGTTACTAATTATTCAAATTTTAAAATTTTGAATTTAATAATTATATAAAACACTAATTTAATAATATAATAACTCAAATATAACAAATTAATTTTATAATTTTCACACACAAATGAACATGATATAGTATAACATAATTATAGTATATTTATAATTTATAAAACTTTAAGATTATTTGAATGTCTGAGTTCAACTGCTTTGAACCAATTCGAATTCGATCCTTAAAAAATTGAAGTTGAAAAAAATTGAATAAAATAAAACTTTTTTGAATAGTTTAAACATGATTACAATGTAGTATATGTTCTTACATATTTTTAACCTTTTGACAATGCACACACTTTGCAGACAATGTGATTTGAACTCGAGTCTCCTACTATGAACATCATCCGCTTTTTCACCCCCACCCGTTTTACACCTCTTGTTATGGGTGAACATTGTACTCTCGTTATTGGGTGACAATCAGCACAGAATTATACCAATGAGTATTCATCCCCAACATCTAAGGATATGAGCCAAAAAGAAGATGATTCGTATTGGGGCTTAAGCCATCATTCGTTATTGTTGTTGTTGTTGTAGTTGTACAATCAACACAGAATTGTTGCGACCAAAATCAGCAGATGAAAGTAGGTCTCCGATAATGCCAATCTCTGGAAATTCAGTCCATTCATGGAGACCAATGGTCTGGGGATCTTCACTTTTGTATCGTCTTCCAACAATGAAAAGTTGGTAGTTATCCACGATGGACCGAAGAAATTCGGAAGTTTCAATTCCATCATTTACCTGCTTCTCAATGTGTGTTATGTATAAACTACTTTGTTTAACATTTCTCAGCATTGCGTCAGTATCATCAGCTAGAATCCTGTTTCCAGCTTTGAGATGAATTATCGATAGTTTAACGTTCTTGTTTCGGGACATGCGTCGACCTAAAGCAAGAGCCTCCTGATCATCTTTACCCCCCAAGAAAATCACAGCAATGGAGTATGATGAAGAGTTATCTAACAATGACTGTGTTACATGGCCTCGACCTTCGACGAGGATCCCTACCGAGCAAGGCGCCTTTTCAAGAACAGTGTAGTTCATGCTCCTTATGATCCGGTCTTCTGATTCAATGCTGCCATCAACGTTCCATCGGCGGTGAAATGGAAGTATTATAAAGGATGTTTGGCGGTCCAGAGCGAGGTTGCATATATCCTCGTACATTAAATCTCTTGGCGACACCGCCGTAAAAACTTTTACTGATAAAGCTCCCCAGTTGTCTTGCTCGAACTGACTAAAAGCGAGGACAACGTTCTCCGAGCATGAGTTGTAGGAGAGGTTGTTCCAATTCTTGTCATGAGAGATGAAAAGTGGAGTGGCTCGCCCATTGAGCTTTATAAGGTGAAGCACGTGAAGAGAAATGGGGCTTTGTCTGGTCAGACACGAGACATTCAAGATTTAATGATGGAATTGACAATTTGACATTAGCCGGGACATGAATGCAACTGATCATTCGAGGCTCCTCGTTGAGCTTGCAATGCATATGCTCCTTTTCTGGTAGCATGCGTACTTTTCACAAACAATGGAACAATGCTTGCTGTCACAATGATGATGATAGTCATGCAGGCGAAGATATCCATAGACATATATTCAACCTGCATGTATTCAACAATAAGTAACCATAAAACATATGAGGGAACAAGGAGGAGTTAAAGAACATACCGTATGATCATTCATGTTGCTGTAGGTGGCCATATCAACGATACCTTTGTTTATCATTATAAAACCAAAGGCCAAAAAATCCCTTGTGGGGATGTTACATATGAAGGATAGAAGTCCAAACTTGGAAATTGTGGTCACAACAGCGGCAACTCCAGGGCGTTTGACAAATGGGCTGGGATTTTTGAGGTAAGAAAAATCAACCCTCATGCCGCATGTTGTAGCAAACAAAGGCATAAGAAATCCCGAAACAACCGGATCCAATTTCTCTACCAGAGCAGATCCCAACGGTGGTCCATCTGGGACAGCCAATCCCACAAGAAATGGACCAACGAGAATGAATACTTGTAAAACTTCGGACAACTTATGTGAAATATTCATGAACGCCAAAATCGCCGTGTAAAGATACGCACGTTTTATCTTCCCACCCTCACCCGTGTCCATTTCAGTAGAGGTCGCAAACAAAACAACACTAAAACAAGAAAGAGTAGAGCATATCCTAAATGCTGCGTAACGGTTTCCAATCCTCGTGTTTGTGCTGCAATCACCCCTTGGCAAACAGTTATTATGAATAGAGACAACATATCACCCCTTGGCAAACCGTGATAGTAAACACAAAGAAAATCCAAAATCAGAGTAAAACCTGAGAACAAATTTAGTTTATCCCCTCCTATCTTTGCAAATGAATATATAGAGCATTTCAAATTCTACAGGCATGATTAACCTTAACACTAAAAAGGTCGGTAGTTATTATCGCATAAAATAATCTCTTGGATATTAATTACAAATGAAGCAAAGAAAAAAAAGAAAAGTGGGGGGGGGGGGGGTTAGACGATGCAGAAGATAGGTTTGGGCAATGAAATTATGTAACACTCCGAATTTTTCCTAAATTCTAAAACTCTAAAAATTCTAAATCCCTAATTTAAAAATTTTAATTTTTGAAATCTCTAAATTCAAAACACTAAGAATTGAGAATTTAAATATAAAACCCTAATTAAAAAATTTGGAAATTAATTAAATTTTAAATAAATTTAGTATCCTTTTTATAAAGAATTAATATTAGGTACCTACTTTGTGAACCCTAGAAAAATACAAGAACTTGCCTTGTAGTTTATCCAAAGAATTGGCTATATATAAGCCACGATTACCCTATTTTCCCTGCAATTTGGTTTCATTCGCGGCTGCCGTCTTTCCCTTCTCCCACTCTCAATTTGTGTTCGAATCGTATTTCCCTTTTTCTTTTCTTTTTTTTATTTATTTAATTCGATCAAATCCTGCCGAGTCTCTGACACCGCTCAATTCAACTATGTCATCGGTTGATTTGAAGATTAATCATTCGAATAAGATAAGTATTCATGTATCATTAAATTTCGTTCAATTAGTATTTAGGAATAATTCTTTGATTATAGTGATAATAGTAATAGTGTTATCGTATGATTATTCTCATAGATACCAATACAGCTGGACCCCGCACTTTTGATTATTAGAGACTCGTAATTCTGTAAGTTGAGTTTGCTTTGGCTAAGGTGTGTTTTCTTTCCGTGCTATAAATAAATAATTTTTATATGGTTTTATACCTTGTTTGATTATGGTTTGCACTATGGCTTGTATGGTTGACATCATATGCATAGGATTTTAGAATGTGTTTTAATTATGATTTATGAAATATTTGATTTACGAAACATTGGATTTACAGAATTATGATTTACGGAATTATGGACTATGATTTATGGATTTATGAAGTATGTTTATGGAATATTGGATTTATAGAACTCTGTTTATGAATTTGAGTTTTAAGCATCATATATGTATGAGCATGGGTTGGGATTTGTACGGGAAGTTCAGCGGTTTCACCCTTCGGGCTGAATTCTACTTCGGATTGGCGCTTGTAGTGAGAAGTTTTGGGGAACTTTCCTCTTCTCTTGGCGGTTGTAGTTGGGTGCATTGCATTACATTGCGCTTGTGATTTATGTGTTATGATTTAAAGGATTTTAATAAAATAATACTATGTTTTTTTTTGCACTTTAGAGACACACTAAGCTCTTTAGCTTACTCCCCATAATTTTCTCTTACAGATATCTTTGGACTTTAGGCGACGTGGTACTTGGAGGATCTCACATTTTATCCGGTTATTTTATTATTCAGTACGAAACTATTTTTAATTATTTAGATTATTATTTTGAGACATTGATGCAATTTCATACTTTGAGACTAATTATATTTTGGGATTATTTTTAGCATTCATTTATTATTTTTTATTATTCAGGTATTTATATTATATATTCAGATATTGATTATGACATTGTCAAATTATTTATTATAAGATATTTATTAAATTATTATTATATGTATTTTTTAAAAAATTAAAGTATAATCTTTGAAATTTAGTTTTCTTGAGAGATAAATTTTCAAACGTGACTTCTTAGATTTGGTCTTTTCTTCTGGACCGGGTTTATGGGTTACAAATTAGCCATTAAAGCCTGTTTTTTTAGCCATTGGAGAAGGAATAAAACTTAGATGACTATAATAACAAGTGTATAGATTCGCAGATACAAATGATTAAAAATTGTATTTTTTTTTTTGTATAAATTTGCTTTTGTTGTGATTTTTCAGTAGGATCTGGTTGTTTTGTGACTTTTTCATTATATGCAAATTGAATCTTGAATTTTGGGATGCTTTCAAAGTTAAATTTTAGGGTAAACTACATAAATGGTCACCAAACTTTTAGGGCAGATTCATTTTGGTCACCATACTTTTAAAATATTCGATAAGGTCACCCAACTTTTAGTTTGATTTCAATATAGTCACCGAAATTTTAGGGTGGATTCATTTTGGTCACCATACTTTTAAAATATTCTATAAGGTCATCCAACTTTTAGTTCAATTTCAATATAGTCACCGAACTTTTAGTTCACTTTCAATATGGTCCCTCCCGTTACCTTCCGTTAAAAGCTCGCGTTAGTTTTTGTTTTTATTTAATAAAAAATGGGTAAACTACACTAATCATCACTCAACATTCTTCTCGCTCTTATTTTGGTCACTATAGTTAAAAAAAATTTAATTTAATAACTTAACTTTCGAATCGTTCATATTTTGGTCACTCTCAAATGACATGGTTATACAAATAGAAAAATTCGATTAATCCTTAAAAAAATTCGAGTAATGATTTTTTTTTACTTTGCTTATTAAATTTACCATATTATCATATTTGATATTTTAATAAGCAAAGTAAATAAATTATTACTCGAATCAAATGTTCTAATTAACCTGTCAATCGATTATCCGATTTAATTGGTACAATATAAGATTGAGAATTGAATAATTTAAATTTAGCAATTAACCAAAATAATTTTTAAGGATTAATTGAACCCGATTTCGGTACAAATTTTTAAAATAAATTATTTCGATTCGATTACGGTTCCCAGTTTTAAGCAAAATTGATTAACTGGTCTGATCTAGTATATATAATATTTCTAAATTTTATGCATTACAATGTCTTATAGTCTAATGATTTTGATATCCTTTTGATTTTTTTAAAGTTTTGGCTCTTGGTAGAATTAATAGGTGTGAACTTTCAATTTTTGACTTTCTAGTTGCTTTTACACTTTTATCACAACCGAAAAATTATTAAATATACCATATTATCATATTTGATATTTTAATAAACAAAGTAAAAAATCATTTCCATAATTAAATATTTCAGTTAACTAGTTAATCGATTATCTGATTAATTAATAGAATATAAGATCGAGAATTGAATAATCTAAATTTACCAATTAATCAAAATAAATCTTTTAAGGATTAAATGAATTTTTCTATTTGTATAAACATGTCATTTGAGAGTGGCCAAAATATGAACAATTCGAAAGTTAAGTTATTAAATTGATTTTTTTTTAACTCTAGTGACCAAAATAGGAGTGAGAAGAATGTTGAGTGATGATTGGTTTAGTTTACTCATTTTTTTACTAAGGAAAACGAAAACTAACGTCATCTTTTAACGGAAGGTAACGGGAGGGACCATATTGAATGTGAACTAAAAGTTCGGTGACTATATTGAAATTGAACTAAAAGTTTGGTGACCTTATCGAATATTTTAAAAGTACGGTGACCAAAATGAATCCGTCCTAAAAGTTCGGTGACTATATTGAAATCAAACTAAAAATTGGGTGACCTTATCGAATATTTCAAAAGTACGGTGACCAAAATAAATCTGCCTTAAAAGTTCGGTGACCATTTACGTAGTTTACCCTAAATTTTATTAAATAAGAAGAAATTCAGTCCATAGCAAAATCAAGATGTTAAGGGAAAAATGACATTGACAACAGATTCTTAAATCTATGAACTTTAATACATATAATGAAGAGGAACTTTGTTTCAGGCTGCTAAAGTTAACGGGAATATTACCCTCTTACCGATTTTAAATTTTTTAATAAATTTTGGTCTAATAATAATTAAGCTCCTGAGAAAAATAAATATATAAGTTAAAGTAAATATTTAATCAAGTATAAACTAAATTAGAGAAAGATGGCATGTGTTCTCAAATTGTTTGGTCTAATATAATTTAGGTCTTATAAATTTAAATATTAGACAAATTATAGATTGTCCCTTAAATTTTAAGTTTAAATACTTAATAAACGCTTGTATTTTAAAACTTTAATATTTTTGGCCCCTTCTAATGTTCAATCTTAGCTCCGTCCATGATTTTATGTGGTATTTTAACAAAAATGTCACTGTGATGCTTATACTTTAAAAATTTTCTAATCTAGTATATATATACTTTGACAACATATGTAACATGATACTTGAATTATTATTTGGTGTTATTATTATAATGCATATAAATTTTTATTAGTAAAAATATTTAAATTTCTCTTCGTATTTTATTATATTTTTATTTATTTCGATTTCTTGTCAGAAAATATTAGGTAGTGCGGAGTCGAATTCAAATTGGGCTAGACTACTTCTAATGGGCCAAGGATACCAGTAGTTAGCAAACTTTTCCAAATAGTACCCCAATTTAGTAAATATGCAGAAGGCTAAAGCCTCACAATTTTATTAAAACGGATAAAGAAGAAGACGCTGGAAATTAAAGAAAGAAAAAGACTAAAAGAACTCGGTGAGATATGATGGCGATGTCCGCATCTCTGCAACCACAGCCTTTCTTCAGCGGAAGTCTCCGGTTCTCCTCTTCTAATCTTCAATTCCGTCATCGCTCTGCCACCATCTTCAGGTGAACTTCCCTCTATGTTTTCTCTATTACCCACTTCTCCTTTTGCTCATTTTTCAGAGTTAAGTCGATCATCCTTTAGTAATTATACTCTCGTGTTTCTGGGATAAAGTTGACCATTAATGGTGAATGCTTTTCTACTTTTAAGGTCTTTTTTTAATTTGATTATAATATAATACGTGAAAGTAACTGCTTTAATGGGGGGGGGGGGAGTAAGAAAGAAACTTGGGCATCCTTGACTGTTGTGGACTTGTGGTATATTACGGGGGCTGCAATTGAAGTTGTATTTCTTATAACTTTGAGTTATATTCTTCTGTTTTCTGTATTAAGCTAATACTTCAATGCTTTGTTTAACTGCTGCTTCACTATTTCCACCAAGCTAATACTTTAGTGCTTTGTTTAGTCGATGTTTCACTATTTTGGTTCTTATAAAACCATTTAGGTTATGATGGATGAAAGGGGAACTGTGAAATAGGTTTATGCTAAAAGTTGATTATGCTCTTGGACCTCTTGACATAACTTGAGAAATTAGTAGTTCCTTTTGCTGATGAAAACGTTATTTTTCACCATTTGCTGAAATAGTTAACTTAAAAGCAAAATGTGGAAGTTAACCCATTTCTCTCTAATAAACTGCACAGTCCATGATACCGTGTTGAACTGCAAGAAAAGTTATTTAATTTAACGTACTAAACCTTTAATCTGTGAAAAGTTGGTTACTGAAAATCAGTATTGTCGATTGCCCAGTTATCCAAGTCATGTGATAACTCCTGATGGATTGGGCCGATGTTGATGTTTTTGGTCTGTCACCAATGTTAATGCAAAGGTCTAGAAGCTAGGAATTGACTCCCAGATTTGTATCTCATGGCCATTTTAATTGTACAATTTCTATCTATTTTCAGGTGGAGATTCGGAGGAGACCAAGATTCAAGTCTAGTTACCAGTAGAACCAAGGGCCAAGCATTTCGAATCTTGGCCAATCCTAATGTATGCTTCAACTAAGGCTTCTTCATGTATAATGCCAGTATATTTGGTTTTTGAATATGGTCAAAGATTTGTAGGTATGTGATTATTGATTTGGTGAATTAGTGATTATGGTTGTAAAGTTATCCAAGTCTAGATGAATTTTGGTTGATCTAGAGGTAAAATTGCATCTGTCCTCATCATGGTACATGATATACAAGTGACCTTGTCATTGCGTTAGGACTTTATTTTTATGGAGTCAGAATGGTGCATATTTTTTTTGATGTGCTTATGTGAAACATCCATGGCCAAATGATTTTGTTGTCTGCCTCTGGCTGCATGGTTTGTCTCTTTGCATCACTCGTGGCTGTAAACCGTAAATCAAGAAATGATTGATATGAAATAAAAATTCTTAAAGAAAGCATGGCCAGATTATGCTGTCAATAGCTTTTAGTGAGTATGCAATGTCTAACACGTGAGATTTGACAAATTCAAAATATTAAGTTAGCTTATTAAAAGATTTATTTTATTTTCTGGAGATTCTTTATTGTATCAAAATCACTTTGAATTAGTTGGTGTTGCAACCTTACTACCCTTCTCCTTTTCTTTTGTCCATTGTTGTCATGTTACTCAATGAGCTTGCAGTTTGGAGAGACGAAATACTTATTCTTCTTCATCAGTTATATTTCCTCTAATGCCACATATACTGCTTTAACTGCCAATACATAAAGCATACTAGTTTTTATATCAAATTGTAGTTGCTCATGGGGTTTTTCTTTCCTTTTCCATTTTTGTATCTAATAGGTATCTTCAGGTAAAGGAGATCCAGGTAATGAAGTCATCATGGTTGACCCTTTGGAAGCAAAACGGTTAGCTGCCAAACAAATGGAACAAATTAAGGCTAAAGAGAAAATAAAGGTAAAAAGGATCTTATTCTAATGAGAATTTAGCATATTTTTTCTTGTATATTCATATGGTACCACTAAGAAGAAATCGATGGCATGCAATTGCTTGCTGAATTCCTAATAGAAACTTTTGAATTTAACAAATTTTACTAGAACCTCAGATCATCCCTTCATATTCCACTTGCACATGTGGCGCTTCCGGAGTCAACTCTTTCTAAGTGTGGTATTCTATCCAAGCTGCTACTTGGGCCCCTTTCTGTTTTTTATTGTTCTCTCCTCATTGGTTTGCTAGAGGGTGTGTCAACAACGTAAATTTGTTTTTACAAGTATTTTATGGGAAGAATAGGTGTCGTAGTCATAATTGCATCAAAATACTTTCTTAAAGGTGTTTTCTGGAACTATTCTTGTTATTTAGAGGAGACGTCAAATCGAGGCGATTAATGGGGCATGGGCAATGATTGGTCTCACAGCAGGCTTAGTTATTGAAGGACAAACAGGCAAAAGTTTTCTCCAGCAGGTAAAATGAAGTAAATGGAATAATTCCCGTCAGTTGGCTGCATTGCAAATGCTTAGCTCATCGATGCTTCCATTTTTATTTTAACTCAGCTGGCGGGGTATTTATCGGCGATCATCCACATTTTTGTGTGACACGCTTGTGGCCTTTGCGGACGATTTGGGGAAAATAAAGGTCATTCTTGAAACTATTTTTTCATATCAAACATGTAACATCTATATGGACTTGATTTGTATGTCTCCAACATTTCACGAACCTGTCTATAACAACTGTAATCATTCTTTATATAGCAAATGGAATCATTATTTATTCTGGTTGGAATTACTTGTTGCTTAATGAATTTGGCAACAGGTTCTTCATACAAGGTTTTTGGGTCCCCAGGTCCTGCTGATACTCTGCGTCCTTTTTTTTTGTTTAGTCAAACAACATTCAAATGAATAGCGATTTTCAAGTATTGAAAAATTTTTTCGAATATATCGGTGTTTTTTTTTCATTAGTCAAACAAGTTTCATCAAAAGATTCCAGTCACTTGGAAGTATGATTTATGTTATTGAAAATGTTATAAAACATGGAAAGAAATTAAAAATATTATATTTTTTTTCAAATAGTTTTCAAATCCCACTAGCGATAAGTATTAATAATTAAAGTAAAATTTTAATATTTAATCACCAACTGAAAATGTTATCAAAAAATTTAATAAAGTTTGTATTTTATAATATTGATTAGCATAATAATCACAAAAGATTTAAAGTCACCATTTAGATATAGATGCATAAACAGTTGAATTAAAATGGATAGCTGGGAGTATGTTCATAACAAGAACCTGCCAGGAAAAAGTAAAGAGAAAAAAAAAAAAGCTGTTGTATACAGAATAAGTAATCATTGCTGGGAAAACTCGGTTTGTCCTATCCCCATCCACTCGTCAACTTGCTAGGCTACCTCTTTTAAGGGCTATACCTGTCAATTTCGTAAGACTCTATGTTCTTGTACTTCTGAGATATAATCTCAGCTTGAAATTTTCTTGCAGTATCAGTTGCACATCCCACGAGAATAAGAACCGATGTGCCTGCAAATCCTCGGAATGCAGTCAAGTGTGTGGTTTGCTCAATCACGGCAGGACCAGCAGCCAGGATTGCTAGAAATACTGAACCTAGAACCGATATCCGACTAAGAACCTATATTCCAATCGTAGAAGCAAACATGAATCCATCAAAAAAAAAAGGAATGTAATCAAGTTCAAAATACAGTTTAAATTCAGCCAAAATCCCTTTTGGATACAACATTGTAAAAGCAGCTCAAGACAATAAGCCATTAACGACATTATGAATTGAGAAAACTGAATTACCGTTTTTAGAAAAGCTGCGGTACTTTTACCAGGTCGGACCAGTGGAATGGATGCACCTTGTAGTTTCAGTTGTTCGCTAACATCATCAGGGTCCAGTTGTAGGAAAGTGTAGTAGTAATTGAAAAAGGCTATCAACAAGATATTGGTAGGAAGGTAGAAAGAACCTACAAACAAACATTTATAACTTCCACTTAACTATGTATAAGGAATTCACTAGCTCAAAAGCATTTATTTTTAAGAATCCTGAAATTTATGATTTATAACAATATGCGTCAAGCCAATCTATTCAGAAGACAGACAATGTAATGTTATTTGGCAGCTTTTACTGCAGAAAAAATGACGGACTATAGAGCTCAGAATTATCTCATACAAATTTTCATTCTTCAAGAACTTTAATAATCAATCATTAATCTTACTTACCTCCGGGATTCAAAGCCACGGCAGCCTTCTTTAGCACAGAGATGCCAGTAAATCTTGCCAAAGTACTGGGGAAGAGCTAGGGATGATGTAGAAAATATAATTGGCATCACCCAGAACTGTTTACCTGGTTGGCCAAAACAATTGAATTGAAAACAAAGACTAGATACATGTAGAAGATAGGGCAGTTGCACATACAACACTCAGAGTTTACAATGTCAGAAACTTCACTAGCAATTAAATAAATGTAAATCTTCGATCGAACTATCGGAAACTATCAGAAATCAAGAGAAAAAGAAAGAAGAAGAGAAAAAGAAAGAAGTTTTCACGGGAAATACATACGCAATTTTCTGAGGAATGGCAGTGGTAAAGAGAAGGAAACCTGCTACTTTCTACAGAAACTAACAAGCAATAGGAAGAATGACTACAAAAAGAATAAGCCATTTCACACTATCAGCATTCAGCTATATGGATCCTATTTTTCCAGTGCAGTCTATTAAGACATGTTCCGAAAGCTTGGTAATATGTGTTTAATTGTACAGTTTCCCTCTTGATAAGGAGGTCCTCCATTCAATTGCATCCTTTTCTTCTTCTTCTTCTTTTCTTTTTTTTTTTGCTCTGCCATTAAACCACATCTACTCGTTTTAACCACTTGATGCAATACCCACTTTTTATTTTATGAAATAATTCTTAATCTTATAATATATATCTTCTTATATGCGCATGTATCCAACATAAAATACTCATCTCAGCCATATGCTTATCTTTAGTTGCCCAAAATCCAATCTCATCCAACACAAAGCATAGAAGCTAACAAGCAGAAATTTAAAATCATCTCAGCTTGACAGTATAGAGCAGACCATTAGGTTCAAAGTTCAGAAAATACATCATATGTTCACATTCAATTACTCAGAAAGTTCTTCCAGTATTTATCTTTTCCTCTGATAGGTCGCAAGTTCCTCGGTTAGTAGTTGGAGTTTGGAAGCACCTAACTGGAAATTCCACTGTTTCTCCACTTGAGAATGTCATTGTTGCTTTCGATGGATTTTATAACATCATAGGTTCTTTGTTTTGGTATGAGCTTCCAAAGGTCCAAATTCATAATTCAACCAGAATACTTATACTATTAACTCTACCAATTTTCTCTGCTTAAACTACATCACCTTGGTCCAAATGTTATGGGTGTCTTGACATGAAGGAGACAAGAAAATGCAAGTGATGGTAGTCTTTGTTCAACATCAAATATAAGATGTAATTTCATCAAGAAGAGAACATTAAATTCTTCATATCACCTCTTTCTACTTTTAAGTTGCTTTATGATAAATTTGGATTCCAACTACTAAACCTATCATCCTTGGCAAAATCTTAACAAATATGTAAACAAAGAATCTCCCAAGCCCAAATTTTATGAAGCACAAAGTACACAGCTCTGAAGATATGCTATTAAAATTAAACTCATGGGTAAACAACTTGGATGATAATGACAAGATGATCTTTGTATATAAGATGCACCGAGGGAAATACATTAAATTTCTCCAAGCTCTCCTTTATGATAAATTGGATTTCCTAAAAACCATTGACAAAGACATGACCAACATGAGAGAGTAAAACATTATCCAAAAAAACATTTTATGGCGTTAACAGCCAGTGTCAGTGATTTGTTTCTCCATTGAGTTTTCATGCAAACAAAGTGTCCATTCTAATTTCATTCTACCTTAATGACTTCACAAGTCAGCTTCAAGCCCATCATAGAGTTGGAAACTTTTAAGAACCATTGGGAACACATACCTTAAAGGGTAGGTAAGCAGCATTCTGAAGCCCTCCGCTTCTGGTGTATCTTGAGGCATAGTTAATTGGAATCTTCCTCTCTGCTTCCTGAAATCCTTTGAGGAGATAATTGTTAAGTGTCCTTTTCTCAGTATTGGAACTTCACATAAGCAGAAAAAGCGAGCTACCTGAACATAAACAATGCCAAGGACCAGCAGGAAGAATGAGATAATGATGGCAACAAGTCCAATGTAGTTACCATCCTGATATGCCTGTGCAACTGTCCTTCCAAAAGATGCTGGCAAATATGATAGAATATTTGTAAATATTAGAAGGGATGTCCCATTTCCCAGTTTTAGATAAGAAATCCGTTCCCCAATATATGTCGTCAGTACAGCACCAAGCGTCAAAAGAGTGACAGAGGAGAGAACCCACTCCGTGCTAAAGTCATTGACATATGGACGGAGGTAAAGTACTTGGCCAATTGCCTGCCATGTAGGGTGGAGTAGAAGAAAAAGGTATAAATCTTGACCTTCGAAATGAGAAACAATGATGCATGAAATAAATCTAGCAATCAGAAGACAAACCAAGCTATGTCAAGTTATTATGGCTGCAACATATATGATAAATGGTAACAATTAGCAATGTCAATTGCAGCTAGCAACTAGCAACTAGCAAGGGAGTATATACCAAGTTATTATGATTGCACAAAACTTCCTATTAATATCTATTTAAAATTTACAAAAGGCATAATTTAGCAATTTGCAATGCAAACTTATTATGGTTGCAACATTACATAGAGCAGACAACAAGTTGAAACTATACAAAAAATTTACATCTAGTTAACTAACCTATTAGTCACCAAGGATGTAGTTTCTTACCTGTACTATAGCAAAGCCAACTGAGGCATCTAGTATACTGAAGAACTTTCTTTCTTCCCGCTTCACCTTCTCTTTTCTGAAGATCTTGCAATTTAGGGTAAACTTGGGCAAGGAGTTGAAACACAATTTGTGCATTAATAAAAGGAACAATACCAAGGGAGCATAAACCAAGTCTACCAATGCCTCCTCCAGAGAACGAATCCAAAGTGCTCAGTAGTCGTTCAGGTCTAAATTGCCAACGAAAACGAAAGCCTCTCGGTTAACCCCTCCTAGAGGTATATAAACACCGAGACGAGATAATGCTAAAAATGCTAAAAGCTTGAGAAATTTTCCTGGTAATGGGCCTTTGAAGAAGTCCCCAAATTCAATGGAACTGTCCTCAATTGCAGATGCCAAAGTCCAAATGACCCATGTCAACAGCCAACACAGATAAAATTGATAAACAAAAGATAAAATCTTAAAAACAAACCTGCCACTCCTCGGGCCGAAGAAGATTTATCCTTTTTTGTACCGTAGGTACTCTCAAATGTAGGTGCTAACAAGGCTATAAAACTTTCCCAAACATCATTTAAACCGGAAGAGACATCTGGATTGATGCCCAAGGGATCAAAAACAGATCCTTTTTGGCTGTGAAGGAATTCCAATGAAAACAGCAAAGCAACCAGACGTTAATAAAAACATGGAGTTTATATCTAGTGTCACAAAGTTCTTTCCATAATTCTAATCTCCCATACATATCGCCTTAGCTTCTAGTACTTGAAAATGCAATGAACAACTTCCTCCTACCCTAAAAAGACTAACATTTTCCACTCCCCAGAAAGGTTATTCTACATTATAAAGCGTATAAATAATGATATAGAACAAAACGCACAAAGCAAATCATTAGAGGGGAAAAAATGATTTTTCAGACAGAACAAACAAAAGTGTATCTGAAAAAGTTACCTGTTAGAAAGAAGACCAAGGTTCCATGATTGGGAGTTGAGTTGGGTTTGGCGGTGGACAGTGAAACTGGCTCTGCAAACATAGTTTCTGAATGTTGAAGAAGGTTTCGGACAAGAGAAAGAGGAGACGTTGAAGGAAAAAGGCCAAGAAGAAGCTTGTCTGACCGTTATCAACATTATCCTATAATTTGGATTAACAGTTTTTCTGGTTCTAAACCACCTAGAATAACATTGTTAGCAAAAAAAAAAAACCTATAATAACATTAATAGCAAGTGAAATTCAACAGTGGCCAGTGCTCCCTTTCGGTTTTCCCATGGATTTCATTTCACCACTCCCTTACTCTGCACACACCATACAAACAAATGCAGGAGTTCCAATCAATTTTGCAATGTTGGCCCAAAGTTAGCCCACAAGTCTACCCATTGTGGTTTTGGGCTGCACAAAATATTTTCCCCCAACTGTGGACCGATCTTGATTCATATTGGTTCAAGTAAAACGATCCGACCACAAATGGAATTCGGCTCTGGCTAAAGCCAGATAATCTAATCATATCCACCAGTTAAGGAATGGGTTATTGTGTTGCATATAAATATTCGAATTAGAAGATATTCCAAAATAACAAAAATTCAGTTTTTTGTGGTTGTCTACTCTTCTTTTGTGTCCCTTTTATCTCATCAATAGATTTAATGTTTTATACACGTAATATAAAATTATTGATGGGCATATAAAAAAACACAAAAAAAAGATGAATTTTGTTCAGAATAGGTGCTCCAATAGAGTGGGGATGTCCCCAAAATGCTTGATTTGTGATTCCCCATGCCCTAACCCCTCTTTAATTATTTAATATGTTGAGGAAAAAGGTGAGAGCAAAGTTCGAATAATTAAAAGGTGGTGAGAGGGAACAGGTAAGCATGGAGTTCTAAATCTAAAAAATTCTGCACTGAGATGAGCAACAAAAGGGGCATCCTGCTTTGTCATCTACTTGTTTCCATTTCATTCCATATTATATATAATCATATAAATATCTCCCTTCCCAATAATTTTATCCCAAAGTGAATCCACTTTTGGCTTTAAGACAATTTAAAAAGAATATAATAAAGAAAATCATGCAAGTAGGTATAGATTGCAGATTACATTAATCCAATCCTTATCTTTTTGTGCTTCTGAAAGTAGGATAAAACTTGAGATGTCAGCCTCTACTTTTTCATGTTAGGAGAATAAGATGCATTTGGTATCCCTCCAAGACATTCTTTTCCATTTTTAAAGGGTTTAGGTACATCTTTTAATGTATATTATATCTATATTTTAAAATTATTATTTGATATATTAACAGTAAAAAATTTTTAAATCTTATAAATAAAGTTAATAAATTATGGGTCTAGATTGATATTGATGGACAAACATAAAATATTGTCCGTAAGATATGTGGGTTTTTTATTTAATTTTTTTAATAAAATAATAATAAAACAGTTACGGTTGGGACTTGTCTTATAGTCATTGCAGTTTGTCAAAAAAAAGGCATAAATACAAAGGGTAGAAAATTGGTTGGAAAGTTAAATGGACCGGACAGACCTTTTTAACGGTTGGGGATTCTACCCAAAGTGGTTGGGGTGTCTATTCAATTCAAGTGGGAGAAGATGTGAGGGTCCCGGTTCAGGTGGACCAGGACCACTATCACCTTTCGGTTTGGCCGCCGACCGCACATTTACGTTCACACTTCACACTATCAACTTCATTTTTGACCTATTTTTCTGTTTGAAGCAATGGAAGTTGAATTTTCTAGACATAGTTTAATTCCAAATCAATAATCCTTATCCAATGAATGTATGTTGGTTTAAGTCATTTTCCGTTGTGCATGAATAGAAGGAAGTAACGAGGGAAACCCTAAAACGGGAATCGAACACGTGAAAAGTGCTTTGTGTCATTTCAGGATTGTGGATACGCGACGGCCTCCTCTCTTTCTTGTTGGCCAACTTGGAAGACGAAGACTTATAATTCTAACAAAAACACCAAAGTCAAAAAAAAAAAAAAATGCATGCGTAACGGAAAAGGTTGATTCTTTACACTGTGACACACACACACTTTAATCAATTTATTTACAGATTATATCGTTAAAGAAAAAAATAAAATTTAAAGGTTTTGTATTTATCTTTAAATACATGTTTAATCAATTTATTTAAAGATTATAGTGAAAGTATAAAAATAAAAAATAGAAATGACACTGTAATCATATTGTTATCAATTAAAAGTAATATTTTTAATTGTTTCATACTCATAATATCAACTTTTTTTGACTTAAAATACCGGCTGGAATTTTATTTGGCAATACACATACAGAAAGAGCAATAATAATAAAAAACCTAATCACACACTTGACAGTACTTAATGAAAGGAATCAAAAAGACATTTGTTATGTTACATATGAAGTACGTAATTAGTGACGTTTACCAGATAGAGGAACATAATATTTTGGTTGGTATGAATAGATTAGAGCCAAATTGTGGACCGTTCAAGAAGTTGGAACCAATTAGGGTTAGTGGATCTGTAGCCTTTTACAATTGCATGCCACTGTTTCTTCTTTTTGACTAATATCCCTCTTTCCTCCTCGTAATCTTTAAATTTGTATAATTAAATCAAAATTAGAGTTTTATGTATACATTAGAATTACAACCAAAAGTTTCATGTATATAATTAGGTTCGTATATCAAAATACACTTTAGATCAAAGTTGATGTATAAATTTGATATGTATCCATAGTGAAATTTTCAGGTTTATTAGTGATAATTATACGAAGATTTAGGAATATATGTGAAAAAGATGATAAATAAATAGTTACGCGTGACTCAGCATGATTATCAATCCAATTAGTCCACAAGCATGGTTTGTTTTATTAGCTTGGAAGATAAAAGTTAATTAAAGATGATTTGCATCTAAAGCTTGTATTAGTCTTATCTAATTATTAGATAAAATAAACTTAGGAAATGAATTTGCGTGTTAAGATGGACGTGGAGTAGTTGGGTTTCCCTTTTCCATTGCTAAAAAGGCCGACATATAAAGGTGTAAAGTATGTAAGTTGGAGAAGAAAACCCCACCGTCCCTCATTTTTGCAAATATTAGTTAAATAAAAACAATCGATTATTCAAAAATAATTTTAAAAAAGAATGTTATTTTTGATTTTATTTAAAATTAATTTGAGCTCTATATATTTACTATAAAAACTTAAAGCTAAAAAGAAAAGCCTAAAAAATAAACCCTAAACTTAAACCATATACACTAAATTTAAACAATAACATTAAATTCTAGAGTCCGGTCCTAAACATAAACTTAAACTAAATAAAACTAAAATTATTATGGACAATAAATCTTAGTTTAAACATCTTTTTTTTATTTAAATTTGAGGAAAATAAACAAAAGAAAACAAGATTCATATTTAATAAATTTCCAATGTAAACAGTATAATAAATATAATACAACCATTATAGACAAAAGGTGAAGGTTTATTTTTAATAAATCTTTATTTGCATATAAATAGAAAATAAGCCATGGATACAATATATTTAATAAATTATGTATTATATTTAAAATGTGAATACATAATAAAATAAAATAAAATAATGATAATACAACAAATAAACGGAGACATTGCATGCATAATAAAATAAAATAAATGATAATAAAATAAAATAAAAGGAGACATTGTGTGATTACTACATAACTTCTTTACCTCTCTCAACTGTCAAAAACAGTTGAGCATATTTACATCTCTATCCAGCACAAATCCGGAAATACCAACTCTATTCCTTTCTTTTCCTTAAATTTTCATAACCCATCCTCAACAAACTACCTTCACACTACTGGGAAGCCAATCTCCATGGCTTCGATTACAGCATTCAGAATCAAGTTCGAGTCGAACGACTAGAGACTCCTCCGACGTGGGCATTCGTGTTTTCAGCTGTCGTAAGCTTGGAACCAATGCTTTCTCTGTCCATTCTTCTAATCCAGTTCGGCCTATACATACCCCACTTGTAATCTTTTCCAGAGCTTCATCTACGATCTTGATCGTCACCCTGTCACCAATAATGCTGCAAAACTTTTTCATTATCAAGTTGGATATATCTCGTCTAATGGGACCAAAATCGACAGGTTTAAAGACAATGGCCTCATCGACAGTATTCAGCAACTCATGGGATGCTGATGATGATGTTGAGTTGGATAACAGCCTGTTTGTCAGGCCATGTTCTTCTTCATGATCGACCGTGAGATCACTGGAATTGTGTGATCCATCTGCTGCTTTATCATCCTCCACATCAGCGACCTCATTAAGATCAAACGACAGAGAACCAGATTCCTTCCTCGGCTTTGTTGCTCTGTCCTCCTCATGGAGCCAACTGGCTCGGCGCTTTGCAGTTTTCTCACCAAGGGATAACCTTAATTGCCAACCTCCACTTGCTAAACTGGCAAGCTTCTTTTCATCCAGGGAAATACCATTTGATGTGAAATTAAGATTACTCGGCATCCAATTAGCAGTGAGGATAAAAATAACATTTCCTAGACTGATCTCACGACCATGAGAATCAGCAAGTCGACCTCTCTCCATTGCTCGTTTTATGCTGTTTCTAACCAGCATATCTGCTTCATCAATATCTTCAAGCACTATTACAGAGAAAGGGTTTCTCCTAACTGCTTCCGCTATTTTATCCACCACAGTTTTACCACGGAAGCTCACATCAGATTCCCCATTATCACGTCTTGAACCAAGACATATCACAAATGGATGAGCCCCACATAGTTGATCTGAGAGGGCCAATGCCATCTTCTTCTTTCCAACCCTGTCAGGACCAGAAAACAATAGCCAAATGTCTCCCTTTGAACCCGCACCCCGCTGTTTTCCATTGCCTGATTTACACTGCATCACTGATGTGGCCACTGCAGATGCTGCATCCCGCTGCCACCACACCTTCTCTACTAGACCCTTGAGGAGTTTCTTGAATGACTCAACATCTAACGTGTTCAACAATTTGTTGCTTTGCAAATCTTGCAACTTGTTCTGTGGTTCAGAAGGTATACGGCCTAAAAAGTCCCGAAGACGCTCTTTATCTGTTCTTTCAGGTGTGGTCTCCATTGTCTTTGGTCGTCCAAGAACAAGGTCTGTCTTTACAGGGCTTCCAGGTTGGCTACTTGTCCGTTCCATTGATTGGCTAGCTACTAGATGTGGGTTCCAGTTGCAGTGTCTCCCCAATGTTTTTGCACAATGGTAATTTGGGTTGGAAAGCTTGGCGTCCTAGCAGACTTGAATTGTACAAGCTCGTCATTGAGAGAGCAGGAACGAATCTCTCAGAACCTGGATTGGGCTGATGAAAATTTGGATGGAGTTTTAAGCATGTATCATTCCACTTCTTTTGCAATTCTTGAGTCTTCTGCGTCCAGATCACCTCTTGATCCTTAGTCTGTATATAACATGCCATCATAACAATGAATCTTAGATGGAAGGGAAAAGGATTTACCAGTGCGGATATTCAACACAGAACACACACACACACACACACAAAAGAATCTAATAAGACTTGGTTTCTAATTGGATTGAACTTGTTACCTGCGTCTGATCTACTGTTTTGACATCACTATCATGGGCCTTGGCATTCTGCAACCACTGCGGCAATGCTGGCCGAGTTGACTCAGACCTAATATCAGAGGAACGTTGTTCAAACTCCTTGGCTGCTAAAAGTTCTGAAAGATCTTGTTTATAATTCTGCATGCACTGTGGGCAGCAGCCGGTTTTCCGAGAAGGGTCAAAATTCTCAGAGGGTTGCCTAGGTTGAGCAGTTGTAGTTGCAAACCCCTTCAATGGGGAAAGGGACTCAACTGAGCTGCCAAGTATCCCATTGCTCCCAAGCCTGGAAGATAAGAAGCATATTACGAGTTATCAACAATACCCAGCAGCTACAAAAATTGTCGAAACCAGAAAAAGAATCCCAAACCCACAGTTCAAATTGCAGCATCTAAGTTCAAAATTTGGATAGAAACCAAATAAGGGCGAGCAACACAAAGTCAAAGGGAAACATGAATGTAAAAGCCTCTTATCGACTTGAAGGAACCCTTTTGCATTAAGCAAGTCCTAAAGCTGGCAGGTAAAAAATGTTAAAGTTTAGATCAGAATCAATCTTTTCCCCAGAATATCCATTAGTAACACAGCAACCAGGGATTCAATAAATAAACAGAAATCTCCTGACACCCACTAATATTCTATATTCAAGTTAAAATGAATTTCCAAAATTTTGAACCTTAATTTCCCCCAGCATCATCTGATCGAATTTAAGCTTTTCCGTTCTCAAAAACCAAAGGTAAAGATAGACAAAGCATAAATAAGCTTGCAAAATTGTTAAAATAAATACCTAGAGAACATTCCCGGCGAGGGAGCTCGAGCAGCTATAGGAAAAGCCTGCAGATCCCAGTCACTCTCCATTGAAGGATGATAAACTTGACATCTCAAATAAGTTTCACAAGTAGCAGTTCCAATCAACCAAACTCTGGCACTCCCTTCTCTAAATCTCCCCAACAGCTTCCCCACGTCAACCACTGCAGCACGCCCGGCTTCCGATACCGCCTGCTGATGCTGTTGAACCCCACCGGCAAGAGCCACGGCCTGATTATTCTCCACTAACCACTTCAAGTCACCCAAATCAAGAATCACCCCTCCACAGTCCAAGTTCCCAATCATTGCTCCAACTTTAGTGCTCAACTCCTTGATTTTTGCAACCATTTGGGTTTTATCTGATGTGAAATCTTTCTCCACACGAACCACCTCAACGTTTCTCAAAACCCCATCGATTTCCTTACTCTCAATCTTCCTCAAAATCTCCTTAACAATCAATTCCGGTTCCGAATCACCGACCAAAACAGGGTTCGTCTTCTTACTCCTCATCAGAATATCAATTACCCGCTTTACTTCTTCACTTCTTTGCTGATCGGCTGCCCCTTGCTGTAATCTCGGATTCAAATACAAGTTCCGATTGGGGGAAGGCGCGGCAACGGCCGAAGAAGGAGCAATGACGAGTCTGAATCCCAATCCGATTGGACCGGCAGTGTTGGCTGTGTTTGAAGTCGTCGAGCTCAATGATTGTTCAATGGTTGCTTTAACAGCTGGGCTCGAAAAACTGGCCTCACGCATGATTCTACTAACACTTGGATCATCAAGAATCGATATTATTAATTGTTCCAGTTCCACCTTAACAGCCAAAAGCGGCTGCTGTTGTTGCTCGGGACATCCACGGCGCTGATGGGCTTGAGCACGTTTAAGAGCAGCCATCAAGGCATTGGAAATTGGTGGGTCGAGGCCCGGGCTACTGCCACTATTGGCGCTTTGGCCAGTGGGGAGACGCTCCAACGCGACGCTGAAGCAAAGCTCCAAAGCTCGACACTGCAAGGGATGAGAAGAATTGGGGTGGGATTTGATACATGCTTGACGAAGGAATCCGGATGGAGATGCCAGGAGAGTCGCCGCCACATGGAGCGGCGTCGTTTGGCCGTGATTCCGACGGCTTGCTTCAGCTATCGAATGGTTCAACACGCTGGCCGCCTCCGGCGTCAGGGTCTGTTGGATCGTGCTTAATCCAGCTCTCATTTATTCTCCTTTCTTCTTCTTCCTCCTCCGCCTTTTTGGGTATCTATATTCCTAATTCGTTTTAATTTTCTGTTATCTAAAAAGAAAGAAAGAAAAGATTATGGAAATATACGAGTGAAATGAATCACCGAATCAAAGAAATCTTGATACAGACAAAAACAAGAAAGCATAGACAGAGAAGCTTATAACCTTGTTAGCTTTAAGTGAGTATGTGATCTTTTATCTATCTTTGGGATTTTCCTCTTTTTTCATATTCTCCATCCGTCTTCTCTTCCCACACAAAATTTCCTTTTGGAAAGTGGGTATTACTTATTAGAAGGTAGGATTATAAAGAAAATTCAACGCGAAAACGAAACATCAGATTCCCTCTTTCGCAAGAAACTCCTCATTTTCTTCCCTTTTTTTTCTATTTTCTTTTGCTTTCTATATGATTCATTCATCAATAGCAAATATATATATATATATATATCTAGCACAAATTAAGTGCAGTTTTTTAAACTCTACCTGGCCGCCATAAAATATTAAAATTGGGTACAAGGTAAAAATTAAAAGAAAAAAAAAGGAAGGGAAAAAGTAAAATTCGTTGGGGCTGAGGAGGAGCATGACAAAATGTTTTGTTTTTATTTGGAAAAAAGAGAAAGAAATTCTAAAAATAAGAGAATTGGATTTGGAAATAGTATATATGGATTATGAGAGAATCCAAGGAATTCTGAAAAATGCTTTCTGGGCAGTGCAAAATCTCATCTCACCCCCTTCCATTTCTTTCTTTAATATCGAGTATTAATTAAATAATAAGCTTAAAACTTACTCTCTCTTGTCTCTATACATCAAATACATTAGATATAATGAAGTGTGAGACGAACACTTTTTTAGAGAGAGAGGAAAATAAAAAAATATTTTTTATTATAAAAATATTTCTATTTCGTTCTTAAGAATTTTTTTAATACATGTTTTATGGTTACTATTTTGCTATTATGTTGTTTACAAGCTCGATATTATAATTTATTTTATTATTACATATGATATTTATTTACATTATATTTTTTTAATATACTCATTATTATTTGATTGATTAAAATTATTTATTATAGAGTTAATTTGTATACTTCGATTAACTTTATTTGTAATGTCGTAATTTAATCTGTAAAGGTTGTGTAAGAAAATTAATAAATAATTATCTTGCATAATGACAGCGGGAAAAAATTTTACAAGCGAGTACTTTTTAGTGTTCAGACTTTTCTTGATATGAAGGATGAAAAAGTTGTCAATCATTAATTAAGATTTAAAGTAAAAAGTGATTATAAATCTTCACCTTCTAATTAACATTTTTTTAAATTTTTTTCATTCATTCCAAGCAAAAACATAGATGTTACGATTAAAAGTTCTAATGTTTATGATTATATTTTAAGACCTAGAAATAAATTTTTAAGGTTTAAACAAATTATAATAAGGACACATTAAATAATTATCCGATTAATATAAGAAAATTCTACAACGTGCATCGCACACAGTTGAACACAACTGAACACCATTAAATTAATTAATAAATATTAAAAATCTCAAAAACTTAACATACAATTAATAATTATTTAAAATAAAATTTTAATTAAATTTATTTTTCATATATTTTTTTATTTTTTAATATTTATTTTCAAATAATTAGATCAAATACCAACTATAATCAATCTCTAAATTAAAAAAATATATATTTCTCCTCCTTGTCATTCCAGTTGTTGTCGTCGTTAGCCATTGTTCGTCGATAAGATTATCGACGTCGCACCTTCGTCCTTTTTGCAACTTGGTCACTGTTTCCCGCAGTTCGCAGCAAATTCAGTAAGGTTTCTGCCATTCTCATCGTAAGGTTTTTTACCAAATTTGCTGCACGAACGACAGAAAACGACGGCCAAATTTGAGCAACGATTAGACTGCAATAGGAACAGAGGTGCGACGACAACAATTTCATCAACGGACGGTGACTAACGGCAGTGGCGGCTGAAATGGCAAAGAGGAGAATTATGATTTTTTTAAATTTAAAGATTGAATATAGTTAATATTTAATCCAATTATTTAAAATAAATATTAAAAATAAAATATATAAAAAATAATTATAATTTTATTTTAAATAATTTTTAATTGTATGATAAATTCTTGAAAATTTTAATTTTTATTAATTAATTTAATAATATTTAACATTAATAATATTTAACGGTCTTCGACGTGCGTACTAGACTGATCCATTAATGTATTATTTTGTCTCTAATTGATGTTTGAAAATAAATTTGACCGAATCGTATAAGAGACTGAGCTCACGCGCAGTGTTAGCGAAGAGTTTGGCAAATAAAATAAAGTTTACAAGTAGACAAGTAGTAATTCATACTGTGTTTTTCAACTAATTTGTGCTTTTCACACAGCAATGGTATCAGCAGGTATGGATTGACATTTTTTTTACAAATACTATTTTTATTTATACTTAAAGAGGAAACAAAACTCTAAGAGAAGAGAAACTCCTGCTGGGTCTTAAACTCGAAATCTAAAAAAATAAGATAGGAGCAAGTAAGTAATTTTGACCAATCGGCCATCGACGCTTGTTCTTGGATTGACCTATTTTAGTACGATATATTTTTTAGATTATAATTATGATAATAAAATAGATTATAATTTATTTTATATAATTTATGTAATAAGTTTTAAATTTTAACTTTTAAAATAACTTTATTTATTTTCATTTAAAATATTATTAAATGAATATTTTAGTTTTTGATGTGAGAATATATGAGTATTTAATAAATGCCTATTAAATTATAGATTTGATATTTTTTGGGATTTTGTATCGGAACTAGTTTGGGTTCTAGCCGAATTGATTACCGACCCGAATAATTTTAGGACCAAGCTTTCTTAGACTTGAATTTTTTTCGAATTCAAACTTTCTTAGACTTTAACTTTTTAGGACTCATACCGTTACGAGATTGAACTTTATTGAGTTTGAGTCAACTCGAACTTGGATTAATACAAGTGAATTTTCAAAGTTTGGATCAATATCGATAAACTTTTAAACTCGAATATATTTTTGTCATCTTTACTTTCAAATATGCAATTTTACACATCTAAAGGAAATAGAAACTTTTTCACCAACAATTAATTGAAAGGTGTAACTAAATTTGTTTCCCTATAACTATCTTTTGGGTGTTTTTTAAAATCATATCGCATTTGGTTTATTCGTTTTTTTTTTTTAATATGGTTACATCTTATATAGAGAGCAATAATTATTTATCGCATAAAATGATGAAAGAAAATGATAAGGAAATTGACTAAATTAACAAATGATACCACTTGTATCATCGTCATGTATTCTAATTTGTTAAAATATGTTATTTTAATTAATATTTTCCTACTCGATTTGATAACTTTGATGAATAAAAATGTGATCGAACGGACAACTGATTTTAAAAATAAAAATAAGGAGATTATAATATAAATTTTATTTTAGAATTAAATTATTAATAATAATAACCACATTATGATTTTACTGGGAATGACCTGTGGAGCGAGTAGTTAATGATGTATATATTTTATCCAAAATTCCGATGCACGTCAATTCTTTTAATTAAAAACAACTACACTAAAATAATACTCAAAAGTCCCTTTTTAACTTTTTTTTCATCTTCTTTTACTTTACCATATTATATTATCTTATCTTTCTCCTTTCACTTTAAATAATTTTACTATTTATTTTGAAGTGGTTGACATGTTTTTCATTTAAATATATATAAACGTAGATGGACTTTGAATTTTATCTGGAAATCATTTGTTTTATAACTTTATTAATTATATAAAATAATTAATACAAATAAATTAAAATTTGTATCAAATATAGTCTTTGGTAAAAAATGTATAAAATATAGTTTTTCATAAAAAAAGTAATTCTCTTATGGAGGTCGTACATGACAACCTTTTTATAGTATAGTGTTATAATTTAAGAAACCATTAATTTAAAATCTAATCATTATTATATTTTATTCTTTGTTACATGCAATAAATCTAAAAAAGTTTCTTATTTCTTAAAATTTGACTGCTTTTTGTATTGAAATAAAACTTCTTTAATATATAGAGAGAAATTATATCTAATTCTAATCTTGTTTAGAGGTGAACCTCCACGAGTCAGAATTTAACTTTCATTTTGGATATTTTCCCTAATTTATAGACGTGGGCGTATTTAAATAAAATTATATAATTAAAAACATTAACTAAAGAATGCTAAAAATATTAACTAAATAAAATTATATAAATCCTAAAACCGTAAAATTATAAATAATTATATTAAAATTTGAACAACAAATTTAAAAATTAACTTAAATTTCATAAATTCGACAACACTAAAAAAGAACAAAGTAAAGTTTAAATGATAAAAAAGTACTCATAAACTTAACCAATTAAATTTCGACACCAACTTGTTATAATTGATGTGCAATGATGCTCCTTGTACATTCGTCTGTGTTTTTACCGATTTTTTTTTTATTTTGAATATTCAAATATTTGAGCTAAAATATTTATATCTCGTAATTTCATAAAAGAACTCTTTATATTCCCACATGAGGAAATTTTACATAGCAATGAAACTCTATTTGAAAAAATAATAATTTATGGAAATGAAAAAGCAGTTGAATATTGAAAAAGAGAAGCAGTCCAAAAGAATTAGTCCAGTATAATGATATAAGCAATGTTTATTTAAATGGGTGAGTGAAGAAAAAAGAGAAAACCTTTTAGGGATTCCTGACTTTAGAGATCAAGTCTTAAAGGAATAAATTTCATCATCACTCGCCTTTTTTCTAACGCACGCTCTCTTCCCTTCCCTTCCCTTCAACGCGTTTCCCGAGCTCTTTCTCTCTTTCTACAACCAATTCCCCTCACGAGCTCCCCTTCCACGCATCAATATATCTGGGCCGTTTATCTCCACATTACGAGATTTGTCGTGTAGTGAGGAAACCAGATTAAATTTAAAAATACTGACGCGTGAAACTTAGTCCTTTCCTTTTCCGGTGACCGAGAGAAAAAGTGAGTTTAAATGTACGAGAAAGCTTTCAACTTTATGCATTTATTAACCTTCCACCTGCTTGTCTGCTTTTTCTCTTCCAGTTCTTGTTCCACTTTTCCCCATACAAAAAGACTATAATACCCTCCTCAATTCCTCCATTCTCGAACCAGGCCCTGTTTTGTAGTATGTTTTTAAGTTAAAATCACTTTTTAAGATGAAAATAGTGTAAAGCACGTAATTGTCCGTTCAAAAATATTTTTAAGCTCGACTTAACAATTACGTTTTAAAAATTTAAAACTTTTATCATAAGTCTTTTTTAACAAAATTATTATGGGTAAACTACATCATTAGTCACCGAACTATCATTTTTTCTTATTTTAGTTACCGAACTATTTTTTTGACAAAAACGTCACTAACATTATATTTCCTTCATATTTTGGTTACCGAACTATTTTTTTGCAAAAACATCACTAACTTGATGTTTCTTTCCTATTTTAGTCACCGGCTGTTAAAAACTTAACGGTTTTATTAACGTGGAATTTTATTTTTTTTTATTTTCTATCATTTATTTTCTTTCCTCGTAAGCAATATATGTTATTTTATAATATTTTTATTCAAACTAACAGGATGATGACACGTGTCACTGTCTATTAGTGGAATAAAAGGAATGAAAAATCAAGCCTCTTATGCAGCCAGAGAGATTCGACTAATATGCAGTTATACGTGTCACCATCCTATTAGGCAGCTACACGTGTCACTATCTCTCTGGTTGCATAAGGAGCTTGATTTTTCATTCATTTTATTACACTAATAGGCAGTGACACGTGTCACCATCCTGTTAGTTTAAATAAAATTAATATAAAATAGCATATATTGCTTACGAGGAGAGAGAAAAAATGACATGAAAATTTTAAAAAATAAAATTCCACATCAGCAAAACCGTTAAGTTTTTAACAGCCTGTGACCAAAATAAGAATAAAACATAACGTTAGTGATGTTTTTGCCAAAAAATAGTTTGGTGACCAAAATAAGAAAGAAACATAACGTTAGTGATGTTTTTGTCAAAAAATTAGTTCGGTGACCAAAATAAGAAAAAAATTATAGTTCGATGACTATTGGTGTAGTTTACCATATTATTATTTACCCTCGTTCTCAAAATTGACAAGTGGAGCGTGCATTCAATTAAGTTACAAGGTGATTTTTGTAATTGTGTAACGATAAATGTTCACATGAAATCATTTATAGGCACCGAACCTTTGTTTAATCAGTGTTAATTATGATTGTGAAAGTTGTTAATAATATAATAAAATATATTATTTTTCCCATTCTTTTTATCTTCATTTGAACAAGATTTTTCTTAGTTCGTTGCACTTCATTGCTGTGATTATTGCGAAATGACAAAAGCAGTAGCGTCGCTATTCTTTTCACAAACGAAAATAAAAGTTGGTTTGAAAAAAGGCATTTAAAATGGGTCAATGCAAATGTTGTAATTGCACTCATTAATGGCAACTTGTTATTCAAACTGCATTTTAATATAGTCAAAATTTTACGTATTTAATAATTTATATAGAATTATTGTTTAAGATAATAACAGTGAATTTTAATTTAAAAAGTATACCAAAATAATTAAAAAATTTAACCTCTATTTGTAGAATTGTGTAGCAAATGATTTAAAGTATGGGTCATTTATTGGTGTTGCAGGTGGATGATTAAAATGATGACCCAATTGCCAAACCCTCATTGCTTTTGACTTCACTATTTGCAAAGAATCTAAAAAGTTAGTTCTGACGCCAGGAACCATCCCTTTCCTGTGATTCTGATGAGACACCATGCACTAGCTTTTCCCAAACACGCATAAAGGAGTTTATCACTTCAAAATAAATTATACTATATATTTATATATTTACGAGTATACGTTTTAACGGATGAATTATATAAATATTATTTTATTTTTTTTCTCTAAAATATAGTTTTTTATTTTAATTCTTAAAACATTTTATTTATTATATTATCTTAGAAGTTGGATTCAACAGAATCTGAATTTAAACAGTAAATTCAAACAAAATTAAAGACTAGTTTAAAAAGATCCGAATTAGGCAATTTTTAGAGTTTTTTTTAAAAAAAAAACATTGTTCAAAATCAGATTTTGTTAAATTTAATTTCTAGAATACTGTAGCAAATACAATATTTTGGGAATTAAAATGGGAAGTACCATATTTTAGGAAAAAAATTAAAGCTATATTTGAATAAAAATTCTCGTTTCAACTGTCAATTAATTTGGATTTAGTCTTTGTTTTTTGTTGTGTTTAGAGGGTTAAAACTAGTTTTTCCATACAAAAAATTAAAAAGCAACCTCAAATATTTAAAAGTTTGGTCTCCAAACCTTGGTTTGTTAAAAGTTAGATTTTTCAGCTTTTGCAAAATTTTAATTTGCCCCAAACCTTAGTTTGTCCACAACAAAAAAACGGGGCCAATTATAATATTAAAATTTGAATCATTTTATATTGTTTGGTTGACAATTAATAATTTAAAAATAAATAAATAAATAAAATTTAAACTAATAGAGTAGTAAAGAAGCCAAAATATTCCTTTATCGACAATAACTTTAAATGAGGAAAAACGCTAATGAATTATCTGAGAGAAGAAGATAATTAGGAAAAAGAAAAGGCACACACGTTAAATAAAATAAAAAATATATATTATTTGTTACTTTCCCATCAACAGAAAGAAGGTCATATATTCCAGCTGTTCTAGAATTAAGAGTCGAGTGACTAAAAAAATAAATTCAAAAAGTTCAATGATATAATTATATTTTTTTAAAGTTCAAATGACCAAAACGAAAATGTGGTCAAAGTTCAATGAGTAATGGCATAATTTACCTTTTATTTTAATAAGTTTTTTAAATAGTCTTTCAAATATCTATCTATAAAAAGGAAATTAGGAGAGTATAACTAGTTAAAATGGACCCAACTTTTTCCCGAAATTTCTAAATTCATCATTGGAGTTTTTGACGAAATTTTGATAGCCTTTCCTTCCCTTTTAGGGTTTGGTATTGTTGTAAAAATTGACTTCCAAATCACACAATTCGTATTTCAACACTTCTGTTTCGCTGCCATTTTTTCCACGGAATCTTGATGTTTTTGCATGAAAAATTAGGCCTCTTTTAGACTCTTAACTCCTTTAGCTTAAATAAATCCATATTACAATAAAGACTCTATTTTTGACATTTTTCTTTTTCTGGAAAAAGTTCTTTTGACTTGGTTATACAAAAAACTTGTCTATTATTTTAAGAGAAAAAAAAACAAATTATAAAATTCATATGTATGCACATTAAGCATGATAAAGATAAAGGAGACGTGTCTCAAAATCAAAATCTCATAGACATGGAAAAGAAAGAGAGAAAAAAAAAACAAATTTGGCAGAGAAAATGAAAGAAGTGACGTGTGTGTGTATATATATATATATATATATAGCGTTAATTACATATATCTAATTTAATGGGAACGTCGAATAAGGATGCGGCCAAATTCATGTAAAGAAGGTGGTCCAAATCCATTTCTTCATGTTCCCTTGGCAGCATGCCTCTTGCCTAGCATTACAACCTTTCGTTGCATGCCTATATATGTGTATGTTATCTGTATCAGTGAAGGAATGTCTGCTCTGCGACTTACGTTCTTGGTTTGCTTCAATAATGTCTAAAACAAATACCATTTGAGTTAGATCGAACTAATAATCAAATCTATCTTCTTCTTCTTCTTCTTCTTCTTCTTCTTCTTCTTCTTTTTATAAAAAGGAAGAGGTTGTTCAGGTATGAACTCAATATTTGATATCAACAAAAAATTGAATAAAACAAGTCATTTACTGTTATACCGGAGATTAATCGATGAGTTTTACTTTATTTTTAGTTACCTTGGAGTAGTTTTCAACTGTCGACTTATGCTGATACAAGGTGAATAGTATTGGTCCCATCAGTTTTGAATATTTCAGGGCATTTTGTATGTTATGCATGTATATAATTGAGCATATAAGGTTAAGAAACCATATGCACAAGTCTCAATGGTTGTCGGAATTAGAAGAATAAGAACTAAGAACACTGTATGTTTTTTGTAACACGAAATATTGTATTTATATAAGCATGTTATGTAGTCAGTTTTAAAACATAGTAGTATTTAGTAAATCTGAAATTTGAATTTTAACTTCTTTTTTTTTTCAGAATTGTGGGATTTTTTTTGTTTGTAAAAATGTGAGACATTGTATATGGGAGATTGCAATCTTTGTAAACGACAAGGGTGGTTGTTTTAATAATGCGCAAGGGTTGTATTATTTATGTATGGTGTAATGAAAAGAAAGAGAGACATGCTACTCCTCCATTCCAACTCTTTCAAAGGACTCATTATTAGCTCAAAGACTGTCTTTCAATCTCGTTGCCTTGTCCGCAAGTTTCCAAATTCACATTTGATTACATGGAGGTTTGGATTAAAAGGGGGGGGGGGGAAGGAAATTCCATGCATCACTGATGAAATATTAAATTTCACCCCCAACCAAAAAAAAAAATTATAAGCTAGAGGACATTTATATTTATATATATCCTGAATGGGATATATAGTTCCTTCATTAATTCCATTATGGGATCTTACTCCAAAAAAAAAAACCCGTTATTCCATGTTTAAAATCAACTGTTCTGCATCATGCTTATTGGAATAATTGTTTTGAATATAGCAAGTACAAGTATAATTAAATAATAGTTTGTGGAGGGCCCTAAATAAATTATTAATGTTTAGAATCATTTTCGACACTATATATATATGATATATATATATATATCATATGGTCTCTATTATAATATATATCACTATTATTGTAGGTGTTTTTTTATAATCACATGTGCTCAATTTATTGGTCGGTTAATTTAAAACAGATGCTGTAAAGGTTTATCATGAGAGTTATTTTTTTCCACATATTTTTTTTCATTCACAATATCAATATTCGAAAATTTAATCTTACCTAAGAGTCTAGTACATCATCACACTAGTCTAACTAGTTGTTGGTATTGTAAGTGCTTTTATATGATATAAATTATCATAATTTATTTATTATACATTTAAATACGATCGAATATATGACCTATAAAATATCGCAACAACAATAATATTAATCAAATTAAGACTCAATTAATTATGCATAGATGTTTCTATTTCACACTTTCACTCTATAGCTACCTTTTTAATTAACCTATTCAAAACTCGTAAACCTACGACTTGTTGCAATTATTTAACTTCAATATTGCAACATCAAGGAACCATTTTTATATATAATTGAGGAGGAAATTTCTAGGGGAAACTCTTTTGTTTTGTCTTTTGCATACCCACTCCATAAAGCATATGATACCATAATAATTCCTTCCAATTAGGAAATGAAATAAAATATACTAAAAGGTGACCTCATTAGCCTAAACTTTCCCTCCCACAGTTGATCAATCCATGATCATCTGTTGTTGGTGAATAACAGTAAAGAAGAAGCCTCTTCCGAAGGATAATCAAAGGGTACCATAAACTCTTTTCACCTTTGCAAGCAAAACCCCACATTTAACCTTTTCCTTTTCACACACACGTATAACAAACAAAGTATATATGGTACTCATGTCATGAAAGGTCAAACTTTAAGCAAACATAAATACAACAACACAGCTGGGGGAGCATATGATATGAGACCTAGCTACCACCACCTTTTATCGAGCGTGTCTAACGTAAGGCATGATGCGGTACGGCTATTGTGCGGCACCAACCGAAAATGTTAAAAGACACGAAATATGAAAGTGAAAATGTTACATTGTTTGATAATATTTTCGGTTGGCGGTTAAGTATCGAAACTTAACTTTGAGTATCGATACTTTATTGCTTCTGATAACATATTAAGTTTCTGTAAGTATATCGATATTGTGCGAGACACCAACTGAAAATGTTATAAAAAATATAACATTTTCACTTTCGTAGTTTGTAATATTTTCGGTTAGTGCCACACCATAACCGTACCGCGACTATGCCGCACCGTAGACCTCCCCTTTTATCTATAAAGTTTTGGTACCTTCTTGCACTCAAAGCAAGTAGACTTTTTTCAAGTCTTTCCCCTTTTTTGATTAGATGAAAGCGCCAATTAAGCAAAAGATAACCATTGATTCCCCAACCTTTTTACAATAGAAGAACGGTACAATCACTGTTTGGAAGAAAAAAGGGTTTAAATTTATTGTTTGTTAGTTGTTATTCCAACAAAGGGAAAAAGGTTTAAATTATGTTTGAAAAAAATTAGCTAGTTTGAGATTCAGTTCCTTAATTGGTGTCGATATTTTATCTTACATGCAATTAGCAGACATATAATCAATTATTGATTACTCGAATAACATTTTTTGAATTTTTTATTTTAAAAAATAAGGAATAAAGATGGAAGGGGACAATTAGAAGATGCCAAATCCCCCACCTCAAAAGCTTTGTTTGAAAGTATATGGCATCTACATTTTCTCTCTTTTTAACTTTTGGAATCCTTAAAGAGTTAGCAACAAGAGGGGAAAAGGCTACTTTTTCCCCCACTACTAATGGTGTGGGAAATTAGGGTTTTGTGGCACTAATCTCTTTCATAATCATGCCTTTACACACAAGCGTGTTCAACTTTTAAGGAAAAAGCTTTGTAAGATTGACCGACCCTTTTGGATACATCTATGTGAAAGCAAGACATGCCTACGTGAGGCACTCAAACCATACTCATTAAATATATGCACACAAGGTCTGATAATTGGGTTTAATTAAGGCATAAAGACATGTTTTAAAAGACGCCAACTTTCGAACGGCCCTACCTTAATTAGTAAATTTAGTTGGTGATAATCTTGGGTAAAATTCTTTACCATCCCCAACATCAATTAGTGGATAGATAATATTCCTTTATAAACCAAATTTGAATACAAAACCCCAAATAAAAAATTATTTCAATGTATACTTATAATTTTTTTGATAAAAAATGTATACTTATAGTTTAAGAATTTAAATTACGTTTGCAATCATATTTTCAATTTCATCACGTTTATTGTGATAGAAAGCATTATCCGTTGTTGGGTCTATTTTTAAATCTATTCTTATTACTTTCTTATTGTGATATTTACCGTGAGCATGCATATCTGAGATTTCTTTACCCTTGTATTAATGAATGATTATGGAGATATCATTTCACAAATGAAATTAATGAGTGGTAACGACCATAATGTTACAATTCATAGAATTAATTTCCAAGGACCTACGCATTATTACAGAAAATGCATTGAATATAGTTTAACAATCCCTTTAAAAAATAGTTTAGTACTGGTTTTCCTTAGTTTTTTTTTCCCTTTAAAAACCCTTGCGCCGCCTGCGAGTTTTAACTTTTTTTTTGCGTTAGCAGGCGATCGGCAATTACTTAAATATTGGTTGTTGATTGTCGGTGTTTATTATTCTTTTGTTTTTATTTTTTAATAAGAATTTCTGTCTTTATGGCTCGCGTTTCCTCTGTCCTTGTGACACGCTTTTTCTTCTGTCCTTGTGACATTTTCTTTGTTTTGTGGTTTGTTTTATCTGTCCTTGTGGCATGATTCAGTATACTCTAACGGTCGTTTGTTGCTCGCACAGAGATTCTAATCGGCGCTAATTTTTTACTATGATTTTGTCGATGGTCATGCAAAGTTAGATCCCCACTCGGTTGATGGTTGTTTGTCAATGTAATCAGTCTTGGGTAGCAGAACATTCTACCTGATAGTTTGGATCGCTCACCACTCCTCTTTCATCCGTGATCTCTATTAAAAAATTTTATAATAAAAATTCAGTTGTTATATTAAAAAAAAATGCATTGAATACAGATGAGCATATGTACTGCCCACTTTCAACTGCAGCCATAAATGCAAATTTGGTTCACCACTCATCCTTATCTCAAACATTCAATACATTGAAAGCATTTGCTTTAGGTGGTGATTAAATGCCATTGGAATCATTGAGAAAGACGGGGGATTCATCACTTTGATCATATATGCTCATTATGGGTCATTCCCTAATTTATTACACGGGGGTTGATCTAAATGATTCTTCGATGTTTTTTTTGTAATCTTGACTTACATTTTAGGGTAAACTACATTGGTAATTACTAAATTTTTAGGATATTTTCACTTTAGTCACTAAAATAGAAAAAATTCACTACAAATCATATTAAAGTCTTCTTCTCATAAAGAACTCCAAAATTTTGATGAGCAGAGGGGTCATCAATCAATCCCAACGATAGAAAAGATCTGTTTTGCCAGAAGTTTAACATAATTTAGTTTCAAGTTGATCTAACGTTTAACAATGGTGAATTAGAACTAAAAATCTCAATTGAAACTAAAAATTAAAATTGTTCAATCAACCATTTTTATTCGTCAGATCAGTTTGAAACTAAACTATATTAACCTTTTGGTCAAACGAATCATTCTCATCATTGGGACTAACAAGTGATGTCTCCATTCAACAGAATCCAGGCATTGGTAACTATTGTAACTTTTGAAAATTATGATATTTTTTAGGACTTTAACGTGCCATAATGATTGTAATGAAATTGAATTAAAAATTTAATGATTATAATAAAAAAAATGATTTCAAAGTAAAAGTGTTTTAATAGTTAAGTGACTATCAATGTAGTTTACCTTATTTTATATGAAAATATTGTCAAACTCGTCCAAAGTGGTGTAAATTTACCATCCATTGTCTATTCAACTGAGATCATCATCAGCATCATGCATGACAAAGTGAAGTGCCGCTGAAGTTGATATTTATCACCTCAACTGATTCTGTAACTTAATGATCGAAGGTGTTAATTAATTCCTAATCACAAAATCTTAAACATTTTCTTTCTACTGGTTGGTATCACTTGAAAAAAGGCACCCACAATTTGCAGTGCGATGACAAACAGGCAAAGACAAAACAAAAGGCAGAGGGCATTCAAAGCTTTACAGCATAAAAGGCAAAAGCTGTAGAATTGTAAGGTGTGAAGGCTACAAAATAGATACAGCTCCACAGCTCAAATGTAGAGAGGAATTCAGAGTTGAGGGGTTCTGAAATTGGACGGGTGAGAAGGCAAACTGACCAGAAATCTCAGTACTTGAGATTTTGTTTGTTTTTATGTGAGAAAAGGTGGGACAATTGACATGTCAAACATTCGCCAATAAAAAGCTGAACCCTAAAACCCAGATATCACCCACCTATGTCGCGTACCGCATAGACAAATGGAGATGCCTTTTGCTAAAACTCTGTGGCCACACGGAATGACTTCACACCACCAGGGAGGGTTTACGGGGAAACTTTCCTTATCATTAATTAATCGGGGTATACTAAATTTCAGTCCAATACCAAGAGATTAAAATTCCACAACCTAATACTTCTATTTTTGAGTAAGTTCACTAGCTTTGAATAACAGCACTTGCAACCCGAAAAGGAAAACCTATTCTGTATAACTTTGCAGAAATAGCTTTTGGATTGGCAGCTAGATGCACAATGTCCCACATGAGTCAAAATTTTATGTCACCCTGTTTTGAAAAAGTAAAGCTCCGATGATAAGGAGTGATCAGTTCTTTAAATTTGCTTAAAGCTGTTACTTCCTATAATGATTTCACAGATAGGGTGCTAAGAACAAATATATAAAGATATGGACAAGAGGCAGAAGAATCATGTAACTTGTGAATTGAAAGCTACTTTATGCAGTTGAGATTTATGGTAACAGAAGCCATAATTATCTTCAGTCAAGCCTATGATATAAGAAACCATGAAGGCTCGAATTCTGAGAATACTACCTATTTGACAAATCTAAAAGATTAAAACTTGAGGTGTTATCTGATATGATTTTACTAAACATATGTTGTGAATCTCTCTCTCTCTCTTTACCTTTAAGCAATCAAATCGGGACATTATTAAGAAAATTCACTCCACATGTTAAAGATCTAGATCAAGGAGTAGTGGTCGGCATACCTAAATCCCTAACTTGAAATTTGATGTTGTTGTACTGTATTGTTTCGACATTAAATCCGATCGCTGCACCATCAAGAACAAAGCAAATAAAATAGCAATTCTTAAATAAAAAAGAAACTCTTTGATCTGCTTAATTGCAAATACTCACTTCTCCGTCACACATGAAATGCTCAATAAATCCAATTTAAATAAACAAAAGCGAGAAAAATAGAAAATAAAAAAGAACACTAACTTGGAATTGTGGAGACAACTTCACCCATCTGGAGTCGATCTGCAACCAAAAACATGAAATTATAAAATTTTAAAAATGGCAATTTCTCCTTTCATAAATCCCGATATAAAACAAAATGAGAAACACTAAAAACATAAAAAGAAAGAGAAATAATACAGAGAATGGTGGTTTTGCCGGCATTGTCAAGGCCGAGAACAAGGATCCTGGCCTCCCTGTTACCGAACAGAGAAGATAATATTTTTGTAAACAGTATACCCATATCGTTAAATATGGTCTCTCAGAGCATAAATCTGGGATCCGATCTGCAAAGCAGCACCCCTTCTTCTTTTTTTCCCTCCCTGAGAGGGCCTGCTTGCAAGAGGAGTTGTGATCCCGATAGGGGTATAATTGAGAATTCGAGAAATAGAGGGGGGCTTTTGCAATATATTCCTGGGAATCGAATCGAAATGGAGACAAAATTCGGAGAGAAGCAGCGAAGGAGGGAAACAATGGGGTGGAATTCTGTGCGGTATGGAATTGCTACAGAAAATACATGATTGGGCCACTTGTTCCTTTTTAGGTGAATCTTTGGATTTTGTAAGTTGCTGACGGGGTTACATCTAGAGACGATAATGCAGTCCTTGAATTTCGGGAGGGAAATATAACGGCTGCAGTTGGGCCATTTTAGTCACGAGTTGTATAATTTTTTTTATTTAACTTTTGTTGTATAAGATTTTAATAGTGGAATTGAGTTTTACTCACACCTATCCACATAAAAAACCCTAAATAAATGAATAGGAGTAAAAATCAAAAGTCCAAAGAGTACAAGGAGTAAGGATAAATTAGACCTTAATGATATCATCTTACTATATATTACTTCAAATAAGGCCGAAAGGGATGAATTGATAAATGAAAAAGCTGGGTCCAAGTCCAAAACAAGGTGAGTATATAACTTTTTACGGGTAGGGTTTCACATAAACATTGGTTGTTTCACTTTCACCCTCTTTGATTCTCCTCCTCCGCCAATACCTTAGGTTAAAAACCCGACAGACCTAACACACTCACTATAAAAGATTTAAGATTAACCACTAGTACTACATTAACTCTCTGAGTCGGTTAGTCTTTTTATATTCTAATTTTTTAGTGCACAACAACTTAAGCAGCAATGCCGACTATACACTATTTAAGCGGTAAAATTGACCATATAATATTCAGACGACAGTGTCGATCATATAACATTCAGGCGGCATGACCGACCATATAATAACCGGTTCAAGTACACTATAAAATAAATAAACTAAGACACTATTACAAAAATTAAAACATTCTATTAAATACACAAATATATTACAATACAAGCACGTACGTTAGTATCTCTCAACACTCACTTATACACCCACTGTTTTCATACTCACACTGACACATCCCTTACTTAACACGCCACCTCACTTGCTCTCAACATGCACTGGTACTTTCACTCTACTCCAATTTGCGCTCCACGTGCACACACAACAGGGATGGAATCAAGATTTAGGTTGAAAAAATAAGTTATAAATATTTAAAAGTAAGAAAAACAAATTCATAAATAAATTAATTTTTAAAAAAATTTAAATAAAAAAATAAAATAAATAAATTTCTTCGAGAATGTAAGAGGGGTAAATTCGTCCCTGCACACACACCTCACTCTACTTAGCTCTCAAATTGCACACACTCACTTACAAATGCACAAGCTATTTATAATTTCATTAGGTCGGTTTAGGCACTAGATATTTTCTATACAATATTATTATATACTATAGTAGTGGAGCTCTCTAGAATACTTATGTCGGTTGAGCTCTCTAGCTGTGCGAAACTAATAGAGCTTTCTATAATATTAGAGAAGTTGTTGACTTCTTAACACTTCATTTACAGAAAATCCATTTCCTTTTATGTTAAAAAAAGACCTTACTATGAGTTAGGACTTAGGAGGGGTCACTAATATTTACGTTTTAGATTGATAGCTAGGTATTCCCATCTATTAGTTTTTTTAATCCCTTTGTTTTGCAAAGATTCCTTGAAAGGTTGTTTTTTCAAAAAGTGTTGTGAATGATGGGAAATTAACATTATCATCTGTCAGTCAGATTGCTGGTGCTGATAATCTTGTTCCCTGACATAACATTCGTATCAAATTTCTTTTGTAATGTATATATTTTGGATTTGATCCATCTTTTCCTGCTTTAGATTTTAATGTTTCTACCGTTAAGTTGCAGATTCAGCTAATGGCGAAGAAGAAAGCTCTTCTACAACGCCTTCCAGTAATCCAGAGAACAAACAAGAAGAACCGGTCCCAGAACAGAAGAAGCAGTCCTCTGCTCCTAAAAAGGCTGGCAATGAAATCGATGAGATATTTGCAGATATAAAAAGGAAGAAACCCGATCCAAAATGTACAGCGAAACCAAACGGCGATGAAATTTCGAAACCCAAATCGTCGAAGAAGAAAAAGAGTAAAGAAAACAGAGATGAAGGTTTCAATGAATCTTCTTCCCGGCCTCGAAAATTTGAGGAAATAGAGGATTTATTTTAGTCAAAAAAAACTTTAGGCACCTATTACAAAGAGAAACATAGTTTAAGCACTTATTTTATAGTTACCATACTACCATGTCAATTGCTGTTAAGTTTTTAAAGGGAAATGATTAGTTTATTATTATTATTTTTAAAGTCGAATGATTAGTTTGTATATTTTTATAATTGATGGACTTAACAAAAAATGTCCTATAATCTCATGGGACTATTTGTGTTGTTTATCTTTATATTTAATCTATTAGCACAAGAATAATTAATTACCACCATTCATTTTTTGATTAAAAATTTTACGTTCGACGTTCGTGACTAGTTGGTCGATTTAACATAGAAAGACAAGTTCCTTGGCACGTCTCTTTTAACTGTCAACTTGAACCTCCTATTCCTAAAGGAAGAAACATGGAAATTAAATATCTGGGACTATGCTTTCCAAAATGGGAATACAGATGTAGTAGCATCTGATGATTCCGGAAAATTGTGTAGTTTATCCTCATACGTTATACATTGTGTTTGTTGCATTTGAATAAAATTGCAGCTAAATTGTTGTTATGGTTTAGCTCTCAATCTATGAAATCAATTGGGCAATCAAGTATTTGGTACAAATTGAGTGGAATTTGAAATGTTTGGTACGAAAATTTTGAAACTGCAGCTCTAAAGGGTTTTCATCATCAAAATTGGTAAATCTGATTTGCTTTACAAAATACACACTGAAATTGACATAACCGGTAAAAACAAATTCGATTCATTTTGGAGACTTGCGGTTAAATCTCATTGACTGCCAAAAGACAAAAGCTTTCCATTGCCGGTGGGTCTCCTAGGTGAAAGTCAGATTTCCTAACCACTGGACAACAATGGATTGACGAAGGAATACTATTGTTTATAGCAATAGTATTTAGCCTTTTACATGTTCACTTCTAAATCATTTAAATTTCTTTTAGTAAATCATATTTAAATAAATTGAAAATATTAAACTACCCTCGGTTAAAATTTTGATATATCCTGTTAGTTTTAATAACATTAATAATTATCTAGTTCCATTTTAAAATGTACACTAGTATTTCATCTATCTTATTTTTTTTTTGGTTGATTCAAAAAAAAAAAATTAACACTGTATACCCAAGGCATAGATAAACTTATAATTATGAATGAAGCAAACGATGATAAATCAGTATGCAGCTTTCAGGAGGTCAAATCTGAATAATTAAATGCTGAATATCTAAGAAACAATTGAACTTAAAGAGGGACAAAACTTAATTTACCTAATGTATAAAAAGGAAGTTCTTCCAACTCATCTCACTCTTCTTTTTTCTTTTGGGACTGGAATGTTGCCAAGGGATGAAGGATGAAGAAAACAAAGGGAAATGGATAAAAGGTCAATTAAATTAAAGGTTGAAATTAAAAGATGAATTAATTTCAGTAATTCTTCCAACCATGAATTCCTGGACCTTATCCTTGATTGTTTTCTTTAAGGAATTTCCTTGCTCTTACAACCTTTGATTAGCTGCATAAATATTGGAGAGCAGAATATAGTTTCCATCTCAAACAAATGCTTAGCCGCTACCTCTGCTAATTCAATATTCCCATGGAACCTAATATAAGCTAAAAGAGAGCCGCACATAGAAACAGTGGCAACAAAGGGCATTCTCTGTATCAAATCGAAAGCTTTTGACGCTGCATACATGTCTATAAGAGGGGAAGCTGTTTGAACCATGTCCACTTTTAGGTATAATAATGGCATGCACCTGTTTTCCTTCAATCAACGGCAACGCAACTATCCCCTGCACAATCACATATATAATGGAAGAGAGAAAAAACTGATCACGTTCTACTTCCATTATTCCAGCTAATGCTTTTCATTTCATGCTGCTGCTGGGCAAACTCAATTTTATTCTGTTTTTGTGGTGAAAGGCCCACTGTGACTAGAACAACTCATTGAAGGTCCAAACAAATAATACAAGAAAGTCGGGTTTTCTTTTCAAGATTTTTACATGTTTCTTTATGTCATATTATATATATACAAAATTGAATGTTTCTTTTAAACATTAATTTAAAAAAAAAATACTCTCATAGCAGCTGAATATTATAAAACGATTGTTAGTAAATTATCGAGGTCAAATTCTATGTTTAGTACATGTATAATGTATAAGTTGTGGATTTAATACGTATATTATAATTTGGTCAATTTAGACCATGTACTTTTTAAAATTTGAAATATATGAGATCTATTAATTAACCAAGTGGAGTGGTCAATGCTGCTCATATTGTACCATTTTGTGTGAGTTTAAATTTTGACATTTGCCTTTTCTATGTAAAAGCTCTCTTTAATAAAAAAAACTTGAAATCTCAATCTTGTTTCAAATAATATAAAGACAATATAATCAAATCACATGACTTAAAAATATCAAATTGAAGAACAATAACTGAATCTATAATTAATGTATAATATAAGGGTTAATAGCATAATTTAATTTAACAAATTTCATAGTTACTTCTTGTATCAAGATCAGAGTTTCAAAAATCTGAAAAATATAATAACTAAATCCACAACTTACGCATATGCATAACAAGAAACTTGTTTAGGTCCCCTAGTATTGTCTCTCATGTTTTAATTTGTTGCATGCAATAATAAATTACTGGTTGAGTTTTACTCGGTTAATACAATTGTTTTTTCAACGATCTAAAGATTTTGAATTTGAGTTTCCTTGTATTTGAAGTTTATAGGTAAATTATTCACATCATTCATTTTTTGGGGGAGGGGTTGAAAAAACTACAATATTGCTATTTGGTTATCACAGATGAATCTCAATTTGCATAGGATTACTAATGTTTGAAGCTGTAGAAGAAAGGTGAGTTAACGTTATTATTGACACAATTTACATGATACTCCATCTTTTGCATGAAACCCAGCAGTCTTCCCAATCTTTATGTCCATCACAAATAAGCTTAAACAGTAAACCCAGTCCCTACATTTTGTTTTATATCTTTCTCTCTCACTACATAGGGTAACCTAATTCATAATCCTGAAACACCCCATTGGATTGAAGAACAGAAGTTGAATCCCAAGAGCTGGAAGATGCTGATTTTGCATCGAACTCAGTCGGCCACCAAATCAAGCTGTCCTTTGAACCATTCATGTCCTTGAAACAATCCAGTACTTGATCAGCCATTTGTTCTTCCTGGGGATAACCAGCTGTTTTGTTATTAAGAAACTCATCCAGCTCGCCCTGGAAGTTTGAAACTGCTTGAACATCACCATTATTTCCATTTCCCTTGGGCACAATCGTCGAGTCCATCAAATTGTCTCCGGTTCCAAAGGGAACTGAGCCATCCGATGGAGATATTCCATCCAAAGAATTATCCAGTACTTCAAGTCCCTTGGCTTTGAAACTTTTTCATAGAGAGCATCAACACTTTGTTCATTTGCAGGTTGAGGGTTTGGCAAGAGCGGCTGCATAAGAAGGTTAGGGTTTCCATTGGAGGCAGCCGCCTGCATGCTTTGGATCATCTTGTCTTGCAAGGGGTGAATGTTCTTAGGCCATAAAGCCGGGTTGTTATAGAAAGAGAAAGGATTCTGAAGACCTTGAAGCTGCATATGAAGCTGGAGTCGTTCCAAGGCTGCGTTGCTCAAACCCGGAGAGAAATGATTATCATCGAAGGTGGGCTGATGATCATTAGGGTCTTGATCGGAGGAAGAGAAGCGATGGATGTTGTTAGATTGTTTGCGCCTCCCAAGTAGTTTCTTCTTTAATTTGGTGTTCCAGTAGTTTTTGATATCATTATCAGTTCTCCCAGGCAGTTGTGCAGCAATTATGGACCACCTAAAAAAGTAGATCCAACTCAGTCAAGATTATCCTCAACAAGAACAAGACGAAGAATGGAAGAACAAAGAGAGAATCTCAGAAACCCTAGGGAAATGAAAAATAAATAAATAAAAATAAAGATCAGAGTGATCTGACTGTAAAAGATGCAGCTTTTGCATATATAGTTTTTGTGAAGGGTATCTATGGAGGACAAAGAATAAGAAGACAAGCAATCAAAGCCTAAAAGTTTGAGAGGAGAAAAAGAAAGAGGGATTGATTTACCTGCTTCCAATACTTATATAGAGACTGCAGATGATGTTGTCTTCTTCTTCAGAGAATCCACCATGCTTAATGTTTGGCCTCAAATAATTCAGCCATCTCAGCCTGCAACTCTTCCCACATCTCTTAAGCCCTATGAAATATTACCCAACAGATACAAAAGGTCAGGTTAAATCAAAATCTTACAACAACATGCAAATAAGCTCCCACCGTATATATATAAATCATTCAAAAGAAAGTTTTATAACTAGCTAGGTATATATATACCAATTTTCTGAGGAAGAGCAATCCAATTGCCTCCAGTGCCATACTGTTCGATATAAGCCTTGAGCTTAGCATCTTCTTCAGGTGACCATGGTCCTTTCTTCACGTTAGCTTTGTCACAGCAAGGAGCTCGACCCATGTCTTCTTCTTCTTCTTCTTTTTGTTTCTTCAAAGCAAAGGAAAAAGCTGGTTAGATGTTTTGGGGGAATGGGGAAAGGAGAGAGCAAGATTTATAGGTGAGAAATAGTGGGTGACGTGAGGCAGTTTGTTCCCATAAAATGCTTAAATTTTTATCAAGGCCTAACGATTACAACTTGGCTAGCTAGGGTTGCTGTGTAAATGAATTGAAAAATTATAATATTTTTATAAAAAGGAAGAAAATGCCAAAGGGATTGATTATTCAAAACCTTTTTAATTAGAAGTAGCACCATTCATTGACCTTGGTTTCCTTTCTATAATATTTCTAAAAAGAAATGGGTCTCCGGAACCCCAACTACATAGAAATTAACAAGAGGAAAACTATCAAATTTTCAAAAGCACTCACACCATCCAAATACTAATATCTTAATCATACACTTAAATTATGACTTTAAAAACACATATGTCTCAAATTACATTGTATTTATCATGATTATGAATCTAATAATCAATTGTTATCATAATTAATTAGTAGTTATTGTGATTATGAATTTAATAATCGATTGTTATCACAATTAACTAGTAGTTATCGTGATTATGAATGTGACGCTCGATTGTTATCATAGTTAATTACGATATATTTATGAATGTACGGAAATAATAGAAAACAAAAATTAAAAATGAGTAATCAATAAATTGAGTCAAAATGTTTTTGAAATTTAGAAATAAGAAAAAAAAAACATGTTTGTGCTTGTCTTTTCTCTTAACCCTAGAATCTATGCATTGACATATACACACTTGCATTTCATCATCAATAAGACCAAAGACCAAAGCATAAGAGTCCTTGAGTGAGAGCTGGTAAAGGGTGGGATCAGTCCTTTGATAACAAGATAGGCGTAGATACTATATTATTAAGGTGGAATGATTTATGCTAATTGCAAACCAATTCGATTGCTTTAGTGAAATTATATCAATTAGACCAACTTTTGGTTTAACATATAATATACACACAGAGTATAATATAATAACAAACTTACAAAATGTTGGTTGACTTTTGTTTCTGGGAAACTAATTTCTTCTTGCTTGGCTTTGTTACCTTTATAATTGATTCAAACCCAACGGAAACAAAATTGGAATCGGGTAGTTTTGATTTACATTAAGACATTGTTAATGCATTAAGGTAAAGTTTATGTATACTAATTTCTTAGGCCTTCTTCTACTTCTTCTTCTAGGGATTGGGGTTGAGTCTTGTATTTTGCTTTTTTGACCACATGTTTTAGCTTTAGGCTCTACCACCTAAATAGTTAACAAACTAAATATCAGTCGATATTGTTTGGTTTAAGCATTCTTGTTTATCCCCTCAATCATTGTAGTTTTAATGAATGACGAAACTCGAAATTATTTATAAGTGGACCATTTAAAAATATTTAAATTTATGAGGGGCCAACAATAAATTATATATTTCTTAGAGGACTAAATAACAATTTTACGATTATATCTAATTTATTCTTTCTTTTGTATATGCATTAGGCGTGGTATAGTCAGGACAATAACTAAGTTCAAACAAAACCCTTGCTTTTCAAGAATATTCTTGCTTATTTTATTCATATCGCCACCCCAGTTTTCCCAAGAGATAATGATTATGAAATTAGCATGGTCGAATGACTGGACTTTTCATACAAACCATAACACTTGTGTACTTCTCTGGTTTACCACAAGCATGTATAGGGATGAAACCATGATTGAATATCGGAAAGAGATAAATTATTAAACTTAAAAAAATTAAGCACTTATTATTAAGTATTAAAACTTAGAATTGAATGATAATGTCTAATTTATCTAAAATTTAAATTTATATAAACTTAAATTGTTATTAGACTAAAAAATTGAAAAGACCAAATTAAAATTTTTAAAAAACTTAAAAGACCTATCATGAATTTTTTAAATTATTGGAGCTCATTACCCTCCGTCAAAGCATGTCATTATCTGCTGAGCTTAGTTTGGGTATTCCATCCTTACCTTCTGCCTCAAGTTACTAGTAACTGTAAACATGACACACTCAAATAAGTTTAACAAAAATGTAAATAATATATTAAATGTTTCGATGATATCGAGTCATAAAAAAGAAAATATTTGACTTGTGAGATTTTTTTATTATTTTCTTCAAGGATAGAATTAAAATTTTATAATGAATTACGTTCCATCATTTTCATTCAACCAACAACAAACAATTCTCCTGTTGCTTATATTTATTTTCATTTTGGAAACAAACCGATCTCCCTTCCGTTCCATTGCCAAATATTTTTGACATCTAAAAATATATATTATAAATTTTTAAAAATTCAATTCTAGTTTACTTTCTTTTTCTAAAATTTAGTCTTTCAATCTTACGACTGGTTTCAATACATATAATATTATAATAATATTTAGACATAAATATCAAAATTACACATGAAATTTCATTAAATGTGTGCAATCTTATACAAGTGCTTTTGTACAGATTTATTTACATTGGTTGTTTTGAAAACAAATAATAATAAAATAGTTCAATCATTACGGTCGTAAATCGATGTTAAACCATCTTAAATAAATATGGATTTTTTCAGTTCAAAATAATTAAATCTATTCAATATAAAAAATAAATGAAAGTGTTTATTTTTTAAAATGTGTTTAAAATTGAGATAATTAAATTTTTTCATATCAATTAACCATTAGCTCTCTAAATTGATTGTCAAAATTAAATTTAGGATTTATTTTAGGTGTAATCATTTTTTTTTTGATTCACTTAAAAAAATTTGATATTTTTAAAATCAAATTGTAATGATCAGTTTTATACAAATTTAATTAACATATATTTCTTCAATATATTTATATATTTTTTTTTTAAGTCATTTAGTTATATATTTTTATAATTTAAATATAAAAAAAATTTTATATTTTGAAATATATTTATTTTTTAATTTTTCTAAATTTTTATTACGATAAAATATATATTTATTCATAGTCATTGATATAAAAAATATCATCATCTAAATTTATAGATTTTTCATTAGTTGATTCAATTTAATGAAAATAATTGTAAAATTTGTAGTTAAACAAATAAATATTTTATAACTAAAATTAAATTAACATTTTGAGAGCCTAAAATTCAGTTTATGAAATCTCCTTGTCAGTCAACACATGTCTTATTTTTTTTTTTTTAGTCTTTCATTCATCCTTATGATTTTTGTTCTGTGGTTACTAAGGTAGATGGAGACCATGAATTGCATTCTCCATCTAAATGGAAATTAAATGCCCGCCTCTTCTTTTTGACATTACACATTTATAACCTAAATGCAGATATAATTTTTAATACCTATCAAAAATATTTAGTTTTTAAAAGGATTATGGTTTTTTTGATCTAAAAAAATACGTAGATGGAGACCATGCATCAATTATTACATGATCAATTTAAATGGGAATTCAAAAATTACTTAAATAGTATTTTAATATGTTTTAAACAAATAATAAAATAGTTTATCATACTTTATTTCACAAGCATTGGTGTAAAAGGTTAATAATGATATTTAAATGAAACAATGGTGATGAACTAATCATACAATTACCCTGTAAATATATAGAATTAAAATCAAAATACAAGGGAAAGTCAATGACACATGAAAACTTTGACATGTAAACAAAAAGTCTTCTCCGCGTGTTAGGTGCATGAGTCATGAAAATAAAATGTGATTTTTTAATATTTTTTATATTATATATTATTTTAGCATATTGGTATATTCCTATCGAATTTATATTATATTTTCATGCCCGTAGACCATAGCTATTTTCCTAAGACAGGACTAGAGTAAATGGCGTCACAGTGTTTGACTCCATGGGAGTTTTGGTTGGCAGCCAACACAACAGGGAGTTGCCATTGCCATGCTAGTTCCTACTTAATTCATTCACCTCATTTCTTTAATCATTATAATAAAAACAAGTCACAGCAAAGGAATAAAGTGAATCAGAGGTTTGATTACTGTATTCCAATACTATTTTGTCAGTGAAAGTGGGACATTCAGAGCAAACCGGATTAACTCTGGTGATGGACCATACATTCCATGGTATTGTTTTAGTTAATTTTTCATAGAAGAGCAGGTCCACGCCCTTATCCCACGACAAACAAGTCAAAAACATGAAGTACTTGGTTCTCGAGATCTGAATGGATCAACACAATAGCTGAACTGAACAGCAGTGTACACTGCATATCTAGTCTTCTTTATTCCTCGGCGAAACCTATAGGACTGGTTCAATTGTTGCTCTAACTTTGCAGTGCCAACATTTTGATATTTCATATAGAATAGTGTTTAAAGAGACCATTTGTGAGGGGAAAGAAATCAGATAAATATGAAAACCCAATATACACTTTATACGTATTCAATATATACTATGCATTACGAAAACCTAATCATAATTTTTGGGTAGTGGTAATCATCTCATCATTTGAATAATGGCGCACGATTACAGTTTTCTCTGGTTGCACGTTAGCGGGCCTAATGCATCTTGAGATTCTCACCGTTGCTATTGGGATTTCTGATCGATTTCTGCTGTTTTCTTCGATTCTTCTCTTGATTCAACTCAATTTCATGTCTAAATTGAGGACCATTGACTGAAAACATCTGTTCGTTTAATGAGAGAATTCTGGACTGAAAGTAAGCGCTGGTAGGTCAATTCATTGGGAATGCACCGAATTTTTCTTCCTTGCAAAGGATTATCGAGCTCCTATGGGGAAAAAGCTCTATGCTTAAGGCTAGTCTTACAGGACCAAATCTATACGTTTTTTCTTTTACTAATGCTACTGCTAGAGATTAGATTTTGGAGAATGGACCGTGGCATATTCAAAGTAAGCCACTGGTGCTTAGGAAATGAGAACCGAACTTGAAGAAACTAAAATTTGACTTGTGTAAGATGCATGTTTGGGTTCAAATCTGCAATATTCCTTTAGAACTCTACTCTAGAAAGGGATTGAGCTACATAGCTAATGCCTTGGGAATACCTCTCAATATGGATTCAATCACTAATTTCAAAGAGAGGTTAGAATTTGACAAGGTCTATATTGAAATTGAAGTTGGGAAAAAGATTCCTAAGCTTATAAATGTAATCATGAGGGATGGATCAGTGATTCCTGTTAGAGTTGTGGTGCCATGGATGCCACTAAGCTGCTCAGGTTGTTATTCTTTTGGGCATTCAGACAAAACTCGCACTGAGGAAGTTAAGCATGTTGATAAGCCTGCTCAACTTTGAAAAATTAAGGAAGTGGGTGCATCCTGCACTGAAACGGGAGAATCTCCTAAAACTACCGTGAAAGTAGAAGAGGAGGATGCACAAGAGGAAGGGGGGGGGGGGTTACCCCTGTGCAACAGGTCCCAGTTGAAGAGAAAGTTGAATCTGCTGAGCAATGAGCATGTTCTGGATCCTACTGAGCAAGCTATAGTTGACACTAACAATATTGAGTTCCCTTCCTTGCAAGAGTCTGTAAAGAAAAGGGTAAGGGGCGAGGCACAGGTGACAAAGGTAAGAAATTCTGTAACCCCTTAGCCCGGCCTAGCCAAAACTGGACTAAAAGAACCATATTAGGTTTGACGAAACAAACCCGAGCTAAAACCCTAAACTAAGCCTTTTTTTCCTTTTTATCTTATCTAGATGCAAAACATTATGCCCCTTAGCCTAGCCTCAATCTAACGTTTCAACACTTCAATTAACATCAATGATCATCTAAAAACACATCTCTAACATCCTTATATCACCAATATTCAATTAACCACCACAACTCCTAAAAAACACATATCTAGCAACCTAGAAAATTAGATACTCACATAATTTCGGTATTCCAATGTTAAAACCCACTTATTAACATTACTCAACATCAAAATTATGATTAAAATCAATCAAGAACCCAACAAAACAGAACCTGTACGAAAATCCTTCAATTTAATCAATTAAACCATAATTTAATCAATTTTCCACAATTAAATCATCAAATCAAGTTAGAAAACATGTGTAAAGGATCAATAACTTGAGAACTTCAATAATGAACCTTGTATTAAAGGATAAGAACGAACCTCACCTCTAATGGTTGCTTTTCCCCTTAATTAGGTGGTTTCCAAAGCCAAAATAATAAGAAATCAAGTTTTTTTTGTTAGAAAACCATTATAAACTCAATTGAAATCAAAAGATTGATTAAAAGTAGATTTTACCTGATGATTTTGAAGAGAGAAAAGGTGTTTGGCTGGAGAGAATTGGAGAAAAAATCTTTTTGTGAAAAGTTAGTTACGTAAAATTTATTTTAAAGATTTTAATTATCCAATTATTTCTTCAAGCCTTTTATTTTATTTCAAAATCATTTAAAATAGTTAATTAAGGGGAAAAGCCTGATATTAGATCCTTGGGTAAATAACTCATTAAAGATTCAAAGTTTTGACCTTTTACAAAACAGTCACTAAAAATAGTTTTGAAACATTGCATTTTGGTCACTAACCAAAATGTCCACTTTTGAGACCCCTTTTCATAAAATTGATTCCACCAAAATCATTTCCATAATAAATAATGATTTTAGATAATTTTTCCATATTTTTAATCCTTCCGAAAATATTTTATCCAATTTAAATCCTGAAATTGACTCGAATAATCTAATTCGATCCAACGGACCGTCTAAAGCAATTGGGAAACTCCTAGGCCCAAAATCGGGGCATTAAAAACTCACTTGCTCATCTAATAAGCGGGATGATCTAGCTGAGGCTTCTATTATTGCTAGAGAGGTTGAGAGACAACCTAGGTAGCTTCTAAGGGTGTTGCCAACCTTTTTCAGGAAATGCGTGGCAAGAAGAAGGATCACTTTGATATATTTAAAGCCAGTACTGAGGTCCCTACTGATAGTGAAGGTAGAGGTGGTTTAACTGTTTCTTGTTCATGACAGTTTGTTTCTAGAATGTAAGGGGGTTTAACAACCCTCTTAAGCAAAAAAGAGTGATGACCAGATTAGAAAAGTTGAATGTTGAGGTCATCTATTTGTTGAAAACCAGAGTGACGAGTAATAATGCTACTAATGTTGCTTCGAACTTTGTTCAAGACTGAAATATCTACTTCAATTACGATTCAATTACTAATGGGCGTATTTGGATTTTCTAGAGGAATGATCTATGTTTTTCTATTATCTATTTTGCTGATCAATCTGTGTCTATATAAGGGAGGTTGCACAATCTTGATATTGTAATAACAACTGCGTATGGGAGTAAGGATGGAGTGTCTAGAAGATCTCTGAGCTCAGCTTAAGGATGTGGATAGTTTTATTGGATCGATCCCATGGTTGATTGGTGGTGACTTTAACATCTATGCTACTGTAACTGAAAGTTCTGATGTTTGAATAAGGGGCATATGTGATTACAGACATGGAGGACTTGCAAAATTGTTTTGAGGAGTTGAATGTTTTAGACCACCCCTTTACTGGTCCTTTGCATACTTGGTCCAACAATCAAGAAGAAGGGTTTTTGGCTAAGAAACTGGACAGAGTTCTAATTAATCATGTTTGGCTCCAGTCTCTAGCCGATTCTTTTATTGAATTTCTTGCTAAAAGGAAATCTGACCATTGTCCATGGCTTGTTTGGCTTGCTATGTAATATCCCAATTTTTGCTTAGTGACTAAAATATAATTTTTGAAAGTTTAGGGGTTAAAGTGTAAACTTTGAAAACGTTCAGGGACTAAAGTGTACTTTTCAAAAGTTATGTAACTTAACCCCGTAAATGAATAGTTCACCCCAAGAGTGGTATTTATGTGTTACTTTATTTTTCAAACGAGGCTTGTATTATTCGAATTTGGATCGAATAAAATTGTTAAGCGTACTCAAGCCAGAGTAGCCCAAAGATGGGTGACCTAATGGGAAGGTCCCATATTCAATATTTTGACTGATAAAAATGACTCAATTTAAGTCAGTAATATTCGAAATGGATTATGGAGGTAAGATTTCTAAGAGGAAAAGTATCCGATAAAATTTCTCGATAATTATCGGTATATCGGATCGAACTAAAATTTTAAAGACAGTCTCAAGAAATTATGGAAAAGTAATCAAATATTATTTTATGAATATTTTATTACATTTGGCTAGATTCTAACTATATTTAGTTAGAAAATGATGGAATGGTTATAAAAATTCAAAGGAAGAGAATTTGGAAATCGTATTGACTGAAATTCGAATTTTTGGATCGAATAAATGCCATGAATAAAAATCTAAGATATTTTGGGAGGTGGCCAGTTGGATTGGAACTAATTTGGTCCAATTTTAATGGAATGACAATTTTCAAGTTTGATTGTAAATAAAGTTTAGTTGGAGGGCAAATTGGACATTTGCCATGGATGGTATTTTTGAAATATTTTGCAACTTTGAGGGTAATTTTGAAAATTCGGAACACATGGATAAATCATGGCCATTGATTTTATAAGATTAAATCATGGCCATTTGATATAAAGGACAAGATTGTAATTTCATGAATTAAATGAATTTTTAATTCATAAAAAAATGCCATGTGTATTAATTAAATTAAAAGATGAAAGAAAACACTTTCTTCATCTACATGAAGCTGCCGAAATTAGCAAGAAGATAGGAGAAGAAATTTTGCAAACTTACAAGCCAAATTCGAAGGAAAACAAGACTAGTTTCAAGTAATCTTCAATTAGGTAATTTGTTCTACACTTCATCCTCTTTATTTTGATAGTATTTTTGCATGGAAAAGTCAAGTATAAGTTATGTCATGAATGAAGATTGAAGATGGAAGTTGAAGTTTATGATGGAATTAGAATAGTAGTTAGTTGAATTAATGATTTTAACATGGAATAAGGTTGATTTTGGGTAAATTTCATGTTGGAAGGTATAAACCTTAACCCTAAAAGTTGGGGTTTTGGTTAGGAAGTTAAAATTTGAGTGATATTGATTGAATTGTGTTGTTGGAAGCTTGATTTTGATGTTAGATTGAATAATTTCCCAGGTTTGTATTTTAGTGAGCAATTCGAAAATGATGAGGAATTAGGAGAAATTATTGAGAATTTTATTTAAGCATTGGAAATATTGAATTATGATGGAAGAAGCTTGAAATTGTGATTAGGGACCAAAATGAAACATTTTATAATCTTAGGGACCAATTCGACAATTTGAGAAAATTAGGGATTTGTTTTGAAATTATGGAAAATTGATGAAATTGAAGGTTTTAGTGTTTTATGGAAGTTGGAGGATAGAAATGTCAAGAAAAGAAAGTTTAGGGACCTATTGGAAAATAAAGAAATATTCAAGGACCAAAGTGATTGAAGTTGAAAGCTTAAGGAAAAATTCTAAAAATATTGAAAATAAGTAAATGGTTTATTTGTACATGAACTTATGTACAAAAATGAAGTAGTGGCTAAAATGTCACTTTTATAAAGTTTGAGGACTAAATTGAATTAAGTTTGAAATTATTTATGTAAGTTGTGTAGAAACTGTATTTGGGCAGTAAGTTTGAAAATTCACCATAAATGCCACAAAAATGGTTAGAAGGTGAATTTTATACCGATGCAAATATTTGTTCGTCTAGTTTTGTGTCCAACAAACGGAAACTGATTTCGAGTTCCGAGTAAAAAGATATGAATTTTTTAAGTGGGAAAAGGTCAGAAAATAATATAGCAGACTGTTCCGAATTTGGCACTGGAAATTGAATTTGAAAATTCGGCATAAATCGTACAAGTCGAATTTGAGCTATTAATTTATATGGTTGAAAAGCTTATCGAATCTGGTTTCATTCATAACAAATGGAATCGAATTTCGAGTTGTAGATTATTTTATAGAAATATTTCTTTGAAAGTGATACAAGCCGTTAGGAAATGGAAATTTAGATATTTTGTATCCAATGCTAGTTAGCAAGCTTGAAAGAATTATTTGAAGTTCAAAAAGAGTTATTAAGGACCAAAATGAGTTTTTAGACAGTATAAGGATGGAAGGAAAAGTATAAAAAAATTTATGTTTAATGATTCGATACTTTGATTAAAATATCGTTAGAAATGACTTTGATAAATGTTGTTTATATTTTAGTGGTTAATCAAGCCGAATACGAATCAAAGAGGATTCGAGATACTATAAAGGAAATGATCGAGTAAAATTTAGTGAGACATATCATTACATGGCCCAGGTGAGTGCATTTATGTGTTTAATTTATAAATAGGAAGACTAGCGATTAGTCAACCTTTACTAAATAATGTTACATGATATGCATGTAAAATTAATTTATGATTTCATGAATATATATAAATATATGTATGTTGAAGCATATGGTATGAATGATTATTTATATGATTGATCATGATAATAGAATGATGATAATAAATCATGTTATATATATATGAATGATATCATGCATGAAAATCTTGCCATGCAAATGAAATATGCATGGAAAGCGTGATGAATTACCAAGTACGAATTATTGTTTGATTAAATGATGATTTATAATTGCCATGATTATGCATGATAAAGCATAAAGCATAAAATGTTTATCGGTATGATTGATGATTAAAGAAATGCCCAAGTATTTAGTATGAGAGTCCCTAGTATAGTTGGCATGCCTTAGAGTCTTTAGCAGCTGCACCCTCATGTTTATGTTATACAGATATTGTGACAAAGTGATTGTGTCACATACACCTTGGGGACCTATGCCCTTGGTGTGCGCCCTGGGTATCTACGCCCACTGTGCCCGAGTGCACTGTTGAGGTGCTTTATGTTATGGGAGCAAATAGCGTCCCGAGTACGTACTCATCTTCATGTTCACGTTAGACACTACGATGTTATTACAAGATAACTTGCGTACCTTGATCTCATATAGCATACTTTGGGCTATGATAAAAAAAATTATGTTATGATAAATGAATCATACGATGATATATGAATCATGTTAGATAATGGAATCATGTTATACAAATGAAACATGTTACGTACATGGAATATGTCATGTATATAGAGCATGCCTTGTATATGAATTATGTCATGCATGTATATCATATCGTGTATGAAATATGTCTTATATGTGAAATATGATATGTATATAATTTACATGATGATAAAGTATTAGAATCATGTTTATGTTTGAAATATATGATACTTACATGAAAACCTAGTTAGTATGATATTACTTTAGACAAAAACTATGCTAGGTTAATGCATAACATGTAATACTTTATTTTATACTTTAATAAATAAGATTATTGCCTCACTAAATTCGTACTTAGCGTGTGTTTATTTCACACGTAGGTTCTCTCAAGTAGAATGACAAGAATGAGCTAATAAACCGGAAAATCAAGTTACAATAGTAATCACGGTATGTATATCTTAAGTTATAAGTTTGATGTCTAGTGGGCATGTACAATTATGTAGTAGGTTTTAAAAAATAAATTGTTTGGTAAATTAAGTTTATAGCATGTTTATGTATTGTTATGAATGTGTACGGACTTAGAAAATGGTTTACTATAAATAATTATGTTTTATGATGTAGTAAAGTACAGTTTAACCAGAATCCTGAAATAACTTTATAATTAAGAAAGGGACTAGGCAGGATATATTGTTTTCTCCCTGAATTATATTTTCATTTCAATAACACATTTATAAATCTTATTAAACGATTCAGTGTCAAAACTAGCTGCTATAGACTTATGTAGTTTTTATATATAACCGAAAAAAGGGTTTAATTACAAGTTAAAGTTTGATAAAAAAAATCAAGTCAAGTTTTCTTAATTACTTAGTAACACCTTTAGTGTATATTCGGAATACGAGTATACGTTAAGGGTGTTACATTTATTGGTATCAGAGCTACAGGTTTAGCCGATTCTAGAGGTTAAATCAAGTTTAATGTGATTTAAAGTTAAGTCCATGCCCATAGGATGTCATGTTACTGATGTACTACTGTGTAACTTGATTATGCTCTTCAAAAACATTAATAAGTTTCAGTAAAAAAATAGATGAAGATAAGTATTGATGGACTACGATAAATGCTTAATTATGGGAATTGAAGGAAGAAGAATGTTTAAAGCTGAGCATATTGATAATTAGTTAAAAGAGAAATGTGCAGCAGTCCTTAATTTGAAATAAGGTACTCATACTGTTTAAGAGTACGAGTTAGATTTTAATAGACTGAGTTGGTACGCAGTTAAATTGATGCCGATTGAAAGGACTCAATAAAAATGGTTTATAAAGAAGCTACGTCCACGGCCTAAAGAAAGACTTCTATGGAAGTATTTAGTAAAGTGATTGCCAATAATTCTTTTGGACAATATATAAGTAATTAGAATATGCAAGAAAGGTTCATTAAGAATTTAAGGAATTAAGTCCTGGCAGATTTAATGAAACTTTCATTCCATGAATTTGAAGTCATTCTTGGAATGGATTGACTATCTGCATATGATGCAGATATGAAGTGTAAGAAGAAAAGTCGGTATTTCAAGAATCCGATAGTTTGAAGTAATTTTTAAGGGAAATAAATGACTGTTTAGAGTCAGTAATTTCTGTAATAACAATTCAAAGGCTGTTATTCAATAGATGTGAAACATGTTTGGGTTGTATGGAAGATACATAAAAGTTACCCAAAAAGTTTGAAGACATCCCGACTGAAATTGAATTTCCTGATATATTTCCGGATGAGTTATTAGGATTACGTCCGGATAGGGAAATACATATTTGGATTGATGATTATCCTAGAACTAAGTCGATATTAATGGCACCATATAGGATGGCACCAACAGAGTTAAGGGAACTAAAAGTTCAATTACAAGAATTGCTAGACCGGGGTTATATTTGACCATGTGAATTACTATGGGGTACTCCGGTATTAATTGTAAAGAAGAAAGATGGTTCCCTATGATCATGTATAGATTATCAACAATGGAATAAAGTAACTATTAAAAATAAGTATCCCCTACCAAGGATTAAGGATTTATTTGATCAGTTTAAAGATGCAATAGCATTTTCAAAAAAAAAATCGATCAGGGTTATTATCAAACTAAGGTCAAGGAAAAAAAGATATACCAAAGACAACATTCATGACTCGTTAGGGACACTACGAGTTTCTGGTGATGCCTTTTTAGATCGATGAATGCCCTTGCTGCATTTATGGACCTAATGAATAGGGTATTCCAACCCTCTTTGGATCAGTTGTTGTGGTCTTCATAAATGATATTTTGGTTTATTCGAAAACCGAAGCTGAACATGACTACCATCTTCGAATGATACTGCAAACTTTAAGAGATAAGCAATTTAATGCCAATTTTCTGAATGTAAGTTCCAGTTGTCAGAAATAACTTTCCTTGGATATGTAGTGACATCATAAAGAATAAGAGTTGACTTCAAGAAAATATAAGCTATTCTTGAATCGGAAGAGCCAAAAAATGTCTTGAAAAGAGGAAACAAGTTGGAAATAGGAAAATACAGAACTATGAAATTAAGCCAAGTGATTGATCATATTACTAAGGTAAAGATATGTTTCTGACAACATCTAAAGAAAGAAGATATTAACGGAGGCCAATATAGTTTATTAATTATGCACCCAAGGAGTAATAAGATGTATCAAGATTTAAAGACCCGAAACTGCGATCTAATATTTATGGAGTACTTCAGTCTATTTCTATTCCCCAATGAAAGTAGGGATGAGTAACGATGGATTGTATAACGGATTTGTCAGCTACACCAAGTAAAAAGAATTTACAATGGGTCATTATGAATCTTCTGACAAAGTTTGATTACCTTATTCTAGTTGAATAGATTATTCGCTGGATAAATATGCAGAACTTTATGTTCGAGAGACAGTAAGACTATATGGTGTCTCAACATTGATAGTGTCAGACAAAGACCCAAGGTTTATTTCAAGGTATTGGGGGTACGTTATTTGAAACTTTAGATACTAAATTAAACTTTAGTACAGTTTTCATCCGCAAACAGATGGGCAATCTGAATGGATCATACAAATTTTGGAGAATATGTTACGAGCTTGTGTAATTGAGTTTGCGGGATCATGGGAAAAGTACTTGCTTTTGGCTGAATTTGCTTACAACAATAATTATCAAGCAAGTATCAAGATGACATATGGAAGAAAATACCGAACTTTTCTAAATCGGTTCAGGTTACAAAATAGACATGTTCAATGTTCAATATAACTCAAACGTTAAAGGAGTTGAATTAACGCATGACATGGAAGATAAAGTAAGGATTATTCAGCAAAATTTTAAGGTCGTCGTGGATTGAAAAAAACGCCTATGCAAATAATGAGAAAGGATATTGAATACGATGTTAGAGAAAAAGTGTTTTTAAAGATTTCACCTTGGAAGAAGATGTTACATTTTGGTTGAAATGGAAAGATTAGTCTCAGATTTATAGAGCCATAATAGATTCTAAAAAAAGAAGAGAGGAACCAATGGCTTATCAATTGGCTTTACCTCTAGATAGAAATAAGACTCATTATGTGTTTCATGTATTCATGTTTCGGAGGTATGGATTGGATTCTTCACATGTAATTACCTTTGAGAAGGTTGAATTGCAACCAGGTTTGACGTATAAAGAAGAAGTGAAAATCCTAGCATACAAAGTTGAAGAATTAAGGAACAAGGGAAATTCTACTGATTCAAGTTCTCTGAAAAAAGTCATTTGGGAAATAAAAGAGAGAATGAATAAGTAAAATACGAAGTTATTTGAAACGGGTAAACGTTGAAAATTCGATGATGAATTTTCTTAAGGGGGAGGAATTGTAATATCCCAATTTTTGCTTAGTGACTAAAATGTAATTTTTGAAAGTTTAGGGGTTAAAGTATAAACTTTGGAAAAGTTCAGGGACCAATATGTAATTTTCAAAAGTTATGTAAGTTAACCCCATAAGTGAATAGTTTACCCCAAGAGTGGTATTTATGTGTTACTGAATTTTTCATACGAGGCTTGTATTATTCGAATTTGGATCGAATAAAATTGTTAAGCGTGCTCAGGCTAGAGTAGCCCAAGGATGGGTGACCTAATGGGAATGTCTCATATCCAATATTTTGACTGATAAAAAGGACTCAATTTAAGTTAGTAATATTCGAAATGGATTATGGAGGTAAGATTTCTAAGAGGAAAAGTAAGTATCTGATAAAATTTCCTGGTAATTATCGGTATATCAGATCGAACTGAAATTTTAAAGACAGTCCCAATAAATTATGGAAAAGTAATCAAATATTATTTTATGAATATTTTATTACATTTTTCTAGATTCTAACTAGATTTAGTTAGAAAATGATGGAATGGTTATAAAAATTCAAAGGAAGAGAATTTGGAAATCGTATTGACTGAAATTCGAATTTTTGGATCGAACAAATGCCATGAATAAAAATCTAAGATATTTTGGGAGGTGGCCGGTTGGATTGGAACTAATTTGGTCTAATTTTAATGGAATGACAATTTTCAAGTTTGATTGTAAATAAAGTTTAGTTGGAGGGCAAATTGGACATTTGCCATGGATGGCATTTTTGAAATGTTTTGCAAATTTGAGGGTAATTTTGAAAAGTCAAAACACATGGATAAACCATGGCCATTGATTTTATAAGATTAAATCATGGCCATTAGATATAAAGGACAAGATTGCAATTTTATGAATTAAATGAATTTTTAATTCATAAAAAATGCCATGTGTGTTAATTAAATTAAACGATGAAAGAAAACACTTTCTTCATCTACATGAAGCTGCCGAAATTAGCAAGAAGATAGGAGAAGAAATTTTGCAAACTTACAAGCCAAATTCAAAGGAAAACAAGACTAGTTTCAAGTAATCTTCAATTAGGTAATTTGTTCTACACTTCATCCTCTTTATTTTGATAGTATTTTTGCATGGAAAAGTCAAGTATAAGTTATGTCATGAATGAAGATTGAAGATGGAAGTTGATGTTTATAATGGAATTAGAATAGTAGTTAGTTGAATTAATGATTTTAACATGGAATTAAGGTTGATTTTGGGTAAACTTCTTGGAAGGTATAAACCCTAACCCTAAAATTTGGGGGTTTTGGTTAGGAAGTTAAAATTTGAGTGATATTGATTGAATTGTGTTGTTGGAAGCTTGATTTTGATGTTAGATTGAATAATTTCTCAAGTTTGTATTTTAGTGACCAATTCGAAAATGATGAGGAATTAGGGGAAATTATTGATAATTTTATTTAAGCATTGGAAACATTGAATTATGATGGAAGAAGCTTGAAATTGTGATTAGGGAAGGGACCAAAATGAAACATTTTAGAATCTTAGGGACCAATTCGATAATTTGAGAAAAATTAGGGATTTGTTTTTGAAATTATGGAAAATTGATGAAATTGAGGATTTTAACGTTTTATGGAAGTTGGAGGATAGAAATGTCAAGAAAAGAAAGTTTAGGGACCTATTCAAAAATAAGGAAATATTTAAGGACCAAAGTGATTGAAGTTGAAAGCTTAAGGAAAATTTCTAAAAATATTGAAAATAAGTAAATGGTTTATTTGTACATGAACTTATGTACAAAAATGAAGTAGTGGCTAAAATGTCACTTTTATAAAGTTTGAGGACTAAATTGAATTAAGTTTGAAATTATTTATGTAAGTTGTGTAGAAACTAGATTTGGGCAGTAAGTTTGAAAATTCACCATAAATGCCACAAAATGGTTAGAAGGTGAATTTTATACCGATGTAAATATTTGTTCGTCTAGTTTTGTGTCCAACAAACGGAATCTGATTTCGAGTTCCGAGTAAAAATATATGAATTTTTAAGTGGGGAAAGGTCAAAAAATAATATAGCAGACTGTTCCAAATTTGGCACTGGAAATTGACTTTGAAAATTCGGCATAAATCGTACAAGTCGAATTTGAGCTATTAATTTATATGGTTGAAAAGCTTATCAAATCTGGTTTCATTCAGAAAAACGGAATCGAATTTTGAGTTGTAGATTATTTTATAGAAATATTTCTTTGAAAGTGATACAAGCTGTTAGGAAATGGAAATTTAGATATTTTGTATCCAATGTTAGTTAGCAAGCTTGAAAGAAATTATTTGAAGTTCAAAATGAGTTATTAAGGACCAAAATGAGTTTTTGGACAGTATAAGGATGGAAGGAAAAGTATAAAAAAATTATGTTGAATGATTCGATACTTTGATTAAATATCGTTAGAAATGACTATGATAAATGTTGTTTATATTTTAGTTGTTAATCAAGCCGAATACGAATCAAAGAGGATTCGAGATACTATAAAGGAAAGGATCGAGTAGAATTTAGTGAGGCATATCATTACATGGCCCAGGTGAGTGCATTTACGTGTTTAATTTATAAATATGAAGACTAGCGATTAGTCAACCTTTACTAAATAATTTTACATGATATGCATGTAAAATTAATTTATGATGTCTTGAATATATATAAATATATGTATGTTGAAGCATATGGTATGAATGATTATTTATATGATTGATCATGATAATAGAATAATGATAAATAAATCATTATATATATGTACGAATGATATCATGCATGAAAATCTTGCCATGCAAATGAAATATGCCATGCATAAGAATCATGTCATGTAATGGAACATGTTATGAATTATAGAATGATAAAATGCTCAACATGGCAAGCGTGATGAATTACCAGGTACGAATTATTGTTTGATTAAATGATGATTTATAATTGCCATGAATATGCATGATAAAGCATAAAGCATAAAATGTTTACCGGTATGATTGATGATTAAAGAAATGCCCAAGTATTTAGTATGAGAGTCCCTGATATAGTTGGCATGCCATAGAGTCTTTAGCAGCTGCACCCTCATGTTTATGTTATACGGATATTGTGACAAAATGATTGTGTCACATACACCTTGGGGACTTACGCCCTTGGTGTGCACCCTGGGGATCTACGCCCACTGTGCCCGAGTGCATTGTCGAGGTGCTTTATGTTATGGGAGCAAATAGCGTCCCGAGTACGTACTCATCTTCATGTTCACGTTAGACACTACGATGTCATTACAAGATGACTCGCGTACCTTGATCTCATATAGCATACTTTGGGCTATGATAAAGAAATTATGTTATGCTAAATGAATCATACGATGATATATGAATCATGTTATGATAAAGGAATCATGTTATGGAAATGAAACATGTTACGTACATGGAATATGTCATGTATATGGATTATGTTATGCATGTATATCATATCGTGTATGAAATATGTCTTATATGTGAAATATGATATGTATATGATTTACATGATGATAAAGTATTAGAATCATGTTTATGTTTGGAATATATGATACTTACATGAAAACCTAGTTAGTATGATATTACTTTAGACGAAAACTATGCTAGGTTAATGCATAACATGTAATACTTTATTTTATACTTTAATAAATAAGATTATTGCCTCACTAAGTTCGTACTTAGCGTGTGTTTATTTCACACGTAGGTTCTCTCAAGTAGAATGACAAGAAGGAGCTAATGAACCGGAAAATCAAGTTACAATAGTAATCACGGTATGTACATCTTAAGTTATAAGTTTGATGTCTAGTGGGCATGTACAATTATGTAGTAGGTTTAAAAAAATAAATTGTTTGGTAAATTAAGTTTATAGCATGTTTATGTATTGTTACGAATGTGTACGGACTTAGAAAATGGTTTACTACAAATAATTATATTTTATGATGTAGTAAAGTACAATTTAACCAGAATCCTGAAATAACTTTATAATTAAGAAAGGGACTAGGCATGATATATAGTTTTCTCCCTGAATTATATTTTTATTTCAATAACACATTTATAAATCTTATTAAACAATTCAGGGTCAAAACTAGCTGCTATAGACTTACGTAGTTTTTATATATAACCGAAAAAGGGTTTAATTACAAGTTAAAGTTTGATAAAAAAAAATTCAAGTCAAGTTTTCTTAATTACTTAGTAACACCTTTAGTGTATATTCGGAATACGAGTATACGTTAAGGGTGTTACATGCTAAGGATAACCCTGCTAATCATCCCAAGTCATTCAAAATTTTCAATTTTTGGACCCTGCAACCTTCATATAAATCTATTGTGAAAGAGTCTTGGCAAGAGGAAGCTAATGTGGATCCTATGAGGAGATTGTTTCTCAAGCTAAAGAGATTAAAGCCAAAGCTTAAATATCTCAACATGTCTCATTATGACAACATTTTAAGGAGAGTGGCAGCAAAGCGAGTTCAACTTTAGGAGATGCAATTGAGGAATTTAGGGCCTGCAAACCTGACAGACATTACTGGAGAGAAAGCTCTTTTGTTAGAATTATTTGAACTTGAGCAGGCTGAGTCCCTTTACTGCAAGCAGAAAGCTAAAGTTCAATGGCTTGTTGAGGGAGACCTTGGTACTAAGTTTTTTCATTCTACCGTGACTGCCAACAAAAAAAGAATACCATTAAACTGCTTTTTGATGAGGATGGTAATAGATTGGACAATTTTGAGTCAATGACCAAAGAAATGGTGAGGTTCTTCACAAATATCATTGGAGAAGTTGACTCTAATGTGGAAGGCTGCTTAGTGGCTATCCTTAAGGAATTATTGCAGTTTTCTTTGCCTGAAGGGGTCAATACTGAACTGTGCAAAATTGTGACTAACCAGGAGATTAAGGAGGCCTTATTTGGACAGGAAAACAAGAAGAGCTATAGACCTGATGAGTATGCTGCCTGATTTTTTAAAGATTTTTGGGATATAGTGAAATATAACTTTATTACTGTCGTGCAACATTTTTCCATTCTTCATTCATTCTGCTAGGCTTTAATGCTACAACCATCACTCTGTTACTCCTACTGGACTATTTTCTACAAGACAATTACCAAGATCTTGGTAAACATGCTTGTTGTGTACTTCTCAGGGATGATATTGCCTAATCAGTCTACTTTCATCAAAGGAAGAAGAATTGTGGACAATACCTTACTTGCTTAAGAGTTGGTTTAGGGATATTTCAGGAAGTCCTTGTCCCCTAGATGTGCTATGAAGATAGACCTTAAAAAAACCTTTGACTCTGTCAATTAGAGTTTCATGCTGAATGTGCTGGAGACTATGGGTCTACCATTGTTGTTTATTAATTGGATCAAAGCTTGTGTCACCACCCCTTGATTCTCAGTGTGTTTCAATGGTAGTCTGGTGGGCTTTTTCAAGAAGAAGAGAGAGGTTAGACAGGGTGATCCCCTCTCTCCTTGTCTTTTTGTTATGGTTATGGATTTTTATCTTTTATTTTGAACTTAATTGTTGCTAACAGGATCTTTAAATACCATCCTAAGTGCAAGAAAGAAGAATTGTGGACAATACCTTACTTGCTCAATAGTTGGTTTAGGGATATTTCAGGAAGTCCTTGTCCCCGAGATGTGCTATGAAGATAGACCTTAAAAAAACCTTTGACTCTATCAATTAGAGTTTCATGCTGAATGTGCTGGAGGCTATGGGTCTACCATTGTTGTTTATTAATTGGATCAAAGCTTGTGTCACCACCCCTTGATTCTCAGTGTGTTTCAATGGTAGTCTGGTGGGCTTTTTCAAGAATAAGAGAGAGGTTAGACAGGGTGATCCCCTCTCTCCTTATCTTTTTGTTATGGTTATGAATGTGTTATCTTTTATTTTGAACTTAATTGTTGCTAACAGGATCTTTAAATCCCATCCTAAGTGCAAGAAGATCTCTTTAACTCACCTGAATTTTGCTGATGAGTTGCTTCTCTTTTGCAAAGGGGACACATATTCAGTTGTGGGAGTCTAAACTGTTTTAGAGCAGTTCTATAGTATGGATGGCCTGAAGTTGAATGTGGCTAAGACTGAGTTCTTTGCATGTGGATGAGTGATGCACATTTATTGGAGATTTAGAGTATTATTGGGTTCAAGGCTGGTCAGTTGCCTGTAAGGTATTTAAGGGAGCCCTTAGTCCAAGGAAACTCAGTGAGAAGGACTGTCAAGCTCTCTTGATAAAAATCAAAGATAAGTTGAGCTTGTGGGCAATTAGGAAGCTTAGCTATGGGGGAAGGCTTTAGCTTATTCGTGAAGTTCTCTTTGGTGTTGTCAATTATTCGTTTAGGCAATTAGTGTTGCCCAAAGCTGTCATCTCCAAAATTGAACAAATGTGTATGAGGTTCTTCTAGAAAGGTAATGATATTCCTGCCCAAGGGGCAAGGGTGAGCTAGGAGTAGATCTACCACTTGCGTTCTGAGGGAGGTTTAGGGTTAAAGAGCTTGAGTTGTTGAAATAAAATATAACTTCTCTATTTGATCTGAAATAGTCTTGCTGGAGAAGGGTCACTTTGGATTGCCTGTTTAAATGCCTATGCCTTTAAAAGAGAGAGTTTTTGGACAGTAGGATGCAAGTCACATTCATTTGGGCGGTCAAGAAACTATTGAAGCTAAGAGATGAAGCTGCAAGACTTTTTGGTAGCTTGACAAATCTGGCAAGTGTTAGCATGACTTGGATATGGGAGCATGTTACAGGTAGATAAGTAAAAGTAGATTGGCAGAAGTTAGTGTGGTACCCTTCTCATATTCCAAAACATTCAATCGTGGCTTGGATGGCTATCTTGAACAGGTTATCAACGCGAGATAGGTTGGCTCGAATGGAGATAGCTTGTGATACTTCATGTTTACTATGTGGTCAGGGCTTGGAGAGTAGGGATCATATATTTTTTGAATATCCATATGTTGTTGGTATCTGGGAGACTCTCCTCAAGGTTTGTAATGTGCATCGATCTACCATGCAGTGAGACATGAAATTTCAGTAGGCAGTTACTAGACTGAGGGCCAAATCCCTGATTGTTCATATTTTAAAGTTGGCTTGGAACGCATATATATATAGCATTTGGGAAGAGAGAAATTTGCAGGTTCTTTCGGGAGACTTTTAGCACTCCTGAGGACATAGTAGTTTCAAAGATGTTGTTTGTACTAAGCTTCATAAGAAATGTATAGACATGGCTGACAACACTAACTCTCAGTTATGTGCACATATACAGGGATATAGGTGAATATGTTTACTTGTAACGGCACCTTGCTGTTTTGGGTAATAAAATGACAAAATTATCTTTAAAAAAGTGAGGAAGTGAGAAACATATCAAGGATAAAAAATTGAATATATAATTATTCAATATATACTATCGAATATATACTTTAACCTCTCTTTCATTTTTCTCAGTATGATGGTGAGAATTGAATTTATTCTATATTCATTGCAGCAGCCATGTTTCTCAGCTTCTAAGATATATTAATCGCAGCAGCTTGTATTTGATAAAAGCTAAGAACGAAACATATTAAGGACCAACAATTTTGAAAGTGAATTATGTAATCACTCATTTTTGTACGGGTTTTTAGTATTTTTGTAATAATATATATAAATAATTATAATAATAAAATTAATAAAAAAAAGCAAAAAAAAATTAATAATAAAAAAATGGGGGAGGGGAGTGGAGCACAAGGCTCCACGTCACCCTCCTCCCCTCTATAAATAGGCAGCAAGCGAAGAAGCAAATTGAATTGCAATTGGGATTGAAATGGCAGCAAGCCATGGAGAAATCGGCAAGGGCTGGCCGAATAAGGGAGTTTAGGCTCCCGGCTAGCCCAGGATTGGGGCAGTGTCTCCGGTCCTAGTCGGTTCGATCGGGGTCCTATTTTAGGTCCGATCTAGTTAATATTTTTGGAGAGGTCGTGGTAGATCTCGGTGGAGTCTAGTCGGGTTTGTCGTTCGAACTCCTAATTAGGTATATTTTCTTTCCTTTTATTTATGTTGTAATTTTTATATTTTAATGAAGTAGAAGTTAATTTAAAATTGTGTTTTTAATTTGTATGTTTATCTATGTTTTATATTAGTATGTTTTAAATTTATGTTTTATATTAATATTTTATTTATGTTAGATATGTTTTATTTATAAGTTAAGTTAATAGTTATGTATGTATGTTTTAGACTAGTATTTTATTTATGTTAGATACGTTTTTATTTATAAGTTAGATTAATATTTTTAACTTTAGGTTTTATATTAATATTTTATTTGTGTTAGATTGTTTTTATTTATGTGTTAAATTAATAGTTATGTATGTATGTATGTATGTATTAGATTAGTATTTTATTTATGTTAGATTAATATTTTATTATGCTCTTATTTGTTTATATTTTTATCGCATTATATTTGTTCATATTTGCCATGTGTTTTTAAGTTTGCATAACAAACATATATTTTGTCAATGCGCGGTGCCTTTTTATTCGAGCGTAAACGGGCCGATGAGACGCGTAGTGATAGTGGTTGGACGTTTACTCTCGAATAACGGGCCTTTAAAATTTACTCGCACTTATAACCAAATTTTAATTTAATCGTCACTTTAATTCGGAAAGTTTAATATTAATAAAGCGGTAATTATTAAAGTACCAAGTTTGAGCGGTGTGGGGGTGCTAATCCTTCCCCATCCGTGAATCGACTCCGAACCCAATATTTTGAAATCTCGGTTTTCTACGATTGTCCGGTCCACCTTGAGTGGCGGTGGCGACTCCAATTTTAAATAAAATACGGGTTTTCTAAAACTCCACGCGAATTCAATATTTTCAAAAAATAAAAAAAAACAAACTTTCATTTTTTAGCGAGAAAAAAACATCGCGCTTCTGAGATGGCGACTCATTTGGGACATTTTTGTTTTTCAAAAACAAATGAGAGTCGAGCTTTTTCAAATAATTACCGCTCTATTAATATGGAAATTCGGATTAAAGTGACTATTACAGTAACATTCGGTTATAATTGCGCGTTTATTTTAACGCATTTAAAATATGGCATATAAACTGTTCTTTTTAAGTGGGGAAAACGCTAATGCTTTCGTGGAGATATCGTTCTCCGTATGGGCCTAGCAAGTACCTTGGGGCTCGAGTACCTTATACTTTCGTGAGGATATCGTTCCTTCGTATGGGTATAAGCAAATGGGTCCCCGAGTTGAACCCGGTTGAAAGGAGCCTATAATGGGTGATGACCGGGGCCTTGCTACTCTTAGTAGAGGACAGCGAGGACAATTTGGGTACCTCTTAGCACCAAAACTGCATATAGTGAGCCGTAGGAGCCAACCCTTTAGAGCCATGTGAAACTCTGTCCGATTAGTGGTCACCATATTTAGGCTCGGTGCCTTGTTTCTTGTTTATGTACAGTTTTATTACTCTATTTTTGTTATATTTATCATTTGTTTTATTTAATCATTCTATTTGGTACTAACTCGTTTTATTCTCATCGACCGAGTTCCTGCATCATTGCACAACATCATCACAATCTTAATTTTGCATTGCATCGATTTAGGACACATTTTGCATGCATTCATTTTCAGAATAATAAAACTAATCCTCAAGTTGCCCCATTAAATACAACAAAGATGGTCGATCTAGCACCTTACAAAGCCTCTTACAAAAGTTTGATCTTGGGGCATGTCCAAAAGCACCCCACATATTTTACAAATAGTGTGTCTCTAACAAGGTCCCAAGTCGGGGCATTCTTTGCCAAGGTCCAACCTTCATTGCCGAGTCAAACTCTTGCATCTTTTGACTGATCTGCAAAATTGCACCCAATCAAAAAAATAATAAGCTACCATGAACCAACACAATTTATAAACCCAACCTAAGGGCAACAGAATCCACACTCAAAGTGTCAAATTCAAGAAACAGATTTGACAATGGCATAGGGATGAATAAAATGTTGGGGCATGCACCCGGATGACTGATTGAACCCAAGTTAAGGTTGGGGCACCGTCACATACAAAAAACCAAGATCCTGACGGGACCAGTGAGGAGTCGGGCATCCCTTTGAGGGCAAAAAAAATCATATCACATTCATGCATTTAGATTGCATTCATCTTGCATTAAACCATTGTTGCAAACGTCATACATTTAGATTAAGTGCATACACCAAAATCACCATGCATTTAGGGTAGACACATGCATTTAGACATAAAATTAGATACATTCATGCAATCTTGCTTGTACATATAAAAAGGTTCAAAAAGAGACCGAACATCCTCAGCCGTGGGGGCAACAACATGACATCCAACTTTAGTCTTGGAGGAGACCAAACACAAAGAGGATGCTGAAACATCAATAAAAGGTAACAGTGAAAATTTTGGGAATATTTATGATTAATGTTTTTTCATTTTTAGGTCATACCTCTCCGCTTGAGAGAAGCGGCATAGTAGACTTTTCCAGATCTTGCCTTCGTCATTGTTGATAGGCCAACAATTTTCAGATTCTCGCTTTACCGCTGATGGTGCAACAATATAGACATCCACGAAGATCTCGTTTCTCTGTTGATGGTGCAACAGATCCGAATCTTCCCAAGCAGATCAAATTTCTATTTAGGTCTTGTTTCTCACGACGGTGCAACTGACCTATTTTCGAGTCTTACTTCCTTGTACAGTTCAAGAAAAAAAGAAAAATTATCAAAAAAAAAAGAGAATTAAAAAAATTGAAAAAAGAAAAAAAAAGAATTCAAAAAAATTGAAAAGTCAAAAAAATAAAAAAGAAAAAAATGAAAAAAAAATGAATGAAATAAAAATCAAAATGAATTTATCAACTTTCATCGCCCGAACCAGTCCTCCGTGATGGGTGGCAGTACAAGCTTATCGTCGCCCTCGATCCCGCTCTCCGCTGATGGTGTAGTCGGTTTTAGGTCGTCATTATCAAATCTTGCTCTCCCACGATGGAGTGACCGGGTCCAAGCTCCCGTCGTCCTCTGATCCCGCTCTCCGCTGATGGTGTAGCCGGTTCCAGGTCGTAATTGTCCAATCCAGTCTTCCGCTGATGGAGTGACCGGGTCCAAGCTCCCGTCGTCCTCTGACCCTGCTCTCCGTTGATGGTGTAGCCGGTTCCAGGTCGTAATTGTCCAATCCAGTCTTCCGCTGATGGAGTGACCGGGCCCAAGCTCCCGTCGTCCTCTGATCCTGCTCTCTGCTGATGGTGTAGCCGGTTCCAGGTCGTCATTGTCCAATCCAGTCCTCCGCTGATGGAGTGACCGGGCCCAAGCTCTCGTCGTCCTCTAATCCCGCTCTCCGCTGATGGTGTAGCCGGTTCCAGGTCGTAATTGTCCAATCCAGTCCTCCGCTGATGGAGTGGCCGGGTCCAAGCTGTCGTCGTCCTCAGATCCTGTTCTCCGCTGATGGTGTAGCCGGTTCCAGGTCGTCATATTATCCAATCTAACCCTCCGCTGATGGAGTGGTCGGGTCCAAGCTCCCGTCGTCCTCAGATCCTGTTCTCCGCTGATGGTGTAGCCGGTTCCAGGTCGTCATGATTCAATCCACCCTCCGCTGATGGAGTGGTCGCCCTCGATCTCGTTCTCCCGATGGTGTAGCGGTTCCTGTGTCGTCATGATTCAATCCAACCCTCCGCTGATGGAGTGGTCGTCCTCAGATCCTGCTCTCCGCTGATGGTGTAGCCGGTTCCAGGTCGTAATTGTCCAATCTAGTCCTCCGCTGATGGAGTGACCGGGTCCAAGCTCCCTTTGTCCTCTGATCCTGCTCTCCGCTGATGGTGTAGCCGGTTCCAGGTCATCATTATCCGATCCAGTCCTCCGCTGATGGAGTGGCTAGGTCCCAGTTGCTGCTGTCCTACTTATCCGCTGATGGCGTAGTAGGGTTCCACTGGATCAAATCTTCAGACCATGCCTCCTCGTCGGTGTTGTAGCTTGGTCAAAATTTACTAACTTTCTAGTTGTATCAATGTTGTATCTCAAAAAAAAGGAAAAAAAAGGAAAAAAAATCAAAAAATGAAAATGAAAAAAACAAAAATGAACCAAAAAAAAATGAAAAAATGAGCTTTCAACCAAATTCTGATCATGCCTCTTCGTCAGAGTCGTAGCTTGATCACAAAAAAGGAACAACTATCCGATCCTGCCTCTTTGTCGGTGTCGTAGCTGGATCAAATCTTCAGACCTTGCCTCTTCGTCGGTGTTGTAGCTTGGTCAAATCTAACTTTCGGTTCTGCCTCTTCGTCGGTGTTGTAGCTGAACCTAATTCACTAACTCCCGGTCTTGCCTCTTCGTCGGTGTTGTAGCTAGACCAAATTCACTAACTCTTGATCCTGCCTCTTCGTCGGTGTTGTAGCTGGATCAACATTACTAACTTTAGACCATGCCTCTCCGTCGGTGTTGTAGCTTGGTCAAAATTCACCAACTTTCAAGTTTTAAAGAAAAATAGAAAAAGAAAAAAACAAAAAAGAAAAAAATATGAAAAAATATGAAAAAACAGAGAAAAAGGAAAAAAAAAGAGAGAAAAAAAAGAGAGAAAAATTGTCGGTTTTACGATATTGCCTCTTCGTCGAGTTGTATTTGGATCGGACATCGAACTTTCACCTATCGGTCTTGCTTCCTAAATCGGTGTTGCATTTGGATCGAATTTTGTAGACCCTGTCTCTTCGGTCAGTATTGCAATTTGGGTCGAACTCTCTTTAGGTATTAGCTTATTACCAATAATGTAGCAAGAAGAACTCGGTTTGGCTTCCCAACAAACAACCCCCATTTTGAAGGTTTTGCTTCCCGAGAGTGACAAGGTGGATCAACCAAAACAAGAAAGAAGACACATGCGCACCAAGAGAATGAAGATCTACAGAAGAAAGAAGACACGCGTCAAAAAGAGAAGTTTAGTTAGATAAAACAAAAATGAGTGCTTTTGATCTTTGTTTTGTTCTCGTTTCACAAGAACAAGCAAAGAGGGGCAACTGTAATCACTCATTTTTGTACGGGTTTTTAGTATTTTTGTAATAATATATATAAATAATTATAATAATAAAATTAATAAAAAAAAGCAAAAAAAAAATTAATAATAAAAAAATGGGGGAGGGGAGTGGAGCACAAGGCTCCACGTCACCCTCCTCCCCTCTATAAATAGGCAGCAAGCGAAGAAGCAAATTGAATTGCAATTGGGATTGAAATGGCAAAGCAAGCCATGGAGAAATCGGCAAGGGTGGCCGAATAAGGAGTTTAGGCTCGGCCAGCCTGAGATTGGGGCAGTGTCTCCGGTCCTAGTCGGTTCGATCGGGGTCCTATTTTAGGTCCGATCTAGTTAATATTTTTGGAGAGGTCGTGGTAGATCTCGGTGGAGTCTAGTCGGGTTTGTCGTTCGAACTCCTAATTAGGTATATTTTCTTTCCTTTTATTTATGTTGTAATTTTTATATTTTAATGAAGTAGAAGTTAATTTAAAATTGTGTTTTTAATTTGTATGTTTATCTATGTTTTATATTAGTATGTTTTAAATTTATGTTTTATATTAATATTTTATTTATGTTAGATATGTTTTATTTATAAGTTAAGTTAATAGTTATGTATGTATGTTTTAGACTAGTATTTTATTTATGTTAGATACGTTTTTATTTATAAGTTAGATTAATATTTTTAACTTTAGGTTTTATATTAATATTTTATTTGTGTTAGATTCGTTTTTATTTATGTGTTAAATTAATAGTTATGTATGTATGTATGTATTAGATTAGTATTTTATTTATGTTAGATTAATATTTTATTATGCTCTTATTTGTTTATATTTTTATCGCATTATATTTGTTCATATTTGCCATGTGTTTTTAAGTTTGCATAACAAACATATATTTTGTCAATGCGGTGCCTTTTTATTCGAGCGTAAACGGGGCCAGTATCAGGCGTAGTGATAGTGGTTGGACGTTTACTCTCGAATAACGGGGCCTTTAAAATTTACTCGCACTTATAACCAAATTTTAATTTAATCGTCACTTTAATTCGGAAAGTTTAATATTAATAAAGCGGTAATTATTAAAGTACCAAGTTTGGGCGGTGTGGGGGTGCTAATCCTTCCCCATCCGTAACCGACTCCCGAACCCAATATTTTGAAATCTCTGGTTTTCTACGGTGTCCGGTCCACCTTGAGTGGCCGGTGGCGACTCCAATTTTAAATAAAATACGGGTTTTCTAAAACTCCACGCGGAATTCAATATTTTCAAAAAAAAAAAAAAAAAAAACAAACTTTCATTTTTTTAGCGAGAAAAAAAACATCGCTACAAATTAAAATCCTCTTTAGCTTTTGGAATCTGTTTTTAATAATCTATCACATACAATGTAATCATAATTCTCAAATATCAAAAGAATAGTGACTTGATCTAAAGAAATATAATTTAAAAAATAAAAGAATAATGAATATTGATCTGTAACATAATTATTCCCGAGTGGCTCTTAAGTCCTTAAGACATGTTGCACTCAGGGGACAGACCTTGAGGAAATCTCTTGGCGTCAGTGCAGTAGTTATAGATCATGTAGTTCTTCTGCACCCATTGCAGCCTTTGTTGATTTGTTGAATCCATTTCTTGAGAGAACCATGCATTGTTGGAAGAAGATGGGGAACTTGATTTGCAGGAAGAAGCTCCATTGGACCACACACAAGCATTGGCATTGAAGTTCCTGTAAGAGGCAGTGAAAGGAGCTTGGGTCCAGTCGGTCTTAACCAGACCGCCCCTTGTGGCCCAGTCATCAGCATTCCACAAGCTTGAGTAAATTCTCATTGACTGGTTCTTTGGAAACGGGACACCAAGTGATTCCGTGTTTTTGAACTCTCTGATGGGTGTACCATCCACAGAGAAGATGATGCGTTGGGGATTCCATAGGATGGAATAAGTATGGAAATCTGCTGTTGGATCAAACCATAGATAGAACTGTTGTTCTCTGTTGCCCTTCCCTTGGCTGAACACATTGGTGTGAAGAATGTAAGGGTCGCCACTTAGATTTCCAAGGAACTCGAAATCAATTTCATCCCATGTTGATCCTTTCGAAGATAGCTGCAGATTCAAATAGTGAAATAGACATGAGTACGTAATCCACTGTTGTCTATTATGTATTTAGAAAGACAGAGTGAAACAAGAAGTAACCATTAGAGAATAACTTACATAATAGGCAGTGACTGTTCCGGCAGAGTTACCAGGTACAAGCTTGAGCTGCATATCAATCTTGCCAAAAAGATACTCATTCCTGGACTGAAAACCAGAACCAGAAGCCTTATCAAGTGAGAGAACGAGAACTTCTCCATTGTTAATGATCTTACCACGGCCATCCCCCCATGTGATGTCAAAATCATTGTGGAAGTTGCTAGCATATGCTGCCATAAGACTCCCGAGAATAAGGGGCGTAAGCAAGGAAAACCTGAAACCTAGAGGACTCATTTTGTTGACCGGTTTTGGCACAGCTAGCAGAGAGAAATGAGAGAATATGTTGGAAAATGGGAAGTTCGTAGCTTGAAAATGTGGTGAGAGAAGTGCTAGAGCCGGGCATTATATATAAGTACAGAAAAGGGCATAGGAAGAGCCAAGGAAGCTCCCTTGAGCTTGATTGTAGACAATTGTATGGGTTTGGGTTGTATGTAAAAACACGGTTCATGATATAACGCGGCTTTATGCAGTTCCTGTTGCCAGGTTAGCTGACTACTGCCATTATGACCACACCGCCTTTTAAGTTATCAATATTTTATACACACATCAGCCAGCAACAATTGTCATAATATTTTTATTATTTTGAATGAATACTTTGTATTTTAATTTTTTGTATGTGTGAAGACGAATGAGTCTGAATAATTGCTCTTAAAAAACTATTGCATTTTGTTAGAATGAAATTACGTATATATATATATATATTATTGCTGCTCATTTTTATGGCTTCCTGTGCTAATTGGCAGCGAGCAACACTCACTTTCTTGTGCATTTCGGAATCTACACTTATTGACATACTCATAATTATGAGGTGAGAGAAGGAAGAACAATTTACACCGACTTTAAGTCAATTGATTTTATATGATTTTTTTATAACGAGGGAATGCTTAATATTTGACGTGTGCAATTTTATGTATCTTGTAAATAGAATAATATTATATAACCCAGAGAAAATTGAATAAATCTAACAATTGAATATTACGACACAATTTTACTCCTTAAATACATAAAGTTTCAAAATTATTTACTATAATTAAGAATAAAATCCCTATGAAGAATTAAGAATAAAATCAATTATACAAAATAAATAAAAATGAAAATAATCAAAATAAGCATACACCGTTAACATAAGAGAAATATTAATTATTAATTGTCTAATAGAATGAGACGTTGTTGAAATTAAGTCTTTCAAATATATATATTAATTTTAACGTTATGAATAAAATAAATTAAAATTAAAAAAAATTATCTTATTTTAATAATAAACCTTTACAACTATTAATTTAAAACAATTAGTAAATTAAATACAAATGAATATAAAAATATAAAAAGCATACAAAATTAAAATGATATAAAGTGACACTTGATGCTAATAGTATTTTCCCTCGGCAAAGGGTTCCTTTCTCTTTTTTGCTTTGTCGTTTTAGTAACACTTTTAACGTACGCATACTACAATAAAAATTTTAAAACTTCAGTGATTAAAATAAACGTGACTCAAAAGTTCAGTCATCGCCTTAACTTAAAAAGGCGGTGTTGAATCTTGTCGTATTTAATAGTGGGTAACCTGGCAACAGCAACTGGGTAGCAATTAGACGCGTGATATCATCAACTTTGTTTTGGTTGGTTCGCAATCGCTAGTGCGATTTTTACAGCTATTTTTTATATATATGATCCCTACTCAAACAACTGTCTACAACCAAGCTCAATGGGAGCTTCCTATGTCCTTTCTTTTACTTATATATAATGTCGAGCTCTAGCATTCCCCTGTCTCGCAATCGCACCCTATTTTCTCGGATTTATCTCTGCTGTGTGCACATCTCAAAACATAAAAATGAGTCCTTCAGCTTTCAAGTTTTCCTTGCTTATGATTCTCGGCTGTCTCATGATGGCAGCATATGCTAGCAACTTCCACAATGATTTTGACATCACATGGGGAGATGGCCGCGGTAAAATTATAAACAATGGAGAGCTTCTCACTCTCTCGCTTGATAAGGCTTCTGGTTCTGGTTTTCAGTCCAAAAATGAGTATCTTTTTGGCAAAATTGATATGCAGCTCAAGCTTGTACCTGGAAACTCTGCTGGAACTGTCACTGCCTATTATGTAAGTTATTCTCCAATTAGTTCTTCTTGTTCCACTCTTTCATTCTGAATACATAATAGACAACGATGGCTTATAATATAATGGTACTTACGTATATTTAACTATCTATATCTGCAGCTATCTTCAAAAGGATCAACATGGGATGAAATTGATTTCGAGTTCCTTGGAAATCTAAGTGGCGACCCTTACATTCTTCACACCAATGTGTTCAGCCAAGGAAAGGGCAACAGAGAACAACAGTTCTATCTATGGTTTGATCCAACAGCAGATTTCCATACTTATTCCATCCTATGGAATCCCCAACGCATCATCTTCTCTGTGGATGGGACACCCATCAGAGAGTTCAGAAACATGGAATCACTTGGTGTCCCGTTTCCAAAGAACCAACCGATGAGAATTTACTCAAGTTTGTGGAATGCTGATGACTGGGCCACAAGAGGCGGTCTGGTTAAGACCGACTGGACCCAAGCTCCTTTCACTGCCTCTTACAGGAACTTTAATGCCGATGCTTGTGTGTGGTCCAATGGAGCTTCTTCCTGCAACTCAAATTCCCCATCTTCTTCCAACAATGCATGGTTCTCTCAAGAAATGGATTCAACAAATCAACATAGGCTGCGATGGGTGCAGAAGAACTACATGGTCTATAACTACTGCACTGATGCCAAGAGATTTCCTCAAGGTCTGCCTACAGAGTGCAATATGTCTTAAGTACTTAAAGAGCCAACTAACGTTCAATATTCTTTCATTTTTGACTTTGTTTCTACAGACCAAATCTTTGAGAATCCACATTTCTTCGTTGTATATGAAACGTTATTATGAAAAGATATGTCATAAAATACAATAACTTTATGATCTATAACACATTTCTTGATTTGTTTCGTTAAAATAAAAACCAAGGTAATTTAGAACCTTAAGGACCAATCTCAATGTAAATGTACAATGAGTTAATTGTGTCTCACAACTCACATGTGCTTAAAATAGTACACAATTTTGCAAGATAAAGAATATCAGAGCATGTACTCAAAACAATTCACAGTTATCTTAAAGGTAAGTTCAAATTAAAAAAATAGAGATACAGAATCACCTACTTTAGAGCATATACTTAAACGTATAAAATTACTTGGAAAAAATTAACATCGACCAAGTATAATCTCTAAAAACAACTGAATACATATTACAAGGCAAAGTATATACTTAAGCAAAAAATATATATATTTGAGAACAAGGTTTCAAGGGAAGTACGTGTGTTTTGGTCAGGAATTTTGATTCATATTACAAGGCAAAGTATATACTCATTAGATGCTACTTTCGATTCATATTCAGGAATTTTGTTTTGCTCAGGACACTTGAAACATCAGACTTTTCAGTCTTCACCAGATGATTTGCTTCATCTTCCATGGGAACAATTTCGTCCTCAATCCCCAGCACTCCAATTTGGTCTTTGGAATAAATTCCAAGATGCAATTTTCCATCTGCATTCATCATGAATGCTTCTCGGTTCGGGGGACATTCGACACTAGGACTATTATTAACCTTAGGAACAGCATTTCCAATGTTGGGATGCTCCATATGTGGTATGAGTATCTCTGAGGAAACACATGGGTTTCATTGTGTCTCTGAGGAACAAGTTCCCTATTATTAACATTCACCATCTTCTCATTATTAACCTTCCATTTCATTGTGTCTACGAGGAACTTGTTGGAACTGGCGAGAACCAAATTGAGGAATAGTAGGACTATGCAAGTTATATAGTGGTATGGGTATCTCGGCACTCCTCCGGTTATGAATCCCACCATCAATACTCATACGGTTAAGGAATTGTTCTGCTAAATAAATATCATCAAAAGCTGGAGACAGCATAAGTGAGTCATATTTCCTAAAATCAGAATCCTCATTTAAACTTTTCAAAGCATTCACAAACCTCCTCTCAGTCTCCCTCTCATTCCCATCAACATATTGTGATAAACCATCTTGGTCAGGGTGCGAAATCAAACAAATCCTAGGCCTAGTGATCCCATCACTTGAACCCAACTTCTCATTCTCTTCTATCATGTTAATCACACCATCATCATTCACTACGGACACTAAAGCATCAAGATCCTAATCTGGCTGCTGATATTTCAACACTGCTGCTCCACCATAAAGTTCCCTCATCCTATTCATCAACTTCTCATAAGTATATCTCTCGGCACACTAACAATTCGCAGAAAAATGCTAACTCTACAGTCTACCCGATATGGAAACCACAAGTTCCCTACTTTTAACGCCATGAACAGATTGATTTAGTGTCGGTAGTGAATGATGGGTGTAACAACGGCCCCGCGACTGGTGGTCTGGGTGCTTGACACGTTCTTATGTAAAATAAGTTTGGAATGGAGTCGCCACCAATCTTTTAATTAAGTGCGATTGGAACACCTAAAAACCGGTCATTTTAATAAAATATGTTTTGCGTTATTTTATTAAAACACGAGTTTTGGTCTACGAAACCAAAAAACAGGCTTGAGAGTCGGTTACATGTGGGGAGAGGTGAGCACCCCCACAACGCCCAAAATTAGTACATGGTCAATTACATATTGTCTTAGAGATGTAAATTAAGAATTCAAATTTGATTTAAAATTTGTGATCCCTTTATATATTTTAAAAGAATATTTTTGTATAAAAGGATTTTACACCCTACGTTCGGGGCATAATTTCCATTAGGTTCCCAAATGAAAGGAATCTATTTTGAAAATTATAGTTTAAAATATATATTTTTTCCAATAGAAGTTAATAGAAAGCGACACCCCGTACGTTTGAAATACGTTTTTCACGATAACCCGAAAAGCTATTTTTAATTTCAAATTTAATTAGAAAACTTCTAGAAAATATACGAATATATATATTAAATCGTAAATATTAATAAATAATAATAAAAATAACAGTATAAAATCATATGTGTATAAAAAAATATAATAATCTATTTATAATAATAATAATTGCCAATAATAATAATATTATTATTATATATAATAACTTATAATAATAATATTAATATATAACGAAAGAAACGAAACAGTAGAAAAAAATAAAGAAACAATAACTTAATACAAATATTAATAATAATAAAATATGAAATAAAAGGAAAGGTAAAGCAGTGGCTAAATTATTAAAACTGAAAAAACGAGGGCTAAAATAAAACAAAATGACAAACAAGGTGCAAATATGTAAGGATACAGATAATTGAGAGCCAGGGCTGTAATTTCCCCTTTAGGCTCCAAAAGGACGCGGATCTTGGCAGAGTCGGGTCTGGTTTTCGGGTATAGAGAAAAAACGACGACGTTTTGTGCCTTTAAGGCCGGCACCAAAACGACGTCGTTTTGCATGGCCTTAAATATGTATTTTGCCCAAAAATGCTCATTTCTTCATTCTGATAACAAAAAACTCAAAAGCTTCTCTAATAACCTCACAAACTCCCCTCCACCGGTGCTTATGGCTGCCGTCGCCGGCGGCGATAACCGCCGTTCGCGGTTGCCGGAGTACATGCAAAACAACGGTTCGATTCAGCACTCCCTCCTAAAGCCGAATCCAAGGTTCATTTTCCCTAAAACTATGTCTATTTTTGTAGATCTAAGGTAAACCGAAAGGTTTTATACATTTATTATGTTTTTTTTACCTTTCGTATTGCTTCGAATCTAACTTTATTTTGATTTTGATCTTTTTTTCTTTTCTTTTTTGTTCGAATCTGCTCTATTTTTTTGTTCCAAATCTCTCTTGTTTTTTATTAATCGAAAAAGCCCCCCATTACATCGTTGTTCGAACGGGTTTTATACCCGAAAATATATAGTATAAAATACAAGTTTCTGTTTTTTCAGATCTAATCTTCTCCTTTCCTTTTTTACAGGTTCGAAGGGCGGTGGTTGATACGTGGCGACGTGATGAAGCGGTGGCCGGTCGGTCGTGTGACGCGTGGCCGCTACGTGGCATAGGAAGAGCCGCGCGTGGCGGCCACGCGCGGTGAGCTGGAAAGGTTGAGAGGGAGGTGCGGCGGCAGATGGCATTTAGGGTTAGGTTTAGATAAAAAAAATTAGGGTTTTTAGTAATGGATCAGATATGGGTTATTAGGGTATTTGTATTTTGTATTGGGTTTAGTGGGCTGGTGTTTAATTAGGATTGGATTGAATCTGGGTCTGGTTTTATTGGTTTTAATTTTGGGCTTAAGCCCGGATAAAATGGGCTACTACAATGGGGATAAAAGAAACAAAAAAAAAACACGTAAATCATCAAAATCTCTTGAACTCTCAAATAACACGAAAGCAAAGAAAGGAAAGGGAAAAAAAGTAAAACGGAAACCTAAACTGAATCCAACTATCAAATCCTATAATTCATCTAAATTCGTCGATAACACCTGAAAGATCCCAGAGAAGATATTAATCTAAAAAACTAGAAAAGATTCCAAAGTTAACAGTTTCCAGATTCAATAAAAAAATGTACCTGAAAATGGGTATTGTTAAAAGAAAGATCGAAACATTTCCTTTTTTTCTCTCTCACTCTCTACTTGATAAAATGAAGAATGGGGATAATTTGAATCTGTAATTGACCTAAAGAAAAAAGAGAAACAAAAAAATTGGTGAATGTGAAATACGAGAAAGAAGAGCTCCGCAGGCAGTTGGAAAAATACAAATAATAAAGGGTAAATTACACAAATAACCACTCAACTATAAAGTTGGTCTCGATTTGAACATTATATTTCTGATTGTGGCAACAAGACCACTCAACTATGAGATTGGTCTCAATGCGACGATCACCTGCCGTTAAAACTTAAAGGAGGGAGTGACCTTGCAGTTAGTAAAAAAATGTGTAATTATATATTTGGTCCTCGTTACTTATGCATTCTATCAATTGGATCCTAATTTTAATTTAATAAAATAAATTAAACATTCAATTAGGTTATGACACGTGTATAAGTAAACGCATAAAGATCTCTACCTCTACGTAAACGCATCACATCTTCAACATCACAACAACAGATTGAGAGAGAAAGATATGAGCTAGAGAAAGATCGTGAAAAAGGAGGATCGGATCTTGGATGAGCTCGTCTCCTCCAAATTTTATTTCTTTTCTTTTATCTTTTGGAATATCTGATGTTTGGATTTTATTCCTTGTTAATTTCTTCCAACCGAGCCTGAACTAAATTAAATTGGCTTGGGTTATTGGGTTACGGTGTTTGTGATTGGATGATTAGTTTTTTGTTTTTAATTCAATAAATCGTTGTTTATCCATTCTTGGTTCATTATTTAATTCCAAGTGAACTCGAGAGAGGGACTTGGATGAATATATTTATCTAGATTCAAGAGAGTTAGATTCAATAAACGTTGGATACGATTTCTATTTAAACAGTCGTTTGTGTGAGCTAATTCGCCTTTGGGATAATGAGTGAATTTCAGCGACTAAAAATAGTGCATTGATCGATGATGTCCACCCAATGTTAACACAGAGATGTATCACCGAAGCTTGCACAATCATTAGTTCTTCGATTAGAGTTAATTCGAAGGCATTGAAGAACATTCTGTCGAACATCGATACGGCAATTAATTGCCATGACAACTTATCCTGCAACTACACCTTTAAGCTCAATAACCCAACTTAATCTCTCAAATCGATTTTCTCTTTCATTTATTCAAATTCTCTTAGACTTAGTTTATTTTACTTGTTTATTATATCCATCTATCACTATCAATTTAATTCCTTTGCAATGCGAGAAGCTAAAAGTTAAAGTTTCATCAATCCATGTAGAGACGATATTAATCTACACTATTACTTGCGACGTGTATATTTACACCGTTTGTGTTGCGATAACTTTAATTTTCGTTCGAGATTAGTGTCTCACAACTCAAATGTACATAAAAAGTACACAATTTTGCAAGATTAAAAAAAAATCAGAGCATGTACGCAAAACTGTATACAATTATCGTGAAGATAAATTAAATACACATACAATTTTGAATCATTGATATGAACGAGATTCAACAAAACGAGTTGATATTAATAAAACCGACCGAGAAATTCACCATGACACAAAATATAGTATATGAGTTTGCTGTTTTGCTAGTGGCACGAGACGTACCGGTCGGTACCACCGGTACCGGTAAGGTATTTAATACACCGTTATTTATCCTTTTAATAATTATTAAAGAAAAATAAGAAATATATAAGAAATGTTACGGCTTATATTTCTTTCGAGGAAAAAATTACAATTTTTTTTTTTGAAAACAAAAATTGTAAAAGGGAAATATAATGTCGGACTGGACCAAGATCGACCTATCCTAGTTGTATCTCGATACATATTGGACCAGATATGGCACGAACATGTTGGATTTCCCTAAGAAATTCAGACATGCCAATTTAATAGTATATTGAATAGCCAATTTTGTTTGTGGATGATATTATATTTTATATCTACACCTTAATAAAATGTTTAGTTCGCTCACTATTTTTTTTTCACTCCGTAAAACGTTTCGTTTGAATAAAAATAAGAAAATTCAGGAAAGCTTTTGAATTTTGTCAGTATGCTAATATCTATGAAAGTATTTATTTTTTTTTGCACCTTTGAGTTTTGTATAAAATTTTGGTGGACTAGTCTACACTATTCTCATTTCTAGATTCATTGTAATTGGGATATCTTTTATAATTATTAATAAAAATTCAGTTCTCATCGTCAAAAAAATGTTTAATACGTTTTTCGTATTTTTAAAATATTCAACAAGATATTTTTATCTTTGACAAAATGTGTACTATAATAATTCGTGTTTTAAAAAAGTTCAATATAATACTTACATTTCAACAAAATGTCTAATTTCAAGTACTTCGATAAAATTTTGATTGAAAAATGGTCATTTTATTTAGATTTTCACTATAGTATTAATACCCAGGGTTCTAGATCGCGGACCGCTATCGCGATTGCGGCCGCGAAATAGCGGTCACGTTGTCGTCCGAAACCGCATTCGGCAAATTTCGCGGTGGACAACGAAATCACGACTGTTGTGGCCTGTCGTGGACGCGAGAAAAACGCGATTGCGGTTGTCACGGCGATAACTGGACGATATCCCTGATATCAGAACAATTGAGGTTGTGCCTGGTGGAGGAGATAAAAATAGGGAGGGAAAAAATTTGCAGAGTCGGGCGGGAGAGGGGAAAGAGATGAAGTTTAAAAAGGGTAAATTGCGGGGAGGAAGTTCAAGTTTTAGTGACTTTTTTGGAGAGACTTAAAAGTTTCACTCTGCTTACAAATTAGTCCTTTCAGATTTTTAGTTTAATTAGGATGTTTTGTTTTATTCCAATTAAGTCTTTAAATCCATAATGAAACTTCCAATTGAGCATCTAAGTCTTATTTCCTTTCAATTAAATCCTTTCATAAGTGTTGGAAACCACTCTAAAAATCATAAAAAGTAACTTTTTATAATTATAATTATAATTATTATGTTTATAATAATTTGTGTGAAATTTATAAATAATAACAATGAAAACGAATAATTTGACCAGATCTTTTTAAATATTCTACCGCATTCAACTAAATCTTTACATCCAAATTACACTATAAAACCATCAAATTTTCATATTTATTCAATTAAGTCCTTAAACCATTTTAAAAAAATCCAACCCCCAATTTAGGGATGGGTAAATCTTCATTTCAGCTATGACATCTTTTAGTTTTATTATTTTCGTACTTGATTTTTTTCCTTAATTTAGAGTGTAAAGTTTACTTTTTATTCAATTTAATCATTTAATTTTAGTAATGTGTTACTGTAAGTGTTAGAAAGTACTCTAAAAATTATTAGAAGTAACTTTAAATAATTACAATTGTAATTATTGTTTTATGCAATAAGTTTGTGCAAATTTAAAAAAGAATGTATTATTGATTCGAAAAAAGAGTATTCTAAATATGCAAACTAGTTAATTATTGTACCGATTAACATAGGATTTGGTTGACCTATATACCATTAAATATGTTGTGACATTTAAAAGTCACTTTTAGATTTGTTAATTTAATCCTTGATTTTCTTTTAATTTAGAGTGTAAACTTAATTTTTCGTTCAATTTAGTCCATTAATTTCAATAATCTAACTTTTCATGTTTATAATTATAATTTTTATGTTAGAAAATACCCTAAAAATTATTAAAAATAAGTCCTTATAATTATAATTATAATGTTTTTAGACAAGTTGTGCGAATTAAAAAAAAACACGATCGCGACTCCCGCAGTGACCGCAATAGCATTCGTTATATCCGCAACCGCGATAAACGCGACGAGACCGAAAACATGACCACGAACGCTTTTTAAATCCCTGTTAATACCCACTTGGGTTTACTAAAATATAAATTTTATATTGTTATTAATCTCAAGTACCATAATAATGCATGTATCGATAGTTCATGTATCGAACATTTTATTTTATTAAATATATATTATATTTTTATGTTGAAATTCGAGCTCATATAAAATAAGACAATAAAAATAGTCTTAACCACTTGATCAATTAGTACATTTCCAGATTTGTTTGAGTTTGTCGCTACCAGAAGATGTTTACACTACTTATTCGAATTGTCCTAGATGAGTCGAATTTCAAAGATGGTCTTCTAGTTATTTTTTTAGTTTCTCTGGCTTTACCCTCTTATTTGAAAAAATAAATTTAGCAATTTACGTAGACTCGCCGCTATAAATAAATATGAGTGCAAAATACATAACTATAAATCATATAAAAGTTAAAAACTAATTATAAACTGTTTGCATAAATTTATATATAGTCTCCAATTTGGGAACGTCCATCAATTAGTCTCAGAGCATTTCGTTGACCTTAAATTGATAAATTAGAGCCTGGATTGAACCTAAAGCAGAAGAGGAAACCAGGCTGTATTATGTTATTGGAGTTGACTAACACATCGGACAGGAGAGGTTGGAAAAGGGACGACAAAACAGGAGAGTTTAGATTCGTCGGAGCCTTTCTCTGCAAAAACCGCGTTTGGTTATTTCATTGTAATATTGCTGTTGTCAATGCCTTAGTAGTTGCTGCCACATCCACTCATTTTTTATACTATTATATACCAATACATGTTGGCCTAATGTACCTCACGACCTCGTCTGCATGTCTTCCATCTCTATATCAATATGCTCTCACTTAAGTCTTACCTATAAATACTAGCAATATCAAACAACAGCAACAACCTGAACCGTTGTCTGCAACAACGAGAATTTACATCAAGAAAATGGCTGCATCTCATTGTCCATGGACTGGGATTTTTTTGCTGTTGCTCATGATCAGTTGGTTGGTGGTTGCTTCTGCTGACGGTAACTTTTACCAAAGCTGCGACGTGGTTTGGGGACATGGCAGCCATGCCTTGATTCAGGAAGGTGGCGACCTGCTTACTTTGTCTCTGGACAAAACCTCGGGTTCTGGATTCCAATCCAAGGATGAATATCTATTTGGAAAGATCGAGATGCAGCTCAAGCTTGTCCCTGGGAATTCAGCTGGCACTGTAATTGCCTATTATGTAAGTCTTCTACTTGTTCGTAATAGTAGTATGATTTAAATTTCATTTCTCTTGGAGTTAGACCATTGTGGAAATAACGTTTGATGAGTCTTGTATGGTGCGTGTGTGCTACAGTTATCCTCGAAAGCTAAACTTGGGATGAGATAGATTTTGAATTCCTGGGGAACGTGAGCGGACAACCTTACATTCTCCATACCAATGTATTCAGCCAAGGCAAGGGCATGAGAGAGCAGCAATTCTACCTATGGTTTGACCCCACTGCAGATTTCCACACCTATTCCATCCTTTGGAACCCCCAGCGCATTGTGTAAGCATGCATATGCATTACATTATTTGTCCTGAAAAATATATTCATTTCTATACCTTGTTTACTGTATATCAGATTCTATGTCGATAACATCCCCATTAGAGAGTTCAAGAACCTAGAGTTCCTGGGCGTTCCATTTCCTAAGAATCAGAAAATGCGGTTGTACTCTACGCTTTGGAACGCCGATGACTGGGCAACTAGAGGCGGGCTTGTGAAGACAGATTGGAGTCAAGCCCCCTTTAAAGCTTCCTACAAGGAATTCAAGGCTGATGCTTGCGTTTGGTCATCTGGTTCATCTTATTGCAGCCCAAACAAAAACGCATGGTTCTGGGAAGAGCTTAACTTTGGCAAGAAAGGGCAGATGAAATGGGTGCAGGATAATTACATGATCTATGATTACTGCAAAGACACAAAGCGTTTCCCCCAAGGCCTTCCCACTGAATGTGCCTTTTCCAACCTCCTCTAGAACCATTACTTTTCATGATTATAATTCTGATACTTGTATTTCCCCGGTTAAAAAAGCTGTCTTCTTGATGTGTTTTCCCCCCTACGCCTTTCTGTTATTGTCTACAATTTTGAAATAAAGTGTTTTTAACGTCTATTTTACAATTTTGAGTTATCTAATTATAAGTATGATTAAATTGATAAAATATAGTCTTATCATATTATTCCTTCAACAAGAACAGGGAAATAAAGAAGGGAAATACAAGCTTAACATCGTTGAAACAAAAAATTAAAACAAAACACACATCAAACAAGAAATTTAGAAAATTAAAGACATAGTCGACACTCGACCGTACCCTAATTATTCTGACAAAGAAGAGCTTAGCTTTAGGAAACGGGCTTTCTGACGAGAACAACGGAGTTGATGACTTCATTTGTGGGATGAAAAACCGACAGAACCTCAAAACCAGGCAAATCTACCTCGTCCACAACGGGGTATAAAAATGCTCTAGCACCATTGGCACTCCTCACAAGCAGAAACCCTCCCGCCTTCATGTACTTCCTTACGTGCCCAATAATCTTTAGTTTCTGGTCTTTGCTCATCCCAACCAAAGCCGCCAGAAATATACAATCGTATTCCGCTAACTTCTCCCCTACCTCCATGATATCACGCGTCACGAACTTCATCCTCTTCACGAACTTGCTATCGGAAGCAACAAGCTGACGAGCTGCATCGTTGGCCGCTTCATCGATGTCGAAGTTGTCGAAATGTGTAGATTTCATGTGATGGGTAGCCATTACAATGGAGGTGAGAGGCATTGGACCCGAGCCAACAAACGCCACCTTCTTTGGTTGCACCACACCATTCTCGCAAAGAATTCTATATTCCAAACTGGCCAGCTCCACGTAGTTGCCATAATAAGGGAAGAGATTGAGATTATTCAATGGTCGGGGGATTTTGGATAAAAAAGTGGCGAATTCGAGCTCCAACAAGCCTTCGGCTCGGCCACAAAGAAGTATGAGATTCTCCCGCGTGTGCTGCACATCTTGGGGTAAGACCTTAACGTCTATATCGGAAGGAAGGGTACAAAGTTTGACGAGGTGAGTGAAGAGGCTATTCACCTGCTTCGATGGTCTCAAAGACTCGAGCTTGGAAATCCTATCATGGATTTGAATGACGCGAGCGATGAGGATTTCAGCCGGAATCTGGGTTTCAAAGTTGGATTGATTTTGGTGGGAAGCCATTGATGAAAAAACTACTCGACTGTATATGGGAAATTGGATTTCGAAAAAATGATTTAGAAAACGATGAGTGGGTTAGAGTCTTGTGGATTGAGGGGCCAAGTACTTATAGTGGAAGAGATACATAGCAGGCCCAACGTAAGATGTATTAAAAAGTATTTATATGTGTTGGTCAATACCGGCCTCATGCTTCATGCCTTCGTATCTAAAATAGCAGGGCAAGTTTTGAATTACTATGATTTGCTTGATTTACATCGTTATAAAAGGTTTATATTTAATACATACTCTTTCTTTCTGTACTATAAAGATTATCTTTTATTAATTTTGTAGGGTCAATTTTGTTCAGTTTAACTCATAATTATTTAAAATTTATTATTGATAAAAATATATATTTTAAAAATTTCTAATCAAAAAAATTTTAAATATATATTTTATAAAATTTAATTATTTAAATTACTTAATATAATTATGTCAAATTCTAAAAATTTTAACTTTTAAAAAATTAATAAGTGACAATTTTCGTAAGATGGAATAAATAATTATTTAAAATTCTGTACTTTATGATGAATAATCACACTCAAATATTAAAAAATAATATTTTGTTTGAAATTTTTGCCACATGACATTAATATAGACTCGTAGATGGCTTTAAGTGGTTTATCTGCGTAATTTTTAGGTTTATCTCGTAATTATTATTATGTGTGTTTTTTTTCTCTAAATAGGTTTATGTGTGGTTTTTAATAAGGTTGTAACACTCGAACTCGATCCTGATTCGAAATGCTACATTCGGAGCACCCAAAATCCGACCCAACAAAAATTCTATTTTAAACCATAAATTTAGCCATCATATAAAAATATTAAACCATTCATAATTCATGCAAATAAATAAGAGGTATAAATCGCGTTACAAATTAAGAGATTCAAGTTTATACATTGTATATCAAATAATATTTCAAAATAAGGTTACAGACTCAACCACGTAAGGTCATATGAATACTAAGCTCACTAAATACAAGCACCGTAATCTGGCAATCATCGCTTGCTGGAATACCAAGCTGATAATGCTCCTCGAGCTATCGATCGATCTACCAACCTACGCACGGAAACAACGATTATGAACGCTGAGCTTACATAGCTCATTAGTACATATCTACTCTACTATACTTCATACTAATCATAAACATAAACATGCAAGTCAGTACGAGCAATAATGAGAGATAAATAAACAAGTGGCGCTACCGCTAGTCACCTAAACGCATGCTCTCATAATGCAAGAAACCATATATAGCATACAAGGCCCAACTATATACGGGGTCTCACTAGATCATCTGGACAAAAAGCACAAACAGTCGTAACCACAAACCTGGAGTAAGGCCTAGTGTTACAAAGCCTCGGGAACGTACAATCTGAGTGAGGCCCGATGTCACACAGCCTCGGGAATATACATTCGATAGCTCTAACCATGGTGTTGCAACACACTCTTTGGGTATCAGAATCTCATCAATTAAAGATGACTCAATCAAACAAGTGTCCATACAGTACACATCATTGACACGGTTACCAAGCAAGTGCTCTCACTTGGCACGTAACATCACACGATTCACCAAGGATCCCTTATAGTTACTAATACAATAAGTCACCTTAAAGTTTACTGAGTTGTTAATACATTATGGAGGAGTACACTAATCATTCTTTTTAATCTGATATTGACATTGCTTATTGGAACCCGTACTGGTACGACCCCTTATTGCGTACTGGTACAATCGAAGCTCGTACCGATACCCTACTCACTGGTTCGTATCATTACTGTGAAATACGATGTTACAACGCTTTATTCAATCCCTAAAGCTTATAAAAGTCATTAAGGTTTGTTTACTAACGCATTAAATCAATTAATATTAACTACCGGCTTTATAATCATTTAATCGATAGATTTCCAATATTTATCTCTTAAGCACAATTTCCATCGAAGATCGAACACGTCAATTTCATATCACTAACACTCAAGCAACGCAACATATAAATCAATTAGTCAAATAATCATACAAATATTCAAATGACCATACACGGTCTCTAAAATCTCTACGATTCTTAACATATTCACAACATCATCATGCAACTCATAAATATCAGTCTCATAATCTCGGTCTCTAAACATGCTTATTTCTCGTCTACCTATTTTGCAGACACTAATGTGCAAGGGAATTACACTTATGATGTTCATGAAGTATTTTGGAGTTCGAAGTGTACTAACCTCAAGCCATAGCAATAAATCCTAATTCAAGCTCCTCCAATCATCTCCTTTAATCCCATATTCGAGCTCGCATAATTCTCAGATAAAACAAACACGACTACATAAGTAAATTCGTATTATCGGACTACTTAAGGAAATAAAACGCATATCTTATCGGGTTTGAATTTGACAAAATGGATTGTGCCAACAGACTTAGAAAGTCAAAAACCTCTGGTAAGGTCCCCGAAAAAGTCAACGACTCGATCAATGTGGTCAACGGTCAACGATTGGTCAAAGCGGCTTGGCTTGGGTCAAATGGCTGGTCAACCGGCTGATCCGATTCGGTCAACCAGTCAACTGGTTTGGCTCCCACCTACTGCCGATGCTCGCCCATGCACAGGTGACAGCCTGTGCTGCGGCTTTCGATGGCAGAAATTCACCGGCGAGCTCCAGTTCTTCATTTCCTGTGGTGGTAAAATCGTTGATGGTGCTAAAACTCAAAGGTGAGCGCCGGATGACCGGTTTCTTTAAATGCCAATTTTCCTGACCTTCACTTCGTCAGACGACGATCTCGACGACGATGAAACCACGACCAACTTGCTCATCTCACCAAGCTAAAACCAGCCATACTAACGCTGTTAACCACCACAACCCGATCGAAGACCAGACGAAAGCTTGAAAACTTTCTCTCTTAAACTCTTCTGTAAAATATTCCCCTGTCTCCTCCATTATTTCAAAATCCCCACTCTGCCAACACGTAATTTCAGACTAAATTTGATGCCTTTCAAAGTAAAATGGTCAAATCACACACTTAGACAATTAACTTTTCAAAGGTTCATGCTTTGACCACCAACTTTTACCCGCCTACAAAATGGTCACTAATTCTTCTTAAATTAACCTTCCAACTTTAAATATTTCAAATTTGAATCACCATATTAAAAGACCCACAACCCAGATCCGAAACTCGATTTACCAAATCAGAAATTGGGTCGTTACAAAGGCACATGGTAATAAATTTCAATCTTCATCTTATAAAAAAAACACAAATGACCTTAATAATTTATAAAAATTGAATAAAATTAAAACTTTATGTATATAATCAAATTTAATGTATGGCATTATACATCACGAAAGTTCATGTGTAATTTAATAGTTATCTTTTTTGGTTACTCTTATGTAAATGTACGGAAGATGAAACTAAAAATTGTGGACCCTTTTTATTTAATCTACTAGGTTGTACTTTGATTTTTAATGGTAGATGGTAACTAAGTTTGATACTCGTTGCGGAATGCATTGTTATTTTTATTGATATATAATATTAAAGAGTTTTTTATATATTTTTTTATTATGATTATAAAGTACTGTTTTTTTATTAATTTCAGTCCAATCAAGCTGGTAGAGTCCGATTCAACTAAAGATAACATCATTTTTTTATATTGGGATCACATGATGGAATGTGATAATATATTAAAGAAAAAAAATAAACATTTTAAGGCTTTGAATATATATAATGATAATATTTCTCGGTTTAACCACCGGTATTCAATTCATTTACTGACTAATTCAGATTGGGTACTGCAGAGACTCGTTATGGGAGCAATCATCCCAACCTAATTTGTTTCATTCAAAACATCAGGATTCGAATCTATGACCTTATTTAAAGGATCTAATGCATCATCCCACTGGACTAACTAATTATATATATATATATCTTACTGTTTGCATCTTTAATGGGTTTAGTTACCATACAATAATTTAGCTATTTTTAATCTTTCATATATTCGAAATCTCAAAAATTCTACAAAAAAGGAGCAATTTATAACTCTCAATTTCTTATTTCTCATGATTATTTTTATGCAATAATTAAAGTATTTGAACTCGTTATTACCCATTAATAAAGATACTACTTCATCCATCTCATAAAATTTGTCCCTTTTATGTTTTAAAATTAACTCACTTAAATTGTCTCATTGAAAAATCCAACAACTTTTACTAAGCACATTTCCTTTCTTACCCTTTTTTTAGTTTTTCAACAAAATAAACTTTAACTTTTCAAGGACGAAATTATCATTTTATTATATATAGGAGGAGCGGAACCATAGGCTTTTTAGGGGTGTTGTTCGATTAGTGGATGATATTGTTCAATGCATAAAAGATATAGTTCGATTTCGTATACATAGGAAGGTTATAGACATTACTGGTTAATGTACAGCTGAGTATAGATTGGAGAATCCAAACTTAAGGATCCCTTGATTGTAATGTTCTTTGCAGTACCTTGCTGCTTCTTGGATAATATAACACCATTTATCTAAAAAAATTATCATTTTAATTATTTTACAACATATTTTTAACACAATTTTTTTGCTAAAATTACGTAAAAAAATCAACAACGGACAAGTTTTGAAGGACTGAAGAAATATGTGTTTAAGTCTATTTCAACCTAAAAATGCATATTAATGGAAGATGTAATCACTCATTTTTGTCCGAATTTTAGTGTTATTAGTATTACTGTAATATTATTATTATTAATATAAAATTAGAAAAAAGAAAAAGGAAAAAAAGGAGAAGAAAAAAAGATAAAAAAAATTAGTGTAAAAAATAATAATTAATCAATATAAAAAAAGTGATTGGAGCATATAGCTGCACGTCAACATTACCACCCACCCCTTTGCCTATATAAAGGCTTGGGGAGGGGGCTTAGAAATCACGCCAAAATTGCCACAAATTGGCAAGGCAAATCGGCACCCAATTTTTGGGAGCCATGGCTGGCCGGGGTTGGGGGCAGTGCCCTCGGCCCCAGTTAGTTTGATCTAAAATTTGATCGGGGTCCTATTTTGAATTTGATCTAGTTAATTTTTAGAGAGGTCGTGGTAGATCTCGGTGGGGTTCAGTCGGGGTTCATCATTCGAGCTCGTAGTTAGGTATATTTTCTTCCCTTTTTATTTGTGTTGCAATTTTTTATAATTTAATGAAGTATTAGTTAATTTAAAATTGTGTTCTTTTTTAGTTTGTATGTTTATTTATGTTTTAGATTAGTATTTATTTATGTTTTAAATTTATGTTTTAGATTAATATTTTATTTATGTTAGATTTATTTTTATTTATGTGTTAGATTAATATTTATGAATGTTTTAGATTAGTATTTTTTATGTTAGATTTGTTTTTATTTATGTGTTAGATTAATATTTATGTATGTTTAGATTAGTATTTTATTATGTTAGTATTTATTTATATTTTTATCGCATTGTATTTATTTATATTTGATATGTTTTAAGTTGCATTTCGAGATATTAATTGTCAATGCGGTGCCCTTTTTTTCCGAGCGTGAATAGGGCCAGTATCAGGTGTAGTGATGGTGGTTGGGCGTTTACTCTCGGGTAACGGGGTTTTTAAAATTTACTCGCACATATAACTAAATGTTAATTAAATTGTCACTTTAATTCGGAAAGTTTAATATTAATAAAGCGGTAATTATTAAAGTACCAATTTTGGGCGGTGTGGGGGTGCTAATCCTTCCTCATCCGTAACCGACTTCCGAACTCAATATTTTTTAAAATCTCTGGTTTTACGATGTCCGGCCTACCTTAGTGGCCGGTGGCGACTCTATTTTTAAATAAAACACGGTTTTTTATAAAACCCCATAGATGATTTTTAAAATACCCGAAAGACCTCCAAACACCCTTAAAACCTCATTTTTAGCGTAAGAAAAAGGGATATCGCTTCAGATGGCGACTCCGCTGGGGACATGATTTTCGTTTTTCAAGAACAAAATGAGAGTCAAGCTTTTTAAAATAATTACCGCTTTACTAATATCAGAAATTCCAGAATAAAGTGACTATTAAATTAACGTTCGGATATAATTGCGCGCTTATTTTAACGCATTTAAAATTTGGCATATAAACCCGTTCTTTTTAAGTGGGGGGAAAACGCTAATGCTTTCGTGAGGATATCGTTCCTCCGTGTAGGCCTAGCAAGTACCTTCGGGGCTCGAGTACCTTATGCTTTTGTAAAGATATCGTTCATTCGTGCAGGCATAAGCGAATAGGTCCCCCTGAATTGAACCCGGTTAAAAAGAGCCTATAATGGGTGATGACCGGGGGCCTTGCTACCTTTAGTATGGGACAGCAAGGACAATTCGGGTACCTCTTAGCACCAACACTGCATGTAGAGAATATATAAAACCCACCCCTTTAGAGCCATGCGGATAACCTAAGTGTTTAGACAAGATATATATAAGGTTATTCTATTTGTTTGCTTTATTTAAATTTACCTTTTATTTATGTATTTATTATTTTTATCCGGTACAAACTCATTTTTTGTGTTTTATTTTATTTTTATTTTTATTTTACACATACTTTTGTTGCATTATCATTGTATCCACAGTGCATAAAGGTGTTGATTCAAGTGGTTTGTCAGAAAATCTTTCATCGTGGAAAAATGTATCTTAAGGAGGATAATATCAACTCAGCCGTCAGACATTGGTCAGAAGTCAACCAGTGGGCCCAAGGTAACAGTTCACCGAGTGAGCGTATAATGCCAGTATATACACGAAAACCTACAACAGAATGATCTGTGGGAGCTTAAAGAGATTTAGAAAAGATGTGACCGAAGACTACATGACCTGTTTTCTGACAGTTATGGCGACATAGCCCAGTTAATGTATGTTCGAGTCAATTAGCCTTTACTCCAAGCCATTTTCCAGCTTTGAAATCTCGTTTTTCTGCTGCTTCACTTTCAATGGACAAGATATGATGCCTACAGTAGAGGAATACATGGCCCTACTTAATCATAAGAATGTCCAAAAAGATTGGATCTAATCGAAGCCGCCGAGGAAGAATTACACTTTGAAGCTCAAAACCTTTGCGGGATGAGTGGCGATTGGGTCAACGGCCTGATTCAGAGTCGATGAGATAGCCTAGCCTGTGCATGGGAGTGTATCCGAGACATCATACCCGCACACCCGGATGAGGCGATAAAGATAGACATGTTCTCTTTAGGGATATAGGGTTTGATCATTTTCTCAAGCGTTCTTGGAAACATCGACGTAGCCATCTTGGATCTGTTTCAATGCATGAAGCGGAAGACAAACCTGTAATACCCTAAAATTTACTAAGTTGATTAAGGGTCATTTAGTACTAAGATAATATCTTAAAAGCTAACTTAGTGACTAAAATGACAAAAATGCAAAAAATTAGGATTTCTTTAATTATGGGTTTTGGAAATGAAATTTCTAAAGTTTAAAGGTATCATGTGATAGATAGTGAATTGAATAAGGTATTCTTAAAGTTTGGTTGAATTTCAAGGAAAATTGGAATGGGAATTGAAGTTTAAAATGTTAGTGACCAAAATGTAAATTCTGAAAACTTTATGGCTAAAGTATAAGCTTTGGAAAAGTTTGGGGACTAAAGTTGTATTTTCCTAAAAGTTAAGGGTTTTTATTTCATAAATAAATAGATCACCTAAAGGTGTGGATCGAATGTGAAGATTTTGGTTCGATCTGATATTTCAATTATTGGAAAAATCGCAGTTAAAGTTTAAGTGGAATTCGTATACCCGGATCGAACTGGAAAATTTTGAAAATTTTCCATATGATAGAGAAAGGTTATAAAAGTCATTTCCAAGTGTTGGAAACATTTTTAGTTTGATTCAAGATGAATCCTACAGTTTATTTATGAGTAAAGGATTATTTATCGGTATATTGGATCGAATGGAAATTTTGGAGACTGATCCAAAAGTTATGGAAAAGTCATAAAATGTTATTTTATGAATATTTTATTATGGTTGGTTGAATTCTAACTAGATTTAGTTAGATTTTAATGGAATGGCAATTTGGAAACAAACTAGTAAATAAAGACTAGTTGGAGGGCAAATTGGTCATTTGGTCCCAATGGCAATTTTGAAATATTTAAAACTTATAAGGGAAATTTTGGAAAAATAAAATGGAAGATTAAATCTTGGCCCTTGATTGATGACAAAATCAATCTCAACCATTGGATAAAAAGGGCAAAATTGTAATTTCACTATTAAATGAATTTAATATTCATTTAATAGATATATGTTTAAAATAATGGTGAAAAGATGAACAAAATGTTCATCTTTTCCAGCCTTCAAACATGGAGAAAGAGGGGAAAGAAGAAGAAAATTTTACAAGCTCGATTTAAGCCCCGAAACTCGGTTTTCAGGTAATCTCTTCAACTACAAAGTTGTTCTACTATTCAAGCTCTATCTTTTGATATCAATAATTCATGGAATACATGCTTGGTTTATGAGAATTTTCATGAGAAAAAAATTAGGGTTATGGATCAAATTAGGGCTTTTGAGATTTTATGATTCCATGATTGAATTCAAGTTAGAATTAAGCTAGTATGATGTTAAAATCATGATATTGAGTTGGGATTTAAGTTTTACATGTTTTCATTTTTATAAAGATGATTTGGGTTTATGGATTCAAGTTTAATTTAAGGTTTGTGATGTTGAAATAATGATCTAGTAAGCTTGAATTGTTGTTCGGAAGCAAAACCCTAAGTTAAATTGTGTAGGGACCATTTTGGCAAATTGAAAAGTTGAAGGAACAAATCTGAATTTTTAGAATTTGGAGTGTATTTATGTTATTAATGATGTTAGAGACAATAAAATAAAGTTAGAATGCTAAATTGATGTTGAATTGAATTAGTGACCATTTTGACAATTTGTCAAAGTTAAGTGACCAAATCGAAATTGAAGTTTTGTATGGAGGATAAATCTGATTTTTAGTTTTAATGATGGAATTAAGGTAGTAATGTTGAATTGAGGACTAATTTGCAAAGTTAAGAAGCTTGAATCCTTATCTTTGCATTTTAGTGACTATTTCGGTAAAGAAGGAAAATTAAGGAGAATTATTGTGAATAATTATTTAATGAAGAAGGTCATAAGATAGTGGGTTATTTACATCATCAGATGATGCCACGTGGCAGCGTCTGATCAAAGGCATAAGAAAAAAGCAAAATGCAATAGAAGTGCTTGGGGGATTCAAACCATGGGCCATTCGGTTGAATTGCTCAACACACAACCACCAAGTCAACCTACTATGTTGTTATTTTTCACCACTTATTTTATTTATTCATTACTTTATTTGTTTGAAAGTGAAGAAAGATTCATTAAATTATTCATTAATATATCATAAAATCCTAAAACCCTAAACCCTAAAAAACAAAACGTTAAAAAACCTAAACTCATAAACCCTGAACTTGAATACATAAACCCTAAACTAAAAACCATAAACCTTAAATTCCAAACCTAAAACCCCAAAACCTTAAACTCTAAACTTAAAACCCTAAACCCTAAAAATTAAAACACTAAAAACCTAAAGTCGTAAACCCTAAAGCTAAATCCATAAAACTTAAACACTAAACCCTAAACTAAAAACCCTAAATAATAAACCATAAACCTCAAATCCTAGACCCTAAACACTAAATCTTAAAACCCAAAACCCTAAAAATCAAAACACTAAAAACCTAAACCTATAAACCCTAAACCAAAACCCCTAAAACCAAAACCCCAAACACATAAAACACTAAACCCTAAACTCAAAACCCTAGACCTTAAATCCTAAAGCATAAACCCTAAATCCTAAAAATTAAAACCCTTAAACCCTAAACCTAAATCCCTAAAACTAAAACCCTAAACATATAAGACCCTAAACCCTAAACACCCAAACACTGAACATCAAATCATAAATCATAAACACTAAATTTAGGTTTAGAACATTAGGTTATTCATTTAAGGATTTATGGTTTTAGGGTTTTTGATTTTAGGTTTAGGGTTTAGGGTTTTTGTGTTTAAGGTTTAAGGTATTACATGTTTAGGGTTTTATTTGTTTTGGGTTTCAGTTGAATGGGTTTAGGTTTTTAGTGTTTTAAGTTTTAGGATTTTAAGTTTTAGTGTTTATGGTTTTAGGGTTTAGAGGTTTAGGTTTAGTGTTTACTGTTTTAAGGTTTATGTTTTTAGGAGTTTAGGGTTTAGTGTTTTATATTATTAAGGTTTTGGTTTTAGGGTTTAGAATTTTGGGTTTTAGTATTTTTGACTTTTAGGGTTTAGTGTTTAGGGTTTAAGATTTAGTTTTTTAGGGTTTAGGGGTGTAGGGTTTTAGGTTTTAGGATATATTAGTGAACAATTTAATGAATCTTTTTTTACTTTTAAACAAATAAAGTAATAAATAAATAAAATAAGTGATGGAAAAATAACAATATACTACGTTGCTTGGTGGTTGTGTGTTGAGCTATTCAACTAAATGGCCATGGTTCGAATTTTTATTGCATTTTGCTTCTTTCTTGTGCCTTTGATCAAACGCTGCCACGTGGCATCATCATATGATGCCACGTGTCATCATATGATGGTGCCACGTAGCAACGTCTGATTGGTTAAAAATTAATATAAAAATAATTATTTTTTAAAAAAAATAACGATGCCACATCAGCACCTCATGCCATGTAAGCATGCCACGTCAGCCTCGGGCGTTGACCGTTAGTTGACTAACGGTTTCCTTCCAACGAGGGTGAAATTTAAACAAAAATGAAACGTTAGGTGGTTGTTTGGACAAAAAAAAAGAATAGGAGCTAAAGTGACCAAAAGGTCAAACATTGAGAGCTACTTTTGTCTTTATGCCTACAAGAAATGACTAATGAGCACATGAAAGTTTTTCTAATCTCAGTTATAAAATTAAAAAATATTAAGAGGCAATAGAGAGGGTTAGAAAAATAATAAATAATAATAATTATTCTCCAAATTTAGGCTTATATTTTCAAATATAAAAAATAAAAACATCTTCTCCTTGTACTATAAAAAATTACTTATATTTTCAAATTTCCTTCAACATTCCTTATATTTTAAATATTAATTTTCATTTAAATTATTCTCCAAATTTAGGCAAAATCAGCATTAAGCATTTAATAAAACGATAATACTTCCGTATGCTCTTACCTCTTCGCTTCTTTGCCTCTCCTCTCCAAAACGGCAAAACTCAAAACCCCAACCTTTTGAAACAGCTGCTGATCGTACCTGCGGAAGCCAAAATCACAGCTCTATCCCAGGGCCTGAGAGCATCACAACAAATATTCATCGTCAAAGAGGTAAATTTTGCTGATTTTGGAGCTACCCATTTAGACTAGAGTAATGTTAAGAAGATGGAAAAACCTCACATTTCATGTCAGAAGAAACCTACAATCTGTTTCTAAAGCCCAGTATTCAGTTTTCTCATCTGATTATCATTCCAAGAGCAACCAATCAGATTCTGAAAATGAATGGCATAAATTACTCAAACCATTTGACCTCGATGAACTTCGAAAATCACTCAATAAGATTACTCCTCACCAGCTTACTAAATTACTTGAATTGCCACTTGATGTTCCAACATCTTTAAAGTTGTTTCAATTTGCGGGTTCACAGAAAGGCTATTGCCATACTTTTTACGTGTATTATGTTCTTATTGAAAAACTTGGGGCAGCCAAGGAATTTAAGCTTATAGATAGGTTATTGAAGCAAATGAAAGAAGAAGGGGTCGTTTTTAGAGAATCCCTCTTCATCTTGATCATGAAATGTTATGGAAGAGCCGATTTGCCTGGTCAGACTACTAGATTGTTATTGGATATGAAGAGTGTTTACTTTTGTGAACCAACATTTAGGTCTTACAATACTGTCTTAAGTATTCTGGTTGCTGGGAATTGTTATAAAGTTACTCCGAATGTTTTTTATGACATGTTAAATAAGGGTATATCTCCAGATGTTCATAGTTTTGGTTTGGTAATGAATGCCCTTTGTATGGATAATGAAGTAGATTCTGCATGCTCACTGCTTAGGGATATGACGAGACATGGATGTGTGCCTAACTCGGTCATTTACAATACTTTGATACATGCATTGTCGAAAGGCAACAGAGTTAATGAAGCTGTGAAACTTTTGGAAGAAATGTTTCTGATGGGCTGTGCTCCTGATGTTCAGACTTTTAATGATGTTATCTATGGCCTTTGCAAGCTCGGCCGTATCCATGAGGCAGTGAAAATGGTTGACCGGATGCTTCTCCGAGGCTTCACTCCTGATGCATTTACTTATGGGTTGTTAATGCAAGGGTTATGTAAAACAGGCCAAGTTGATGAAGCCAGGGCATTATTACACAAAGTGCCCAACCCAAATGTCATTCTCTTCAACACCCTGATAAATGGATATGTGTCAAACGGATGTTTTGAAGAAGCTAAGGCTGTCGTGTATGATATCATGTTAAGTATTGGCTGTAAGCCTGATGTTTTTACATTTAACATTTTGATTCATGGATTTTGCAAGCAAGGATGTCTAGGATCAGCTCTCGAATTGGTTAATGAGATGGAAAGCAAGGGTTGTAAGCCCAATGTGATAACATACGCAATTTTAATTGATGGATTATGCAAGGAAGGCCGAGTAGAGGAAGTTGGTAACGTGCTGAACGAAATGTCGGCAAAAGGATTCAGCCTGAATACTGTTGTGTATAATACCCTAATAAGTGCTTTGTGCAAGGATGGTAAAATCCATGAAGCACGGGAAATGTTTGATGAAATGTCAAGAAAAGGGTGTAAGCCTGATATATTTACGTTTAATTCACTAATATCTGGTTTGTGCAAGGTCAATCAAACGGAAGCGGCATTGGGTCTGTATCACAACATGATGGTTGAGGGTGTTATTGCCAACAAAGTAACATACAACACTCTGATTCATGCTTTTCTAAGGTGGGGTGAGATCCAAGAAGCACTCAAGCTTGTAAATGAAATGTTATTTAGAGGATGCCCCCTTGATGAAATCACTTACAATGGCCTAATAAAAGCCCTTTGTCGAGCTGGAGCAATCGAAAAAGGCCTGGGATTGTTTGAAGAAATGATAAGGAAAGGATTTGTTCCCAGTAACATATCTTGCAATATACTAATAGATGGCTTTTGTAAGGCTGGAAAAGTCAATAATGCACTCGAATTTCTTAGAGAAATGATTCATAGAGGTTTAACGCCGGATCTAGTAACCTATAACAGTCTGATAAATGGTTTATGTAGAACCAGACGAATAAGGGAGGCTTTGAGTTTGTTTGACAAATTAGAAGCTGAAGGAATTTTCCTGATGCTATTACTTATAATACTTTGATCAGTTGGCACTGCAAAGAGAGCATGTTTGATGAGGCCTGTTTATTTCTACAAAGAGGCATGGAGTCTGGCTTCATACCCAATGATGTGACTTGGTTTATATTGGTCAGCAATTGTGTAAGAGACTATCATCAGGAGAGTTTTTCATCTCCATTTAATGCCTAGAAAAAAACTTATTCTGTTGAAAGATTCTGTCTTGTTTTGCCTTGGAGTATGCTAGCAAGTTTGAAAGAATTGGTCTTCCCACCAATGTCCATAATCCCTCCATTTGGATAAATGAGCATCTGCTATTCCGTATGGCTCTTATGGTTTGATTTGTCACCTGCAATTGGTTAGTAAGGCAATGCTCTGAAACAAATCAATTGGTCGATGTTGAAGCCTTGCAGTTTATTAAGGTAATTTTAAATAATATCCAGTACAGCAAATAAGACTCTCCATATATCGATGTTGTTTTTAACCATTTAAAATAACTTTTCATCAACCTTCATCTCAGATGGGTGATCGGTGGACTCCCACATTTCTAATAGGTGTATCTTTATGGCATTTTACTTTTCCAAAACTTATAGATTTTGAAGAAGGATCTTTATTTTCAAATATTGATAACATTTAATGAATTAAATAACATGTTTGAACTGTTGTGAGAATATTCTGAGATACAACCTAAGTTGACTACAATACTCCATTGACTGATTGAGCTTGCACCTGATATAGTGATTGGTTGTCATATTGTCAAGTCTAATGAAGACTTGTTTCTATAAAGTTTTCCTGTACGACAATTGTTTTTGTGCTGGCTTTAAGTATATATGTCATTAGACCCTGAGTGTTCTCTATACTATCTATATGCTTAATGTTTTCTGTTGTTTTCTGCATCATCTAAACTAGAGCTAACAATTTTTGTTCGTTTTAACTTGTATGCTTAATGCTTCTTCTTTTACAAAAATTTTGATCACCTCTCATTAGGTTGCTCCTTCTGTCCTTGCTCCCTGCATCAAAATATTTGAAATGCATTTCAGTTGTATTCAGATTTTTACTTGCCACATTACTTATAAATTAAAGGTATATTTTCCATTGTTCCTTTTGCATGTTAGTGTCAACCTGAATATATATTGGAAAAAGAAAAACACTCATATGCTATACTTTCTTTTTGTCACAGGATAAGTGTTTGGTTGAGCTTTGGATTGCTGCTCAAGGCAATAGCCTCCTGGCTCAGGGAATTATTCCAGTGGGGATGTGGTTTTTTATTTAACCTGAAAATGTGGGAATGATATAGGTATATTGGAAAAAAAAAAAAAAATTTCTTGAGTAATAGTGTAGTCATCCAAGTAGTAGATGAGGATGAAAGCTTAAGAAGAGTGGAGGTATAAAATTGTAGATGCTTTGCTGTGTTAGCATTTGGTCGTCCTTGAGTAATATCTATCACATGAAACTGTCAACATTTGGATGATAAGACATTTTTATGATCTGTCCCCCCCCCCGGGCAGAAAAAGGAAAAGAAAAGAAAACTGTTGAGAATAATATGCATTGCTTTCTGTGAGTGAAGTAGGCTTTTATTCTGGCCGTGGCATTAAATTAGGGAGAGGGATAGTAGATACATTGGCTTCATCGCTTTCCGATTTCATTTGGTTCATAGTTTATATATTCCCTTTCATGTCATTGTAGGTACCCTTGCGTATAATATCCACCACATGCCTTTGTCTATGTTGATCTATTTCATGTTTTTGTGCTGATTTCCTCTCTCATTTTATTTCCATCATTCATAGTTTGATGCTGCAAATTTGAGGAAGCTGCTTAGATTGATCTTTAAAGAAAATGATGGATCTGTTACTTGTGGAATTCATTCTTGCAAAATCGGAACATATTTAGCCATTTGCATCAAGCTCGAACTTCCTTCTTGCAAGATTGGTGCTGCATTAATAGTATCTGGTTATTTAGGTTGCACGTTTGCCATTAAAATGGAATCCATTATCCATGGCTATGCTTTAAGGCCCAAAATAACAACAGCTGGAAAGCAAATTCCTTCCATCAATGGATGCTGCATGCTTAGGTTCCAACCCATAAATGGCTACCATTTTTGTTGTTTTTCTTTTGGCTTTAAGCTAAAAACTTTTGGTGGAACTAAGAACTCTGCTTTCATTTATTGATATTTAATTTTGTTGAAAAAAGAAAGAAAGAAAGAAAGAAGTAGAAGGTATGAATTGAAATGCCAACATCAATGGCGAAACTTGTAATTTTATTAGAATAACACATTTAAAAAATTAAATCTAATTGTTTATGTTTTTAAGTTAAACGTTAATGTGATGTATTACAATCAAAACTTATAAATTATATCATCGTCAATTAGTCTTTTCAAATGGGCAAGTCAATTTTGGGTCGGGTCAGTATGGGTTAATCTTTTAGGACGGGTTTATTGTTGGTTCTTAAAAATGTACAGGTTGAAATTGCATGTTTTATGTTAATAAAATCATGATAATTATAATTTACAAGTTATGAGTTATACTTAAGATGAGATTGAATTTTGGATTATTTATTAGAGTCACTTCAGATTTAATTTAATTTTAAGTTTGAATAAAATAAATCGAAATATTGATTTTTATTATTAAATCGAGTCGATTTAAATTTGGATTTAAAGTCCAACTTCATTGTATTATATTTTATATTATACTTAAAATTAATGGGAAAGTTGAATAAGGTGGCTTAGTTTGCAGGTGTTTGATTTTGGGCGTGGGTTCTTGTTTTAGGTGTAAAATCAAGTCAAAACTTTAGAATTCTGTCAAACCCTTAACACATTAAATATTTATTTATTCATTTTAAAACAAATATTTTTTTAACATTTTTTATGATTTATTTTGATTTGTATTGATTATTCGTATTATTTTTTAAAAATGTAACTTAAACCTTTTTTTCATTCTTCATTTAAGAATTTCAATTTCAATTTTGGATTTAAAATTCATTTAAAGTTTACTCTATATAGTTCCATTAAACCCCTCTAAAAATTGTAATTTGATTCAAGTCCCTCGGCATTTTGAATTTGACAAATATATTGTTTTAGGGTGCAGTTGCACGTCCATCCATTTATTGGTTTAATTTGTCAAACATAGACCCTTTTACCGGTCAAATTTCTTAGGCACGGTTTTTTTTTCTGTCTTTCATTGCTTTAAAGCTGCTATATTGCAAACGTAAAAACTAAAAAAATAATTAATAATTTTTTTGAATGGTAAAATCTTTAACATTGATTACAATCGCTGAATAATTACATATGAAAAGTTACATATTTTTAAGTGTTATGATTTAAATCATTTACTTTGTTTATTTAAATGGTTAGACTAAATTAATTTTATTTATTTAAATTAATTTTAATTATAATAATTAAAATATGATTATTATATATATTTTTAACCATTTAAAAAAATCTATTTTGAAAAAATTTAGATAAAAGATTGTTTTTTTAGAATTAATATTATCCAATTTTTAAAAAGATTCTACTTTTCCTATTTATAAAACTCATAATTAAAAAAAATTCTTTACATTGAACAAAAAGATGATTAAAGGGTATCAAAAGTATAGAAGACTTATAATTGTAACATAATTGGCTTATACCAAAACAAAATCATATGTTGTCTTTTTATAATTAAAATAAAAAAGTCATGTTTGCTCACTGAAGAAATTTGGATTGCAGTCAAGTAAAAAGAAATTGACTTTATTAATTAACTAATGAAAAACCCTTGCGGTTCTTCAATGTTCAATAATCATATTAAAAAAATTTTTTTTTTATTCTAATCTCTATTTATACACAAAAAAAGGCTAACTAATAAATTATTAACAGGGAACAAGGTTACATTCAAATTCAAACTGATCGTATTCTATTTATTATACGTTTATAAATTTATTTTTTAAAATATAATTAAATATTTTAAAATAAATAAAATATTAAATATTGACACACATGACAATAAATATTAAAAAGACTTTGTCTAACCTATGCCCTAAGACATAAGTTAATGATCAATTAATATTCTAGATTAAATTTAAGACACCCTTTGAAAATTACAAATAATTTAATTAGGTACAAAATACTTTTTCTCATTAAATATTTCATTTAATAATTAAATTTTTCTCTCTTATTTTTAAGCGATTTGTCTCTCCTATTTTCTGATGGAATAGTCATTTGTTGGTCTGCAACTTTTATTTTAGTTTTGTTTAGGGTTTAAGATTAAGGTTTGAATTTTGGGGTTTATGGTTTAGGATTTGGGGTTTGGGTTTAGAGATTATATTTTAGAGTTTGGTGTTTATGGTTTAGGGGTTGGGGTTTAAAGATTATGATTTAGGATTTAGGGTTTAATAAGAGAGACAAATCACTTAAAAATAAGATTGAGAAATTTAATTATTAAATGAGAAATTTAATGAGGAAAAATTTTTTGTACTTAATTTTTTTTTGAACAATTCTTTTCTAGGGGAAAGGAAAATTTGCTCCTACTAGGTTTAGAATCCACAACTTAGGGGAGATGTCAATTGAGAGCTTATAACCACTCGTTATAGAGGTTGTTGACCTTTGTACCTAATTAAGTGAGGTGTAATTTTTAAAGAGTATCTTAGATTTAAGCTAGGATATTAATTCATCCTTAACCTATGCCCTAAAACATAAGTTAGACAAAGCCGTACTAAAAAGTCATTTTTATATAAATTAAAATGTCTAAATTATTCATAACCACAACCTTTAATTTAAAGACAAATACCTTAAACGTATTAAATCTATGAATTTTTTAGATATTGCAACAACAATAACGTTAACCAAACCGTTAGTTAATCAGTAAAAAAAAAATCATCTTTCATATATTAATTTCACAAACAAAAGCAAAACTGACCTATACTTTACATTATTTATACACTAACTTAAGTAATCGCTTGCCGTCATGTTTTATTTTAAAATGTTTATTTGATAATATATAAACTATTTTATATTATCTATAACTTATAACATAACAACACGAACGGAAAATTCTATTGACTTGTGAAGATAAACGTATATATTGTATGTATATGTTTGTTATATTTTTAAATTTTTTATTATAATTAGTAACATGATTTTTCAGTTTGTGAATGAGACATATACTTTTATTGAGATTTTTTAATAAAATAAAAGAATTAAGAATATATTTACTAATTACTAAAGACCGATTATTGTTTGGTTTGATTAACGTTGTTATTGTAGTAGTAATTAAGAATATGTTTTAATTTAATTAGTTTTGAGTTTGAGTGATTTATAAATAGTTTGTAGAATATATTATGGAAAGCAAACCACGGCTCACTATGAAGCATTGAAAGTTGATTAAAGTATTTAAGTAATACTAACTAGGCATTACGCAGATCTTAAGTTTAAGGTATTGTGCATGTAAAAAATCTCTCGCTAAGAGATTTACCTACCAAAAATAAGTGTGAGACGTAAATCGATTCGAATTAATCAAGACAAAAAATTAAAAGAATTGGAAGGACAACTAAAAATTATTTAAGTACTAATAAACTATTTAAAAAATTAGATTGGGTCAATGGTAACTTGCATTGAATTTCTTTACATTTCACATTAAATGTATTTAAAGGACTTTTAAGACTTATGTACCAACAAAATTGGCGTCAAGACTTTAAAATAGCCGGCAACAAAGATAGATTTTTTAAAGACCTGATGTTATGTGCTTGTTAGTCCAATTTCATATTTGTGAAATTATTCATTTATTGTCAAAATATATACATATTTCTTTGATAATTTAATACTATTATTTGGTACAAATTTGTATCCGTTTGAATCTATACTTTAAATCGTTAATATAGTTGATAAGCTAATTGATACCAATTTAGTTATAAAATAACTAAAAAAATTGTTGTTTTAGATTAGAAAAATTCTAGAACGGGAGTTGTACATCGCAAAACACTACTAATGTAATATACCGCTGAATACCATTAAATTTTTAATGACTCTTAAATAAAGATAAAAAAATCTCAAAGACTCGACTTGTAATTAAATCTTGACTCAACACTAATCTTGATTCAATACTAACGCAGTACACTGCTAAACACAATTAATTTGATAGCCGGCAAAAGTCAATTTCCAATGCTTAAATACTGACTCAACACTAATCCTGCAGTTTCTGTCTATGGTTACGGATTCTGATGCTCTTTTTTTTTTTTTGGTTTTTTAACAGAAGAATGCTAAGGTTGTGAGCATTGCTGGATACGAGGATGTTATTCCAAATGATGAGAACGCCTTAATAAATGGTCGTCGCCCATCACTCTGTGAGTATCGCCATTAAAGTCAGCGGCAGAGCTTTGCAACTCTATGAATCGGTAAGCTCACATACGATCCTCATGCAAAGATACTCACTTTAGCCGTGTATTGTGTCAGGATTGATGTTGAATCGGGATTTAATTATAAGTCGAATCTTTGAGATTTTTAATTTTTATTTAAAAGTTATTAAAAAATTAATAGTATTCAACGATGTATTGTGTTAGTGGTGTTCAACAGTGTACGACGCCTGTTCTAGACTCATCTTTTAAATTAATATTATTATAATTGTATCCTTATTTTTTTATTTTTTATATAATTTTTTAAATAAAACAAATTTTTTTATTTTTAAAATTAAGAATTCAAACCCTCTATAAAACATTTCACACTGAATGACTGTTGGCCTGCCCTCAACATTAATTGATATTTGATTAAATTACACTACTCGTTCGCATTCTTTTTATTTTCTATTTGCTTTCCATTTATCTGTTTTCTTTTATTCACAAAATAATATCAGCAGATGTTTGTTGATGTAAATTTGGACGAACCAAGAATCAAGAAGATTAGATATTTTAGGCCTAAAAATTTTGCACAATATATAATTATTATAAACACAAAAGTTGTATGAAGATATGAATAAAAGAAAACAAAATAATATTTCAGATTTGATATTGTCTTCAGATAAATTTTGTCCTCCAAAAGTAATACCAATTATATTTCAAAAATTAAAGTTTTTGGTGTAAACTTGGAGTTTAATTTAGAGTTTAAAATTTAAAGATTTATATTTAAAAAATGTCAATGTTTAAAATTTAAGGTATATGATTTAGAGTTTAAGATTTTATAGCATAAATATATAAACTTGCGTAAAATACTTTTTGCACAAACTGTATATACAAAATTTACCCTTTAAATATACTCAAAGTCTCCTATTGTATCTAATAAATAAATAAAGTTGTAATATATATTTATATATTTTAGACAATTAAGAAGTTGTTCTAATACCATTTATCACATACTATTATTAGCATCTCAAAGAACGTTTGATATGATGTGCTATTTTATATTAAAAAATATATAAAACTTTTTATTTTTCTAAAACATAATATTATTTATATTTAATCTTGTGACAGTATCGTCACAGTTTCATTGTATAAACACGATACTTGTATATGATATGATCTGCAAAAATATGAAAAATTTTAGGTTGAGAGGAGCCCATGCACATCCATTCAAATAATATAAAAGAAAAATCGATCAATAAATAAAAGTAATAAATGAATGGGATCCAAGTGATTGGATTTTATGAATTGATTCCAATTTCAAGTCATTTTCCAACGGAGGCTTAAAAGCCGAATCATAGTAATTTAACCTCCCCAACCTTCACCAAGTACAAAACAAACAATCCACCTTTCAACATAATTATTTTTCATTTTAACTGACTACTAACACTATATAATTTATATTATGAATTATTATTTTATTAACTAGTGAATTTATTTACTTGATTTAATTTTTTAAATTTTTAATATATACGACAGTCTTATCTTTGCTTGTGGCTGTGGATTTTTACTGTTAAATAAATGAATTTGAAAATTAACCATGGTTAAAGAAAGGTGTTAGGTGGGTTTGACTAGTCTGGTTTGGTAGGCATTGGCGCTCCCTCCATTTCTGAGCCTTGCCTTGCCCTTACCTTACCTTTTTAACCCCCTTTTTAAGCCAACTCGATCAATTCTGTTTCCATCGCAGCTCTCAACTACCACCAAACTCCATATTTTCATTTCAACAAAGAAACCGAGACAAGTTGTTGTCTGTCCCACGTCAATTCTTCTGCATTTCTGCACCTGCTCTAATCTCAAATCAAATGGATTCTTCATCTTCTTCTTCTTCTTCTGGTTCCTTGCAAGTTTCGCCTCTCGATCTCATGTCCGCCATAATCAAAGGCAATATGGACCCTTCCAACGCTTCCTCCCACTCTTCTGCCCAGGTAGCCACCGTCCTTTTCGAGAACAGAGAGTTCGTTATGATTTTAACTACCTCCATCGCTGTGATCATTGGCTGCGTCGTCGTTTTTGTCTGGCGTAGATCCGCTTCTCAAAAGCCCAGGCAACTCAACCCTCCTAAGCCTTTGACCCTCAAAGAACCCGACCTCGAAGTCGATGATGGCAAGAAGAAAGTCACCATCTTCTTCGGTACTCAAACCGGCACCGCCGAAGGCTTCGCCAAGGTCCCACGTTATATATATATATATCCTTTTTTTATATATATAAATTCTATTGCTTATTTTTCTCGATCATTATTTGCTTAATAAATATTTTTTTTCAATACTCAGGCACTAGTCGAGGAGGCAAAAGCACGGTATGAAAAGGCCACTTTTAAAATTGTAGATTTGGTAAGTTTAAGTTCGACGTTTCTGTTTATGTTTTTGAAATCGAATTGGTGATTTTAATCGTTGAATTTTTTTTGGTAGGATGATTATGCGGCGGATGATGATGAATACGATGAGAAGCTGAAGAAAGAGAGTTTGGCTTTCTTTTTCTTAGCCACGTGAGTTGTTTCGAATAACACACACAGATATATTGCTAATAATATTAATATCTTTTGTATCTTCTGTATATTTATTAGGAATTGTGTTTTGCTGATATGGTTAATTTATTGATTTTGTAGTTACGGAGATGGTGAGCCGACAGATAACGCTGCTAGGTTCTATAAATGGTTCACTGAGGTAAATTTTAATTGTGATTAGTAAAACACCATAATTAGATTTTTTGATTTTAGCAAATTGTGATGATTTGAAGTTATATCTGGATTTTTTTAATTAGCTATTATTGAACTGTGTGGTTTGGTATTTAGGGAAAAGAGAGGGGAGAATGGCTTCAGAACTTGACCTATGGAGTTTTCGGCCTTGGTAACAGACAGTATGAACATTTTAACAAGGTTGCAAAGGTGGTTGATGAGATCCTTACTGAGCAGGGTATACTTCTTATTTTCCTTTTATCTTCATCTGTTTATAAATGAGTTCCTCGATTTTTAATTGTATTACCTTTTGAGTTTTGTCTTAATGGTTCCTTAGTCGGAAAAATGTGCTAATGTTTGCTAACTATTTTGTTTATACGTGAACTATTTTGTTTATCTTCCCCTGGTTATAAATGAGTTCCTCGATTTTTAATTGTATTACCTTAATGGCTTCTTGGATGAAAAATGTGTTATGTTTGCTCTAATGGATTTTGGAGTTAAATTGTCATAAATATTATTTATTCAATAAATTGCAATAATGTGCATGCATTTAGTTGGCATATTATCACAAGCTGCATTCTAGGTATCCCACTGCATCAGAAATTATACCATTACTTACCTATAGTAACTTTAATGTTCCACGAGGGAAATGCTTTATTCGAACAAGATGAAAGCACAAGTTTAAAAATATATTTTCGATCAAATAGTGGACAAATTATACCTTTTTAAAATATTCTGTCTCAGAAACCTGGTAGTGCTGAATGCCAATAAAAACTTTAGCATGCATTGCAATGCAGGATTATAATCTGCACTCTGCATCTTTTGATAAAACAAACTTTTTGCTTCTTTTATTTCAAATTTATGAAAGTTTTTAATAGACGTTTAACCAACAGTTTATATTTATATAATTGAATTTGTTGATATAGTGAATGCTTGGATTCATGTAGTGAAAGATTGTTTACTGTTTGTTTCATGTACATCTTCATCTTATTTTCACCAAATCAGGCCCCTATTTGCTAACGTTCCTCTTATTATATTTGCAGGAGCAAAGCGCATAGTTCCTTTGGGTCTTGGAGACGATGATCAATGCATGGAAGATGACTTTACAGCATGGTATTAAGAACTTCAATGCTGTTTTGAATCATTGGTTGTTCATTTTCCTTTTTATCATTTATTGAACTATCTTGCTTTTCTAGGCGTGAATTAGTATGGCCCAAGTTAGATCAGCTTCTACGTGATGAAGATGACATGACAACTGTTTCTACCCCATACACTGCTGCCATTTTGGAATACCGTGTTGTATTTTCTGATCCTGCAGAAGCACCCATTGAGGATAAGAACTGGAGTAATGCAAATGGTCATGCTATTTATGATGCTCAACATCCATGCAGGTACGCTAGAATGATTTTTCCAGATGTCCAGGTATCCATTTTGTTTGAGATGATTCTTTGATAATTCTGACCTTTTCCCACCCTAACCTGAAGGTCTAATGTGGCTGTGAGGAAGGAGCTTCATACTCCTGCATCTGATCGTTCTTGCACCCACCTTGAATTTGACATTGCTGGCACTGGACTTTCGTAAGTTGCTTTCTTGAGTCTTTGGCTACTGGATTGGAAATTTTTGGTGTTGCTATAATGCCACTTCTCCCCTGTTACCCACATTTTATAATACTAGATGCCGAGTGCAGCTAACTTGAATTTTTCTTTTTTAACATCATAGTGAAATTTGTCTTCTCATAATCGCCTTCCTTTGCAGATATGAAACAGGGGATCATGTTGGGGTTTACTGTGAGAACCTTGATGAAGTTGTAGATGAAGCATTGAGTTTATTGGGTTTATCACCGGACACTTATTTCTCTATTCAGACTGACAAAGAGGACAGTACACCATTTGGTGGAAGCTCTTTGCCTCCTCCTTTCTCACCTTGTACTCTGAGAACAGCACTGACACGATATGCTGATCTTTTGAGCTCACCAAAAAAGGTTAGACTAACTATTTTATTGATAAACATATAACGGAGTCTTCTCTCTGTAAATAAAAAGGCTAATTCTTTAATGCATTCCACTTCCAGTCTGCCTTACTTGCTTTGGCTGCTCATGCCTCTGATCCAACTGAAGCTGATCGACTAAGACATCTTGCATCGCCTAATGGAAAGGTTAGAGGATTGAATTCATATCACCATTGTTAAACTATTTTGCTGCCCATTTGTATACTGATACAACATCTGGCCTCTTATTATACAGGATGAATATGCACAGTGGATTGTTGCAAATCAGAGAAGCCTCCTTGAGGTTATGGCTGAATTTCCTTCAGCCAGGCCTCCACTTGGTGTTTTCTTTGCAGCTGTTGCTCCAAGGTTGCAGCCTAGATATTATTCAATCTCATCCTCACCAAGGTAATCTTATTTTTCGTAGCATTTCCTACATTAGCATCCTTCTACTGTCTCAAATTTTATGTCTTATTCTAATCTAATATTTTTAAATATATGTGCACATATTTACCTTCCATAATCATGTTTCAGGATGGCACCATCTAGGATTCATGTAACTTGTGCATTGGTTTATGAGAAAACGCCAACAAGTCGTATTCACAAAGGAGTTTGTTCAACTTGGATGAAGGTACTCAAAATGTTTTCTGGTGCTCATTTATGTAGTCAGGAGGGTTCAACCCTTTAAGTTATTTTGAGGAGATAAATGATATCCGCTTCCTGATTGATAACCTATTAGCATCCTTTATTTTTCCTAGTCTAATAATGCAAAATCCCTTTCCATTAAATACTAGTAATAATATAGTTTTTATGCTCATCTGCCCTCTATCGTTCCAGAATGCTGTGCCCTTGGAGAAAAACCAGGACTGCAGCTGGGCACCCATTTTTGTCAGGCAATCAAACTTTAAACTTCCTTCAGATACTAAAGTGCCCATTATTATGATTGGCCCCGGTACTGGATTGGCTCCTTTCAGGGGATTCCTTCAGGTAGGTTTTGTCATATTTTCAAGGTTCATCATGTTTGTACAAATTTTATAAACTAATTGTTTGTTTGTTTGTTTGTTTGTTTTTTTCTCTCTTTTTCAGGAAAGACTTGCCCTGAAAGAAGCTGGCGCTGAATTGGGTCCATCCGTATTGTTCTTTGGCTGCAGAAACCGGCAAATGGTAAGTCCTATGTTGAATTTTATTTATATGTGCGGTGGGTTTAGGGATACACTTTGTAATTAAAGTAGGAAGTTTATTTCAATACAACAACACATTTGTTTTCAGGATTACATTTATGAAGATGAGCTCAACAACTTTGTGAGCAGTGGTGCACTTTCTGAGCTTGTGGTTGCCTTTTCACGTGAGGGAGCTACCAAGGAATACGTGCAACATAAAATGATGGAGAAGGTAATGGGCATATTTCACACACCTACCACGAATCTCTTTTGACTAGTTGTAGGGTTCAGTTCTCCTACTCCTACCATTATTATGAAGCTCTGAAACTGATACATGTCCCCATTGTTTCCAGGCCTCAGACATCTGGGACATGATTTCTCAGGGAGGGTACCTATATGTGTGTGGTGATGCCAAGGGAATGGCTAGAGATGTCCATCGAACTCTACACACTATTTTGCAAGAGCAGGTATGTTTACATATAATTGCTGACATGTGATTGCCAGCCTGCACTTTTGCTATTTTATACTCCAAAGCTAGGGGGGTTTCTCTTTTTTTTTTTTCATGTGTTTTCCAAAGTAGAAAAATGTGACATTCATGGAGTGGCTGGCTGGCTCCCTCTTCAGTATTAGTTTGTTGTTTTTCCGAGGAGGGTGGACCAACTTTGTAGCGTATTTCATTTCAGGGATCACTGGACAGCTCAAAGGCAGAGAGCATGGTGAAAAATCTGCAAATGAGCGGCAGGTATCTACGCGATGTATGGTGATGATGATTACTATGAAAATATATATATACATACATACATACGGCAGTCATTGTTTGGACGAAAGGCACCGTACCTTGGGTTGAATTAAATTTATTGTGTATCAAATTAAGAAGTGTTGTGATTCTTTTTTAGTTGTTGCATAATTTTGGAGGATGTAATATTTTTATGTAGAAAGACATAATATTCTAATGTAATGTAATCGGGAGTATTGGAATGAACGGGAAAGTCGGTTCAATTGTTACTCTACTAATGGTCTAATACTGTATCTGGTAGATAATTTTTCAATGTTTGGATTCTCAATTGATTGTTTCTTCACCGTATTCATAGACCCCCGAGGTAATACCTGCGCTTAGCGTTAATACAAGTAAACAAAGTTCAATGCGCACGGATGAATTAATATTTCCAGAATTGACTGTACATTACATTCACAATGTAAGAAAAAGAAAACATTTGATGTGTAATAAATATATTTATAAAGAAATTAACAATTGAATATAATAACTAATTACCTATTCAAAAAAAGCTAATTAAAATACACATGTCTAAATCTTAATCTTGTAAAAAAAAAACTGAAAAGGTAATGTTGTAAAATTAAAAAGCTCCTGTTGGTAGGATATTATTATTTATAATTCTTTTTTGAATAGTTATTATTTATAATTCTAAATTGTGAAATTAAAAAGAAAAAAGGAGATTATATTTCGATTGATTATGTAACAGTCATAAATCTGTATATAACAATGATGAAAGGCGAAGATGGAATCCTAATGTAAACAATTACCGTGGGCAAAACATTAAATATTGATTTGATAAAGTCAAGGAGTGTGATGAAATGTAAAGGAAGAGAGTTGGCAGCCAATGAAGAAAGAAGCGTGGGCTTAAGTGTAATGGGTTGGTGTGAAGAAACACGTTGAATTGGTACAGGTAGGTCACCTGTAATAGTAATACACCTGCCTAATAATGATTATTGCCATGTCTGAACTGAGATTTATGCCATTTGCCAAACCATTTACTCTGGAAACAAACTGCATTTCAGATTTTTGCCATAAAATTGGATGAGCTGAAACAGGAAAAACATTGATATACAATTATATTAGCAGGAACCCAAAATCAGATTTTATTCAAACTCATTCAACTAATAGAAAGACTTGCACAAGTGGATGACATTGACGGGTCTTAAATCTATAATTGTAGTGCAAGACAGGGTCAGGCACCTTCCATATGTAAGTGGTAAGGTTTCATCTTTTGCTGTAAACTAAAACACACACTTGTTAACCAGAAAAGGAGGGAAAACAATCCCTAATAGTCCAGTCCAGATATTAACGTCTAAAGCATTGTAAGCTCACAAGTATATAAATACCGTCTTCAGCCACACAATCAATGATCTAGGTGTGTGCGGATATAATGGGAAAACAATCCATTGATAAAGTCACTCTAACGTCGGGGAGTTAGGTTTATGCATTTTCAAACGCAGGCAAACCCCGCTCGCTTGGGTTGAAATCTGATAAGGAGCTCAGAACTTGGTCTGCTATTGCATGGTGGGAGCTGTCGAGCCTTGGACCTGGAACCATCACCACATTCCTATAGTGCGTAAAAAAAAACAAGAAAAAAAACTTTAGTCAAAGAATTCGATGCAAGTTTTCATATCTAAAAGCTAAAGGATCAATTAGATTAAGGATATGTCTCGACCTCAAAAGGAATGAAATAAATGCTTTGCTAACAGATGAACATATCAACTCATTGTCAAGAGCAATTACAGGAACTTCAAGCTTCATCAGAGGCCCAAAAAGGCTAATTATAAAGCTAAACAAATATCTAGTTAAGGTTGAAATGTGCAGAGAATATCTCCAATCTAGAATCTTAACCCTAGAAAGTGGTATTAACTCCATTTGATCCAAAGATAAAATACTGATATTACTAAAACTGACAAAGCTATATAGAACCTTATCAATGCATTCGTTAAAGAGAAATTTTCATGCCACAAGTTTAAGCTCCATTCGTTATTAATAGTCACGACTCCTTACTAGTATCATGATCCAGTTGATATGCTACAAGAAAAGTAAGTCATACATCAACCATCTAGGAATTAATAGACACATCATGCATCATTCCAAACTTAGATAGATATATTACTGAGAGTTTTTGTGATAGAAAGAATTATAACCCTTACTTCAACCGCTTTATAGAACCAAAGGAATTAAGCAAACATTTAATGTCATCGTCTCAATCATAAAAGAAAAAGAGGAAAAGGAGTCATAATCCTAGCATACCAAAGGCCATCAACAATTTTAAGTCTCAATAGCAATTTATATGAAAACTTTTAGATAAAGCCTTGAACTGATAAAGGGACTTATTAGAACCCATCACCTGAGGCGGAGAATAATTTAACCAGCTATTAAGCAAGTGTGATTAATGTTAATGAATAATTAGCTCAAACAGCATAAAATGAGAATAAAAATAACAGAACTAATCAAATTGAGAATTCAAAAAGTAAAACTTAGAGAATTAAATCTATGATAATCAATTTGCACCAATTAATAAAGAAAAAAACAATTTTACTTACATCCCAGCATTTTTGGCTGCATGAGCTCCTGCAGGTGCATCTTCAAACACAAGAATTTTCTTGGAATCTATTGGACCACCCTGTTAATACACAATTTATCTATCAGGTTTTATATAATTTGATCTTGGACCTTTTCAGGGGCAATATAGAAAGGTCACCAATGAAACAAGACAATTCAGCATGTTTGCATTGAGAAAAGTGATTATAGCTCAAATTCAGGTGGAACTGGAAAATACCTCTAGCAATAGAATAAAGTGAGAAGAGAATAAAAACTGTCACTTATAGTATTTTATTAAGCACTATTTTAGTTCCTTCAAAAGTTGAGATTCTTGTGAACATTGACATTTTTAATCAGTTTCTGAAATGAGGTCAGACTAGGACAATAAGCTCCATTTGCAATTATATCATAGGTTCAAGCCAAAGAAACAACCTCTTTGGAAAGCATGGTAATGCTAAACACAGACAGTCCGTAGATTCTGCAATTCATGAGCTGCATGCACTAAGCAGCTCTTTTTTTTATTTTTTTAATATGACACTTATGTTCATGAATGGTGAATATTAAATTCCAAATACTTTCAAATTTAAAACAAGCAAAGGGTACTAAGTTCACCAAAAATCACTTTTATGTAATTATTTTTCTTACTTTGCTTTACTTCCCATATAACTAAAACACCAAGAAAATACTCTTTATGTATGTCCAACCACAAGTTAGCATTGACAATTACATTAAGTGAACATGGATTGATATCATACCTCAAACCTTCTAGCTGCAGCTAAGAATACATCCGGAGCTGGCTTCCCTTTTTTAACTTCCAGATCATCACCAAGAACAATATGACGCATGAGTTTAAAAAAGCTCACCATGTCTTTGTGTTTTTAGCTCAAAATGCCACCTGTGGCTTCTGCAAAGTACATCTTGTAAATGATGCTTGCATTTGCATAGCACTTCGATAGCTTAAAGAATTCCATTAAGAAGCTCAAAGGTCATTCACGCTTGTGTATGAGCTCCATGTTAAGTTTTGAGTAAAGCAATTAAAGGGAATAAGAAGGGAAATGACAATGCTTACCCTGTTGCCAAGCAAATTGGTACTCCTTTCGCATGCAAATGCTCAATCAAACGGTTAGCCCCTAGAGTAGGAATTTATCACTTAATTGAGTTGCAAAATATAAGAAACAGAAAATAATAATGATTAAGTTAAATAGAAAAGTGGTTGATAGAAAAATGTGCGGAGAAATAATACCTGGCATGAGCTCGCTAGTTGGAAACAAACTTTGCAGCATTGACTCTCTTTCTACAAGGAAATCCTCAGCAGAAAGGGAATCACTGATCCCGGTCTCTTCAACAAAGACACGAGCTGCTTCTATTGCTTTCATCCCCATCATTTTTGCCTTGAGAGACCAATCGAAAGTTTTATTAAATCTAGCAAGAATCAGTTCCTGGACTTGAGTGTAGAACTTCTCTGTGTCTGCAGAAGACAGATGCTAAGTTTGTTCTAGAAAAGCTTTTATATACATATTCATATAGATGTGAGTGCGGCTCCCACAAACCTTAAGTATGAAACAGTGAACATAAAGTGAGACAGATCATAATGAAATGAATGACAAGTCATGAATCCCCGTATAACCTTAACTGTGAGAAATGATTGCATAAATCTGAGATGATGCCAAAGTACAGACGACAGAGTAGTACTGGTTTTGCATCCGGTGCATTGGACGAAATGAGCAGTTTGTTGTGAAAAATACTTGCATAAAATGTTATATAGTAATTTTAATAACACGATTTCATACATTGTTTAGATGGGAATTGAAAAGGTTGAGATGGAAACAAAATATCATCATATTGGACAGAAAAAAAAAGCTTAGCTCAGTTCACCCGTGTAATCTGAAATCCAAAACATCTGGGATTCAAATCCCGGTATCTATTACTAGACTGTGATCTGTTGGTCAGAGAAAAACAAAAGAGGGAGTGGAATTACCGAGTAAGAGGCCGTCCATGTCGAAGATGACGTGAGTGATGATGGGTCTTTTGACTGAAACATCTGCCATTGCAAATCAGCTGCAGGATTCCTCTTCGCTCGCTCAACACAGAGTTTATATATAGAAGTAGAAGTAGGGACCGCGTATTGTATATGGCATACCCAAAACAATTTCAATATGCGACTGGGCCTCCATTTAAGCATTAGAAAGGGCCTCTTGATTTGGATTTTTTATACCCAATTGCTCCTCTTTCATTATATTTAACAGAATTTCACATCCTCAATTATTTCTTTCAATTTTAATTAATACGTGACAATTTATTTTCTTCAAATAAAAATATTTAAATACATTTAATTTTATATTTGATTTATCGAGGAAAGAAATTTTTTCTTTATAGTCGTTTAAATTTAATGATACAATTTTCTAATTGTTTTCCTATTTCTTTATAATAAACCATCAACGAATATTCTATCAGATCCAGTAAAATAAAAAAATTTGAATGAATCGACGTGTCCCTTTATTAATTAACATATATTTGAAATTTTACCCAGTTTAGAATAAAATAAACTGGTTTTGGTGTAATTTATTATGCTCACAACGTGGTAAAAGTTATTTCCATCACCCAAAAGCTTGGAATTTGAAGAAAGATTAAATTCTAGGGTTATTACGGGTCAAATGTATAGATTGTCAATTTATTGAACTTATATTTAACTAATTCATCCATTCATCATTTTAATTAATTTGACAATTTATTTTTTTCAAATAAAGATATATAAATAAATTTAATGTTATATTTGATTTATTGAGGAAAGAAAAATTTTCTTTATAGTTGTTTAATTTAATGATACAATTTTCTAATTGTTTTTCTATTTCTTTATAATAAAGCATCAACGAATATCCTATCAAATCGAGTTAAATAAAAATTCTGAACTAATCGACATGTCCCTTTTATTAATTAAGATAAATTTGAAACTTTACCCAGTTGAGAATCAAATAAACTAGTTTTTGTAGAGTAAGACTAGAGGAGGTAAAAGTTATTTGCATTAAAATTATCAAATTGAGGAATATGAACAAAATCTATAACTATTGTATTGCACTGGGACTAAGGACAAAACTTAATTTAACAATTTTCACAGCTATTGTCTATATTTTAAAATCTATAAAATGTGACCAAATTAAAGTACAAAATGATTAAACCTACAACTCATGCATAGTACAAATACTAATCATAAAATTTCCAAAATCATTTTTGGTCTTATATTTTTAAAATTTAATCTTGGGAGACGAATTAAAAAAAAGAATCAAAAAATTTTCTAGGTGTTCCGTGATAATTTGCAAAAAATTGATTTGCACAGAGACTAATTGTTAATATCATTGAACAAAAGATGTTACAAAGCACAATGCACAACATGGAATGCTAATTGTTAATATCCTTGACCCAAACAAAATGACTAGCTATCCAATAATCAGATGCTAAATATGGTTTCCAATTTTCCATTAAATACAGCACAACGTTTACCAAACGGTTAAGAAAAATGTCAAACTAAAAAAAAAAACCTTTCCAGAGCAATGCAAGTTTAAAGGTTTGTTCTGATTCACTTAAGATTTTCGAGTCTGGACTTGAGACAGATTGGCTTGTTTCAGTTAAAACAAGTCAAGATGCCTGACAAAGGACACTGAACAATAAACAGAAGGTATAATAACTTTAGTCTCAAGCAAAACAGTTCCTCCACTGCCATGCTATTATTAAAAAAGGAATAAGCTGTTATATAATGAGAACAAATTCATTACATGCTATCCAATAATCAGGTAAGAAGAAATCCATAATTTAAAACACAAAGAAAAGAAAAACATCATTGGAGAATCACTCTAGAGCCACTTAATAAACAAAATAAAAGGATCAAATCATAAATAAACAGAAAAAAGGCTCCAAGTTCCAACAAAGCAGCCTCCAGATGATTTCTTATTGTACAAAAATCAAGCAGTCAGTCAGCTATCTTTCAACTCCAAAAAGCCCTTGTCTAGTGATCTCAAACTCACAAGATGATTTGAGCAAATGGGGAGCGTAAACAACATAAAGTTTTTTCTCGGTTTTTTAAACACAAAATCATCAAAATCACCATTTAACTTTTCATTCTCTTTACGAATAACCTCTTCATTCCTCGATAAGAATAACCTTGAATTAACACAATTAGCCCAAGCCAACCACAATGCAGGAGAAACCCGCCTACCTGACGTATATAAACATCCTAAACTCCCAACCCTCAACCCATTTATCCCCACATTAGTTCCCATCAAATCAACCACCTGATTCGTCACCAAAACTGCTAAATTAAACCTCTTTGCAAGCGCCTTTAACTTGGAAGATATCTTAAAGAACAAAGATGATCTCCTCTTAAGTTCAACCGGGGTGTTGTCAAACTCGGATCTAAACACAGCAGCGATTGAATCAATCACAATGAGACGAACCGGAACTTGGGTTTTCAAATTTTCGATGAAAGACTCCGTTTTAGACATGATGTCGAACAGGTGATCAGCAGAGTGAACACTCTGCACAAATATAAGATCGCTGGGATTGTCATTAATGGGGAAATGGTGGGCATTTGAGGAGCGAAATGAAAGACATAGCTGATGAAGGCGGTGGAAGGGGAAGGGGAACTCAGTGTGCAGATAGAGAGAGAAGGCGGCTAGACCACCATGGGAAACAGGGAGTTGGGCACGGAGTGACAGTTGGAGGCAGATTTGGGTCTTGCCGGAACCGCTCTCGGCGACGATCTCGGTTACCGAATCGCAAGGGATGCCGCCGCCGAGCAAGCAGTCAAGGATTGGGCAGCCTGTCGTGCACTTTAGGGAGGCTAGTTGAAGGAGGCTTTGCGGCATCATGTTTGCCCAAATTTTGGATCATTTCCTTTGGGAAAATTTGCGGAAAATGGCGCCTTCTTTCAAATAATAATTTATAGATTTATTTGAAAACAAGTACCAAGACTAATTATGTCTCCTTTTAGTTGTGAGTTTTTTTATAGCAATTAGTTGGTCTAGGAAACTAGGGACTAAATTACTTAAGCAATGTTATAAGTTCGAATTTGACTATGTAAATAAAAAAAAATGAGTTGGGAGGTTATCTCCATAAGCCTTTTGCCCAAAGCTCTAACAAAACCATACAATCTAAACTCTAAATCATAAATTAAACCTTTAACCCCTAAAGTTTATACAAATTGAATATCAAATTTTTTTCTATATAAAAGAAAACCAGTCTAATTAAATTTGATTTTAAATATTAAAACTTAAATCCAATTAATTTTTTATTCAAACTCATTTAAGTAAATGTCAAAATTAGCGTATTATTTGATAAAGTCTAGTATTAGGTCTTAGAGCCGATGTCAATATTTTTATGCTTAATATTTAACCGGATTGTTACTTTAGTCTCTCTCTTTTACTAAAAATAATTAAACATGCTTCTCAAAAAATACTTAAACATTCATCATATTATTATTTTTTTGTCAAAATAAATATTTTTGGATGAAAATTTTAATTATCTAACAGTTGACACTTTGTTGTTGATGTGATATTTCCTTCATAATGCTATAACCGACAACCCTTCTTGATGAAATATTTATATAAAGTATATAAACAATGAAACTTAGCTCACATGGCAATATATCCATGTTACTAAATACTCTTGCAAGAATGCATATGTTTATACACACACATGTGACTACCAATGCGTTTACAGTGTATGGCAAGGGGATCTAGAATGGCATTCAACTCCAGTCTAAGTTAGCTGCATGTCCTTTCAGCTGGCTCCCACATATTTGAGAACAGGCAAGAGATGACCTTTATTCTCATGCCCTCAGGAGATAGATCCAACACCTGAACCAAACACAGTAAATAACTAAATAAACAATCTGTTGTACCAAAAAGTTCCAAGCCTCAAGGGAAAGTCGGAAATGTTGTTTTTGAAGCAGTTATTCCAGAAACATTGAGCCAGCCACTGTTAGTTATTATTAAAACATCAAAGCTGTTCCTTCTAAATTACGGCACAACAGATTCAGAGCCACCTAAAAAGATACCTTTGACTACATTGCACAAAATGAAATCTGAGTTGTCACACTGCAGAGAAAATAAGTTGATGCATCTTGAGCGATAGGTTTACCTGTTGTTTGATCTACACCACACAGCACCCACTTCCTCTCAACTTGAATACAGTACGAAAGGCACTGCAGTGCATTAAAATAAAATATTTTTTTTCCATAGTTTAAAATCATGAATTAATGTCATCACATTAGAATTACTCAGAAATTTATGATGCCACTAAATTTGCAAGTATTTGATGAAACTTTAAAGGCACGTACATACGTGAACTACTCCCAGTCCTAAACATGGTGCAATAGATATCAATGGCTATTAAACATAAAACAGGGCCTGGATTAAAATGCCAGATTACGACTAAAACCAAACATGAATGCATTTTTTTTCTGGCAAACAAGTACTAGCACTAAATTAGAAGTCATAAATTGAAGTAGAGAAAGAGCTCACCAATTAGAAAAATGGCCATCAGTAAAATGAGAGTGAGTTGCAGTGAACAACTAAACTGCAAGTGCATCGGACTCTGTAATTGTCCCTGTAATGCCCCAACACAGCCAAAGCACTGCAATACATTGAGTTTATTAGGTTCACTGAGAACTTAGCAAAAATTCATGCTCAATATGTTGATTATGAAAGAATTGTAGCATATCATAAAATCAGCACAAAGAAGAAATAAAATATTCAATGCCCCTCTCCTAATTCTTACCTGATTGAATAAATTAACTGCACCCTTCACCTGTGGAAGCTCTCCACACCTTTGCTTATGGAAGAAAGGCTTGGATCCTTTTTCCTTAGGTGTCGCCTCCATGCCAGACCTGATTTGGCTTCTATCTTCATATTCATCAGCAATTACAATTTTCAATGAACCAAATTTTGGAGAGCTCCATGTTCTTCGTGTACTATTTGTTCTATCATGTCCAGAACTAACATCATCTGTCTTTCCAGAACTCTCTCCATCTTCTACATCAATGAAACACTCAACATCTTTGCCAAAATCATTAAAAAATTTGACTTCAGGCGTATTCCCATCGCGAGAAGCATTGACTCTAGGATCTGTGTCCTTTTTCTTCAGCAAAAGAGTGTTTTTCTTAGATGGTTGCAAGCTTGGAGAGGTTCCAGAAAGGAACATGGCCAAATCATCACATTCTTCTTTATCCAAATCTACCCAACGAAGGGGATGCTTGCCCTCCTCAATATTAGCTTCTTTTAATGCAGCTTCTACACGGTGAATCTGACTCTCAATGGCAGCAATAAATTGTCTGTGCCTAGATGCTCTACTATCATCACAATGATGTCCATGGCTCAATCTTACAGCTCTTTCAAACTCTTCCAACTGAATGCATCCACAGTTTAACACCAAGCAACTATTAAAATTAGCAAATGGCAGGTTAAACAGACAGAGCAGAAAAATAGACTTCAATTAATGTGTACCATGGTTGACAAGAACATTCGTGTAAAGGTTGACAAAAGTACAAAAATGCTTAATGTCAGTTTCAATATTTGTTTCGAGTTGGAAATGCAAAAATGTCTACTCTTTGAGTCTATAAAAACAGTAAATCGTAAATTGAACAATCTGGGGTAATACTAAATTCAAAAACTGTAATAAAACTCCAATTCCTCAAGCTTCCACAAAATAGATAAAAAGTAATGATTTCTAGCAAATACTAAAGTCCTGACTGTGATAAGTGTAAGTTATCGACTGAAACAGAAAAAGAGGATTTGTGATTTTATTTCAAAGAAAAAGAAGAAAGAAAAGGTAGCATACCTGCCATTTAGCAGTACCCAACGCAGTTTGCAACTCTCGACAAAGTTCAGCCAAATCTCTAACTTTTTGCCCTTTTGTCCTCTCTTTGGTCCACATCCTATATGCTGATTCCATTCTGGAAAAGAGAAACCAAGAACATATTTGAAGCCGAAGCTTCTTATATAAATCCATGTTCAAGAATGTTTGAAGCTGAAACTTGTTATAAACACTGTTATGTGGTTGATTACTAATATTGAACATGGAAAATCTTCAACAAATTTTGCAGAGCTCGTGCATGTAATCACTGTCTTCTTATTTCCTACTTCATCAGGATTAGAAGAGGCAGAAAGGAGAAAAATAACAAATTATAGAGTAAGTGGTCAAACAAATTTCTCAAAGTGAAGTGAAGGAAATTAAGCATGAACATTAAAAACATCCTAATAGGCAACATCCAAATAAAACTGTACAATTTTGGAGCCACAACAAAATTTATTAGACAAATAACCCCCGAGAAAACTCACAATTATATAAAATTTTTTTTTCTGTATAAGCTTAGTTGACCTTTTTGAGTTTGAGTTGTAAAGCTATGGGTTGTGCCTGCTGAGCAGCTGCTTACAACAATTAGAGTTTCTAGAAAATATTCCATTAATCCATGTAAAACATACTGTGTAATTATATGAAGATTGCTAGTATTAAACCAAATCAGTTGAAGCAATCCAAAAGAAAAAAGAGAAAATACTCACATCATCAACAAAACCCATTTATCCTAATAGAAAAAGAAGCTATAACTGAGAAATAACACAGCAATGAAAGGGAAAACAGAACATACGCATCAGCGGATTCTTGAACCTCTTCTGCTGCAGAAAAGAAGGCGTCCTTTTGCCATAGATCAAAACTGTTAACTACCATCATCTTCTTCACCTTTGAAAAGCTTGGAACCAAATATAATTATGAAATTAGAGATTTACAAAAGCGTGGGTTTACTTTTACTTCTTTCTTCCCCTCTCCCTTTTCTACTTTGTTAACTGCTAAGAAGAAGCAAAGAAAGAAGAGAGATAAAGGAAACAGAGAAGAAAAGCAAAAGAGAGAGCAAAAGGCTGAAAATATTTCTATAATTCTCTTCGTCTTTCCTTTCCTCTCTTCTCTGGCCTTTGTTCTCTCTTCCACCCTTTTTGCAGTTTTCAGTCACCTTCTCTAATTCCGTGTTAAGGTTGCAAGAGGTGGAGGTTCTATCTGCTGTATTTTCATTACTTTGTTTTTGTTAGTAACCAATCATAACTTTCCACCTCAACACCTGGAAACAGTTCCAACAGACGTGTTTTAATTATAATGGTTGATTTTATGAGAATCTTTTTAAAAAAATAATTAGAAGCAGGCGATGAAGAAAAAAAGATAAATAGTGAAGGTGGGCGTCTGAGTGTCGAGGGAAAATGACAAAAGAGACAAAGTGGCCACTGCTGAGTTGGGCAGCCCATTTTCTGCAGCTGCAACCACTGCATTTTGTGTCATCCTCATAGACCATATTTAACATTTTATTCATGTAGGTCCTTCCAATATTCAATTAAAAATAGGGTTATATAATACATTGATTTTTGTTGATTTTAGACGATAATTAATTAATTTTTTGTTTATAAATATGTTATCAAATAAGTTTTTAAAATTGATTGTAATTTTCTCAATTAAATACTCGATTGAGATGTATTTTCAAAATTATAATATATGAAATATGAAATTAATCTTTTTTATAAAAAATTGAAAACATCAATTAAATAACAAGTAAAAGTATAAATGAGTATATGCCTTCGTTATCATTATATGTATAACATGTGCGAATGAGACATTAGTGTTGACCTAATTAAATTAGGTAAGGAACCGAAGTTTACATTAATAAACGAGAGAGGAATCGTATCTGCCTTGAATTAGTCTCTTCCTTGGTTGTTTGTTTATAGACATGTTGACATAATGTCGCGGTGGGTACAAGGATGTCGTATATATAGAGCTTGTTTTTTTTTTTATTGACATGATTGTCATTACAATTTTATAGTATTTTAAATATACAAATTCAAGTTTATTTAAACAGGTAATGTTTTTTTATTAAAAATTTTAAGAAAAATACATCATATAAGAGACAAAATCAAAATACTCGATACTAGATCACAATGCAATATAAAAGTGTTTCGGATCCACACAACCACGCATTAGAAAGTGGTTAAAGCAGTACTCGAGTAAAGAAATTAAAAGCAAGATGCAGCGTGGCTTTCATTCAAATGGGGCATTGAGAATGAATTGTAGGAGGCATGCGTGGTTATTATTAAAATGGAATTGATGAGTGATGACAGATGATTGAGCCTTGTGGTTGTGGCCGATAAGAAAATGGTCTATGCGCCACAAACACAGTAATCAGCATCATGGCCTGTTTGACCAAAACCCATTAATCGTAGACATCCTATTCACCGCAGCTACAGGTCTCCGAGCAATAATGCGCCCACCTCAGTTGCTACTCCAACCTCCACACTTCTTGTTAATAATAACAATCTTTTAAAAGTTGTTCACCTAAGGATTTTAATATTTTAAAATGGTCAAATAAAAGAAGAAGTTGAAGAAGAAAAACCTTTGGCAGTTCACTACTTCAACAACAAACTCTATATCCAAAAATAAGTTAGACGCTTAAAAGAATTTATTAAAGCCTATAAACTCCAGAATGAACAGGCCTGTCTTTTAAATTTGAACATCGCCTAGTAGCCAAGACAGCCCAGCTGAATGCAGGTGAGATTCGAGCCTTGTGTGGATAGATTGTATATGTATCCAGGCCCATTACGTCTTTATGCTTGCCCTATTGCTATGACTTCATCCAAGTATTTGATTCTCTTATTCATTTATTTTTTACTTTAGACCTTTGCTATGATTATTTTATGTTGTTAAACTCAAATGATAGGTCACAATAAGGTATTTTTTCAACATATTATTATTGTCATATGTATTTTTATGTTATTGTTGTTCTTATTACTGATATTGGATGTTGGTATTTTTTTTTCCTAAAATGTTTGTTTAAATTGTTAACTCTTTCTTTGTAGGATCATATTTTAGTATTTTACTCTTTTGGTAGTTAGTTTGTGCATTTTAGGAAAATGATCAATTAATGAGATTAGTCATAGTTTTTGTATTTTTTAAATAATTTTATTTAATAAAAATAATTACTATTATTAGTTTTAAAAAATTAATCATAAAAAATGACAAATACTATTAATTAATCCATATGTTACCTTAAGAACTTCGATGTTTATATAATTATCATACCTCTTCTACCATCGATTTTATTTAAATAAAATCTATCAAATTACTACTACTTTTCATATTTTTAAAACTGAATGATAAATTTAGTATTCAAATTTTAGACTAAATTCAATAAACGAACATTAATTGGTCAACAAATCCGTTTGTTAAATCGTTTTAAAGATCATGTAAGATTCGATAATAATAATTTATAAAAAAAAAAGATTCAATAATAATAATAATAAACGATATTGTTGCATCTATTTGGTGATATACTAATTTAAATTTTATACTCAACCTTTTTATTTGTTTATTGATATTTTCATTGCTCTAACGACTGGAAGCCACCAATAGAGAGTTGAGGCAGATACGGTGAGAATTCCAACGTAACACATTCCAGAAGTCTTAATAATGTCCAGATTTAAGAATCAAGATCTTAAAAAACTTGTGTAAATATGGTATATACGCCTCTTGGTATATTGTTATATATATTTATAGTACCCCATCATCAAAATTTAAACTCGTTTTAGAATTTCTTAAAAAAAAAAAACCTAGCGTTGCTTTTCTCACCACAAACCAATTTTTTTTCTTTAGTTCTTAATTCATCAACAGTGGCATCAGTTTTGGTGTTGATTGCCACCGCCGGTAGTTTTTCTATTTTTTTATTAAATTTTTGTTTTTTATATTTCGATACCCTTCTAGTTTTTATCTGAATTGTGGCACGCTTCTGTCTTATGGCACGTTATCATCTATCGTTGTGGTAGATCTTCGTTCGTGGATATATTTTTCACGACGTTCGGCTCTGATTTGCGGATTATCGGTGGTCTTTAGTAGTTTGATCCTTTTTGTGGTTCGTTTGCCGATGCAGCCAGATCTGTTTTTTGAAGCAGCCTCCGAGATTGTTGTTTTGCTCACCATTCCAATCTTGAAGCGTGTAGGTGGATGGAAACAATAAGTCTTGCTCCCTGCTTCTATTTTTTCGATGTTTCGTCTTTATAACTGTTTTGCAGCCCACTGTAAGTGTTTTATTGGTCTAATGTTTCATTTTTTAGTTTTTTTTCAATTTAGATTTATTGTATTTTTATTTTTTTCTACTATAATTTCATTCCTTTTGAACTATTTTTCTATTTTAATTTTTAATAAAATTCAGCCGATATATTGTTAAAAAAAACTTGGGTAAATTACTGGGTAGAGTTAATTATTCAATGGTGTGTAGTATTGTTTTCCAAGATTCTTTTTTCTTTCGGATTTTAAAGAATCAATTCAATGGTGTTTTTTCTTGGGAGTACTGCCATTAGCATCTGATGCTTCCTCCATTCGTGGCTTTGAGATTAACGTCCATTGGCTAGTAATGGCTACCATTGACAAAGAATACAAACTCGTAATCAACATAAAGTCTTGGAATATGATAGTGCATAATATATTTTCCACGGGTTTCATGTTATATATACATATTCCGTTTGGAGGAGTCTTGTACATCCACTGCAAGTCTTGGACTTATGGACCGTTTCAGTTTCAGCATCATAAAAAGAGAAGATCGGATTCGGGGTGACAATGTGCTGCAAATAACGGCGACCATTTATTTCATATTTATAAAATCCAACAAGTTTACGTTAAGGAGCTTCAGCAATTTAATGTAGTTTGGAATTATGAGGAAAATAATCAGCGTTGCTTTGTAATTTTTTAAAGTTGGCCAAGGTCGTAGATTTATATTTTAACTTTTTGGATTAAAGAAATTTCGTTGAAAGGATCGTTATTATAATGAACTTCTATAATATCCAATATCCGACTTGTATTAGTTAATTATTGCATTGAATTTTAGTGATTGAAAAAATTGAGTGTAGCATGAGTTGGTGGTGAAGGTCAAATATGGCGTGGCCACTGTCCATGTGGGATCAGTCTATTCAAACTAAGCTGTAGTTTTAAGAGAATGTTACTAAGCCATTGCTCCTTACAGTTGGAATTCAAACTTGGATCGATCAAACATGTTAATTTATTCATAATGTCATTACCCATTGGTAAAAAAAAAAGCCCAAAATTCTTGTCATTTTCTTGACTTATACATTGGATTGTTCCAAGCACATAAGCTTTTTTTCCCTTATATTTTTTGTTAGATTATTAGCAAGGTACGTTCAGATTAAGTCTAAAGGGAATATCTTTGTAACACCCTCTTCCCGTATTAGTTCTCAAACACGAGTTGATGAATATCACAAAGCACTTTAAACAAGTTTTCACTCTGATTAACAAAATTGACAACATGTGCTACCTCCAAATAAAAAATACCTATAAAATTTTATCAACATCCAATATTTATTTCATAATTTTTTAATTAGACTAGACATATCAAGCTTTCCAACCATAACAACTAATGACTCATATTCATCATACAAAAATTCAAACAATTTTCCAAATTCACGTCACAATGCAAAAAATTTATAAAATTCTGCTGCTCTGTTTTCTGACCTATCATCGAATAAAAATTCATATCTTTTTCTACAGACTTCGAAATCAATTACCGCTTGTTGGAGAAGAAATTAGACTCAATTCATATTTCATACAAATAAGATTCACTTTCTAATCCAAATCATAGAATTTATGCTGGTTTTTCAAACACACTGCATTTACAGACTTTCTGAACAGATTTATATTTCTATATTATAAGCATACCAAATCATTAGTAACTTAAGCCTTTATACCTTACTATCAAAAGAACTTCACCAAGTTTAACATACACATCATTTAAGTTACTAGTTCAACCATAGTTTTAGTTATAAGTTTACACAAACCATAACCATATATACATGCCAACTAGTTCATCCAAACAAAAGGGACAGATGTCATTACTGTAAATATAGTGCTATACTTCCTGAAATATAGATGATGCTCGGCTACTCCTCCTTCGCAACTCCGTCAAAGCCTATGCATGACAATCATCACACGCTAAATATATACTTAGTGAGGCAATAAAACAAAACCAATTGCGACATGTCATAAATAAAAATATAAATTAATAACCATGCATGTGATCACCTTACCATTTCTATACATGTCTACATAAATCATATCGATTGTAGCAACATGTATCAAGATAACAATTTAGCTCTTAAAAATATTGTTGCCAATTCTATCCACAAGCTTTCAAGCTTCAACCCTGTTTCTATTTTATTTAGCCCCAAGTATTTATTTAAGAGAACTCAAGTACCCGAGTCATCCCTGTATACCCAACCTTGCTCGAGTATATATGAATAATGCACCGTAGTGCTCTAAGTACCCAACCTTACTTGAGTACATATGAAATAGAATATTTATACAACCATTTGTGACTCTATGGCTAGCCAACTATAGTTTATATCTCTAAATCATACTTGGGCTCATATCATCAAATATTTGCATTCATGGAAAATGTACATCAGTATATGATATATATAGCAACATTGGACAATTCATACCCAAATTAATATTCACCAAACATTATCATGTATATCAAGTGATCCATGCAACTCTATATTCCATTTATAGCATATGCCAAATATGTCAAGTATATGTTTCATGACATAACAAAATGACAATTTATCTCAATAATGTATGAACATCAATATATCATAATATGTACGCAATTGCACTCACCTTGACACTTTGTATCCTCAGTAAGCTTACTTGGCACCTTTTTTATTTTCTTTCTAGCTCGAATAATCCTGAGTTTGCTTGTTATCTGTATGTATATTAAATACATAACACAAGCAACCTTAAGTACATATTCATATTATAATCAATAATGGAAAGTAAATAAAATAACTATCCATTATATACCAAAATTGATCCGATAAAATTTTCTATATTTAAATCATATTTTCTCACATATTTCCAAAGATTTTCAACCTTCCAAAAATATTCACATTTTAGTCCCTAAGGACACCTTTAAGCTTCTAATCACCATTTTCAAGCTAAATCCCTACATTTCCCATCATTTACACTTTAGGACCCAAACCTTAGAAATTCACAACTTAGTCCCTATATTTTTCGAAAATTCCAAATTGGTCCCAAAGTTCAAATAAACTTCAATATCAACATCCAATTCACTTAACTTGATTTTCTAACCCAAAATACTTCAAAAAAAATTCAACAACCAAGTCCCTAAACTTTCCAAAATTTACAATTTGGTCCCTAATGCCAAATAATTCAGGATTTTCATTTCAAACACCTTATAATATCATACTAAACCATTATTCCTTCAATCACATACTAAAATTCCAAACTTATCATAAACCCTAAATTTCCATATCTCAAGAACATATGTATTTCTTCAATCTAACAACAAAATCACACTTATACAACATCATTCTCATCATTTCCATCATCAACTAAATTTTTGCAAGAACTTCCCCATTCTTAACAAGGTAGCCGACTGGTCACAAGCCTAACTTCCATGGAATTTTCATCATTTGAGCACTAAGAACAACATCATAAACTTAATTCCAACTTGAATATTCATAAAAACTAAATATTTCAACATGCTCTTCATCAACTCTAACTTCCAAACTTAGCTTAGAGACATGGAAACTTAACAAAATTTATACCAAAGGATAGAGAATTTCATGAAGAACAATTTTATATTTCATGTTTCAAACTCAAATCCAACTAAATAATCTTAAAAAATGAATCAAAGTTCCTTATCTTAGACATCCAAACCTCACGGTATGCTTGGGAGAAAGATGAACAAATCTTTATATTTTTCTTTCTTATTATTAGTCCACATGTCCCTTTATTTAATCTAATAATGCTACATGTTTCATTAAAAATTCATTTTTAATCTACTTTACCAATTTATCCTCCAACTATAGTCATATTTACATGTCCTCTTCCAACATGCCACTCTATTACTTAGGAACTAATTTAGTTCTTTTTAATCGACCGTCATAAAAAAATCATAAAATTTTATTTTACGATTTTTGTTTGATCTAAATATCCGAAAATCACCTAATACGATTTTTTCATCAATCGTATTATCAATTCCCAATCCAAATTTTTCATATTTTAAAAATTCTATAAATAAATAATATTATCATAACCAGTCTCCCATATTTATGGAATCTAACTCTAAAATTTCGACTCGATTCAAAAATACCGATAATTATTTGAAATCTCTATCGGATAAAATTCTCTTTAAAAAATTTTTAACAAAATTTTTATACAAATCATTTATACTTATTCAGAGTCCAAAATATCTATCAGAATCACTTTTATGGAACCTTCCCAGAGGTCACCCATTATAAAATTTCCCCTGACCCGAGCACGCTTAATAATTTTATTCGATCCAATTCCAGTACATTTTTCTCTATCTAAATTCTAAAAACCCACATCAAGGTACTTATTCGATCTAATTTCACATTTATACCGGATAAAATTACTTTTTAGAAAAATTACCATATTAATCCTTGAACTTTTCCTAACTTTTTATTTTGGTCACCTAACTTTAAAATTTTACATTTTAATCAATAAACAAATATTGGAGTATTACTATCTTACTTTTCCATCTTGATCTGCATGATACGGTGGGATTTTTATCAACTTTTTTTCTAAAGAAAAGAGTGAAACTGTTGAAGGGAATCCCAAACTTTTTTATTGGGAAATGTGTTTAGCAAGACTCTCCATGAACTTTTGGGGAAATGCTATGTCTGCTCTACTCAATTTAGTAGGCACATGTCAGTTTAAATAAATATTTAAATATGAGTGAAGAAAAAATTAAAACATTTTTAAAAGTTTAACTTGGTAATACAAAGTATTTAATATTTTTTACCAATAAATAATTTTCAAGATTATAAATACAATACAATTAATACATATTTTACCAATAAATTAATGTTATTAAGTCAAGTAGTTAATATGATTGAAAATTTAATTATTCTAAAAATAAGAAAGAAAAAAGAGTAAAAAAGTAGATAGATATTTGTATTTTAGGCAATAAATCAATACAAGTAATAGCCTGTTAGCATTAGGGGTGTGCAATTTTGGATATCATATATGATCCAATCCAAAATTTTGAATACAATTTTCGGATGACTAAAATAATAATCTGCATCCGATCCAAATTTTTAGATCAAATATCCATATCCGAACATATGACTTGATTTGAAAAAAAATCAAATTTAAATTTTATATTTTTTTGGAATTATGAAACATAAGTTAATCTTTGAATTAAGTTAACATTTCAAAGTATATAAATTAAAATTATAATTTTTCCAAAAAGAAAAAGAATATAACATCATTAGAAATTTTCTATAGAAAAGCTACCAAAAACAGATTAAGAAATAAAATAAAAACGTCGTTAAGGAAATAAATATCACGTGTGTTTATAATCTCGTAATAAAACGTCAAAAGCAAATATCAATGTCGAGAGCCTTGTTTCATACAAAATTTGTAAAATATTCTTCAATGGTGTCAAATTCAAGTCCAAATTACACAAAAAAACTGTAAATTTTTGGAGTTTAGATTCAAAAATCATATAATCAAAAGCTAAGGTTAGACATGTCTAAACACTAAAGGGTTAAAAGCTTAATTTTTTTATTTTTAATAATCCAAAACTACAATTCAGTTGATTCATATTCACTTTTTTCTTTAAATATTCAATTTAAAGTACATGGAAATAAAAAATAGATTCGGTATCTGAATATTTAGATCGGATTACTCAGATCAAATTTTTTATAGACACCCCTAGTTAGCACCTAAGCGTGGAGAATAAAATATACAATTTTGGGTCATTTTCTACTATTAAGCTTTATCTATTCTTTTGTTTATGTGTAAAAACAACTATTTTAAATTTATATATTTGTCGGTAAAAATATTTATGTTTGTGCAGAGAAAGATGTTAGACATTTTTCTACTTTTTTAAAAAAATGCCATATATTTTGACACCAAATGAAATACACAAACATGTGACAAAAGTTCAAATATCAATTTAGACTAAAACTCTAAATACAATTAGAACTATGAAACTAAGTTCATATAAAAACATTGCCATTTCTATTTATTAATAGTATTTGAGACATACACGTATACATGTGAATACTATTTATTTTTATAATGAGAGATGATCTTTTAAATGTGGATGTATGTTTAATAACTTTCTTCACAGAAAAATAAATGATCTTACCGATAAATATATAAATTTAAAATTGTGGTTTTACTTTCGATTGTACAAGACATAAATAAAGGAAGAGATAAAATAAAATAGTAAAAAAATAATCCAAAATGTTATCCCTTCCTCTTTAGATATAGGTGCTCACAATCTATTACTCGTATTAATTTTTTTGCCTAAAATATAAATATTATTATCTATTTTTACTCTTTCATTTTTATCTTCTTATTTTTGGAATAATAAATTTTTTAACCTTGTTTAATTAATAGGAGTGAGATAATTCATTTATGCTTTTTTACCATTTATTTGAGTTTTAAAAAATTGTCACTTAAAGTGTCATGTCAGCTTAATAGATTACCCTCTGGATATATAAAGTTATCTCCGATCCTTAGGATTAGACAAAAGACAAGTTAATGCTAATTATAGAGACAAGTAAATTTCAACATTGAAGTAGCGCACAATATTGGAAATATTTCCCCTGATTCTTTTTTATCACTTTGATAAATAATTTCAAATATAAAAAAAAGTACAACTAATTTATCCATAGGCAGAATCCCTAACTTTTTTTTCTTATAAAGTGAAATTGTATTTGAAAGCTCAACATTAAAAAAAGAGAGAAAGAAGCTAAACAAATAGTGAGAGTATTTCCAATTGCATGACAAGGAATTCATTCATTGAGGACCAAAAAAAAACAAGAAAAGCATGAGCTGCTAAATTAAGGGGCCCTTTTTTCTCGAAAGAACGTTGTTGAAACGTGAAATAACTTAATCATGCATATATAGAAGTGGAAGACAAGCACATCAATATCTAAAACAGAAATATATATATATATATATACATGCTATAGACTTTTAATAGGTGTCATTCAAATCAAGACTCAATGGGTAATATATATAAAATTAAAGTAAGAATAAAGAAGAAATGAAGGTCTGGCAAATGAGGATGAAGCAAGCAGGTGGTGTAGAAGGGAAACGGAATCATTTCATTTGGTACGGTTTTTTTTTTCCTTTGTAACAAAAGAGATGTGAACGTGAGTCAACTTCTGCTAAAGAAAGGAGGCATTACTCTCACTTTTTTCATATTTGTCCACAACCATATATCCATTCTCAATATATTTTTTTTATATAATGCAACTAATCACCTCCTTCATCATCATGATTGTGTTTGAATGCATAGCGGCTGGATTAAGATCTAATCCAATTGGTTTGTCTGTCTTTGTTTTTTAATATATCCCTCAGGATTATGCTGTTTTGATGACTATATTAATTCTACCTGCTATGTTTTACATGGAAAGGAATATTTTTAACAAGCTCTATTATTATTTCTTATGTAAGCAGCTACCCATGGCTTTACAACTCAAACTCAAACTCAAACTCAAAAAGGTCAACTAATGCTCTTTTAACTTTGTTTTTGCTACTAAAATCTATACTTTTCCAAACACAAATATTTGCTTGTTTCACCTTTTCACCACTTGCTTTGCCCAATCTATCCCCACAAATACAAACAAAAAGAATCTCTATCCACTTCCCATGTGGGTTTAGTTGGATATATTTTCAAGAGGCACTAGTTTTCAAAATAAAATTTAAAGATTTCTATTCCTTTAAAATTACTTTTAAAAGACAATATCCTCCTAAGTACTCCTCCCATGTCAGCTTCAATTCAAACAAGTCCTTTCCCGGGTGGACTACGATTCATTGCAACACTCAGTGCCACTTCAAAACCAAGTTGTGACTTCAAAGTCGAAAACAATTTGACCAGGGAAATGAAAAGTTGTCTCCTTAATTAATTGTGTCAACCAAACATGAGATGATTTGGTTTGGTTTGATTTTAGAAGGAAAAAACCTTTAGACAAAAGAATAAGAAGGAAACGACCGTTTAACAGAATGACACAATGCTATAACTCGTCTCAACTATTGACTTAACGAAAGGAGTTGGGTATTGCATTATTTGAATGCTGAAGAAACATTCATTATTTCCCCAGGAAGATTTTGCAATGGAAGCATGTGGCGAGGAATAGGATATGCAAAACAATATATCAAGTGACAGAAAAAGAAGTCCTCACATGGCCAACCACACCCACATACATGATACATGCTAATAATCTTATCTTGGCTTCACACAAATTATAGTACTATATAGGCTAGATTCATTATTAAACTAGAAATAAGATAGATGTACCAAACATTGAGTAAGATGGAGGCCAATCATTTTCCCAACCCATTTGATTTTCTCCTCGTCCCAAAAACTTTACCATTCCATCATATCCCACCAACAAAATTTGAATAATTCATAGGGGAGAAAATGAACCAAAGCAACCTTCAATTCTGTTTTTTGATCACTTCATCCTCTCTTCAACCTCGTCCTCTTGTTTCTTGCAAGGTTGTTCGAATTCGGATTCTTCGTTTGGAGGACTCTCCAAGGCCCTTTTCTCCTGCTCTTCATCTTCCATTATATCATCTGAATTTTTCTCCCTCAAATTCCCACTTATCAAGTTCCCTCTACCCTCGTCTTCAATGCCTCCAGCAGCTCACTGACGGCTCTTTGCTTGGAACGCCGGTTCTTGATCAACACTTCGCTGATATCAGCTGGGGTCATCTCTGCCTTGTCGACTACTTCACCAAGTTCCTTCAAAACATCAGCATCCAAATCACTCCCATCGCACCCCAGATAATTCTTCAACAGTATCATCAATGCAGCGTACGAGCAATAGCTCATGAAAATATGCATATCCATCCTCCCACATCGGAGCAATGCAGGGTCAAGCTTCTCAATGTGGTTCGTTGTAAACACGAAAATCCTTTCACTCCCACAACAAGACCATAACCCATCAGTGAAATTCAACAGCCCCGAGAGAGTGATGGAATTACCTCCGTCTTCACCTGAATCAGAACCCGACCCACATCTCATTTCAGGGTCATAGTAATTCCTGGTGCCTGTATTGTTGTTATTCTTCTTCCTGTTAGTCAAATTAATCGAACAATCAATATCTTCGATGACGATAATCGACTTGGAACTCGTTTTCATCAACAGCTTCCTCAGTTCAGAATTGTTATGGACCTCGGTCAGTTCAAGGTCATAAATATCATAACTTAAGTAATTAGCCATGGCTGCAATCATGCTGGATTTCCCTGTCCCCGGAGGTCCGTACAGCAAGTAACCTCTTTTCCAGGCTCTGCCGGTCTTCTGATAAAAGGATTGGCCATTGGCGAAATCCTTGAGATCGTCCATGATCTCTTGCTTTCTCGCGGGATCCATAGCCAATGTGTCAAAAGTGCTTGGATGCTTAAATGGAACCGACTCCCAAGGATGTCCCCTGGAATCCAAAGAGCCGCCTCGAGAATTGGTGTGCAACAGCCTGTCTTGATTCTTCCGTCGGATTTCATTAGCCTTTTCCATGATGTAATCCAGGTAGGAATCGAGAACCAAGGACTTGTCTCTCTTCCTTATTCGCAGAGTGAAGCCTCTCTTCTCCTCGGGCACGGGTCGCCAGAAGAAGGTTTGGGCCTGCCTTTGAGTCACAACGTGTTCCCAAAGCACACTGACGCCATTGAATGTATCAACGATGCTGTCATTGTTGGAGAGACCGAAGGTTATGGCGCTGGAATTGAGAGCACGAGTGAGGCTCAAGCGGCTACCGTTGATGGAAACAGAGGAACTAAGATAGAGTTGGACGGCGTTATAGAGCTCGTTGGTGTTGACGCCGTCGATCTCCGTTATGTCAAAGTAGCAGTAGGAGGAGAATATATTGAAGAGGCGGTTGAAGAATTTGAGACAGGCAAAGCGAAGTTCGGGAGGGAACATGACCTGTAGGAGGCTTTGGCAAAAGGCCAAGACCCCTAGCAATGAAGCAAACGTAGTCCAATACTCTTTCATTGTGGGTGATTGAGCTTTGAGCAATGGGATGGAGATGAAGAGGCTTAATTTATAGAGTAAAAAGGAAAGGTGGGGGATTCTGGAGTGATGAAAACTGGAAACTTGGGGGGAGGGCCAGGGGGAATAAAGCAAAAGCAACAAGAAAAGGGATTTGAGATGGCTGGCTTGGCTTAGCAGAGGGGTGGGATATAAGTACAAGGAAAACAGCAAGGCGGTGAGGAAAAAAACAAAAAGGAGTTTTGGAGTTGAGAGTTAAGGGGCCTATGCCTGTCTCTCTGATTCGGGGCTTTTACAGGGAGTTTTGTTGGATGCCTACACTTATAGTATTATGATTTATGAAGGCTTTGAACCAAGTTGCTGCTGCCATGGAGAGACAGGTTCAGGTTCAGGTTCAGGTTCAGGTTCAGGTTCAGATTCAGGTTCAGGAATGAGACAATGAATAAGGCTAAATAGGATTCACTGCTCGGAAGCAGATAACAAGAAATGGCCATTTGAGTGAAAAAATATACCCACTCCTAATCCTAATGCCTACGTTACTCTCTTTAGAATAAAGTAATAGGTGCTTCAGATATGCGCATGTGATTTGCCAGGATGTTCCTAAACCCAATCAACTGCAAACCACTCACAATAATCATAAATTATGAATTTTGATTACCAATTAAATTAATATCCAAATTTTGGATAGTGATCATATTAAACAGAACAAATTTCCATATTTTTTCAACTTTAAAGATATTCTTATCTATAACATTATATTTACTAAATATATCCCAATAATTAAATATTTATTAACTATGACTTGTAATGTATTAACTCACTCTTTAACAAATTCTTTAATAATAACTTAAATTAATATTCCTTAAGAAAAATACTTTGATACACAAGTTTGTGTAAACTATTTTCAATTCTAGAGATTAGGATTTTAGGTTTAGTGTGTAGGGTGTAAAATTTAAAGTTTAAGTTTAGAATTTAGAGTTTAGGGTTTAAGATTTAGACTTTATGGTGCTATGATTTGTGATCTAAGTTTTAAAATTTATAAAAGGGTTGAGTTGTATATCAAAATGTAACTCATTCCGTAACGGGATCTACTAACCTTATGGGCTACATGCTATATATTAAATTATTTTGTTAAATGGTTTTGCTACTCAAAATGAAAGGGTTTTCTTTCCCAATCGAGCTGCCACCAATCCCTCAAACATAAAATCTAATAAAAATAATTGTTTTTATAATAAATTTATATAATATCTATTCAAATTATTCGATTAAGAAATTAAATATCTATATTATACAAAATAAATGTAGTTTAGAACATCCGAAGATAATATATAAAAGAGAAATAAATAAGACATTTTTGCATTAAAAATATAAGACAACGGAGTTGAAGACTAACATTTTTATATGATTAGTCATATCAATTAAATCTTTGTTAAGAGGTCTATAGGATGTTAAAAAAACCGTGCTTAAAAAAATACATCTTCGTACATACATTAACAACATAAATTTTACATTTGTTGATCAAATTTGACTTCAGTTAATATGTCGTTATATAATATAAATAAAATTTAGATTTAAATATTTAATATTTTTTAATTTATTATATAAATATTATGTCAAGTCATTAGTTAATTATTTGAATTTCAAGTAAATAAAATAATATAATATGCTTAATCATACTTTCGATCAACAAGATATACACTTAATAATACTGGGTGATGTTGCATTTTCTGAACCTAGTGTCCCACAGTTTATAATAGAATAAAAATCCCCCCTTTTCAGAAAAAGTTTGGGATTTTACACCATTATCTCCGAGGTTTGGGTCTTTAAAACAGTGGTTTAAATGTTTTTTTATTGAGCTGGTGTTTCTGTGGGTAAATGGCTTTGTTTTTGTATTTTGACGATAAAATGGCCTTCGTATGTAAATGTATGATGTATGTGTATACGTATGTTCAATGTAGGGTTTGGTATGCTGGGACAATGTGCAATGCAGAAAAAGGTCCTCTTAGCCTGTCTGAAACGTCGTACGAGGGACTGAGACCTATGTAGTATCTACCCTATTTTATTTATTTGTAAGCTTTCCTTTTGCTCTTTAGTTTTGTGATTTAATTAAGATTGATTATGTTAGGCATTAGACCAGGTGTACTGATTACTGGTAATCGAATCAGATCCACTGCTAATTAAAACACCTCTACGTGCTTTCACCTTGCGTGCACTCACAAATCAATTCCCGCAGTGGGCTGGCTTGATTCTTTAACAAAAGGAAAGGTTGCGTTCAAATCCGGCCATCAACGACGAAAATCTTAAGCACTGCAGTCTGCAGTACCATAAATAAATAAATAGTAAAAAAGGGAAAAGCACATGGTGTGGAATGAGCGAACAAGGTCTAAAACCTTTGGACATCTGTTTCTTCAATCCACTCCAATGAATATTTTACTTCATTTTGCTGCTGCGCTGCATCACTCCCCCCTAAACAAGATCAAGGAGTATGACTAGGACCAGCAAAATTATACAAATCCAATATCAACATGATAAATGCTTGCATTGTCAAGTTCAAATACACACACATATAATATACCTATATGTCTTCAATTTATTCAAAGTATTAACAAATTGAGTCAGATATCCTTAGTGGTTTAATGAGGAAGCAAAGTGATTCCATCTTCTACCCCTGGAGCTGATTATTTTAAATATAGTTACTGTGAGCAAGAGAGGAGTAGGAGTACTTAAAACCAGAGGTCAGTTTGCAGAATGCAAAGTGCGATACAGTCTCATAGCAGGAGCCAGGAGCAGTAATGAGGTAAAAACGGAGATGCATTGTTTTTGGTAAGAATGGAAACGTATTGTTTATGTTTTGTTCTGGGCACAGTTATAGCAAAAGAGAATCCTTTTCCCATTTGCAAGCATCATCTGCACCATCATGCTTAAACCTCTCTTTACAAGTAAACCTCACTCGATAAAGCTAATCCCACTTTTTTACTGTTTTTTGGGCCGTACAAAGGCTGCGCAAAAGAGATGTGCAACAAATCTGAAGAAAGCGTGTGAAGGGGAAACATAAAACGTATGAGGTATCCCATTCCCACGTGCTATGTATATGCCTATGTCTACTCTTCTACAAATACTCTTACGTCACGACTTGTATTTCCAATTTGCATGAATGTAATTAATTGTTCTTCAATATAATTACCAAACCCACCATCACTCAACTAACCTCTCCTTATTTTCATTTTTTTATCGCTCTAAAATTCACTCATTGGTCTAATAGTTATGAATGTTTACCTTTTTTATTTTTATTGTAGATTATAACTTTAATATTTTATTTTAAAAATATGAGTTAATTGCACAACATGTTCCAAAATTATGACACGTATTTTAAATTAGTTTCTAAACTTTTAAATATTCTAATTTCATCCTCAAATTATGAACTTCATTCTAAATTAGTCCACAAATTTTTAAACATTTTAGTTCCGTCCTTAAACTATGACTCTCATTCTAATTTGGACCTTACATTTTTTGGATGTTCTAATTTCATCTCCCAAATCCAGTCTATGCTAGTCATGTCTTATACTAATAAACCTGTCATAAAATTGTTAATTGCCATGAAACATTAATGTGTACTTATGTAATAACATGACGTGATATTAACGATTATTCAAGGATAGAATTGAAATATTCAAAAAGTTTGGAGAGCAATTTGAAATATAAACCATAGATCGAGATGAAATTAAAACATTTAAAAGTTTAAATGACCTATTTAAAATGAAAGTAATAGTTTAAAGACGTGTTATGTAATTATTGTAACCCTATTTAACAAAGAAAATCAGTAGATAAAGTTATTAATTATTATTACTGAAATTGTCATTTATTTTCGTAATTATCTCATTGCTATTTTATCTTTATTTTTGACATAAATCTCATTGCTTTATATAGCTTCTTCCTTTCGAGATTATTGGTTCTGTCACAGTATTTTTTTTTTTTATGATCGTTATCTTTGTCACAGTAAACCATTATTTTGTACTAATGAAAGATAACTAGTACTTGTAAGGTATATATTCTATCCTAATTTGTTTATTGTTCTGAATTAGTGAATACTAAATATTCAAATGTTGTATAAAATTTACATTAAAAAATATATTTTTACAAATATATTTATTAATTTAAAAAGTTTCATATCATTAAATTAAAAAAATATATCAAATTCAAAGACTAACGTATATTAAATAAAATTTAGAATTAAATTAAAAAATTAAATTGATGAACTAAAATCAAATTTATTTTTTTATTTGTTTAACAACACGAGTCATATCATATCCACTTCGCCTAAAGATACAAAATTTCAAAAATTACTTTCAAATATATAAAACTTAAAGTAAGGAGGGAAAGCAAGACACACAGCCCGGGAACCCCAAAAGTATGTTAAGGTAAAAGAAAAAAAATCCCCAAAGTCTGATCAACTTTAGAAGAAGCCACGATGCAGGCGAACGAGTTTGATGGAAACACGGCCTTTTTCGGGGGCGGTTTCATGCCTTCGCAGGCCACTCAGACCGCCCTCGAGCGTTCATCTTCTTCCTCCAAAGTATAATCTTCTTTAGCATATAATTTTCTCATTTTCTTTTCTATATTTTATTGTTTTTTAGTTTACTTTATTCTTTTCTTATAATAGTTCTTCAGCGTGTTCGGGAAATTACCTTTTGCTGTTTTGCTCATCTATTTTTGGTTATTTTCTTGTTTGACCCGTAATATAATTGTTTACTTTTAAGTTCGAATGCACATTTTTTTCACCACTCACTAAACTGATTCGAGGATATTTTTTTACCTCCTGCTTGAAATATTAACGTGAAATTTGGTCCTTTGTTCACAGTAGTTCTCTTGAATTTTAAGGTTTTGTTATTATTTACGTTTTCTTTTTTGAAATGTTCAGAACAGTGATGCGCGGTGTTTGCTTCCACTTACAGTAAAGCAGTTAAGGGTCTCTCTAGAGGTGGAGAATCTGATATTTCCATTGAAGGTGTTGATGTCAACAATGTAGGCTTTGATCCAATTGTTTTCTTCTTTTGCATGAACATTCAACATTTTTCAAAATAGTTTCGAAATTTGAAATTTTGTTTTTGTTTTTAGATTGTGTTAGTGGGAATGGTATCCAAGATAGACAATACTGTTTCAGATTATACTTTTAGAGTTGATGATGGCACAGGATGGGTTGGTTCATGAACATATAGATTCAGTTGAAGTAGATGCTATACTGTAAGTTCTCTCTCATTCCACTTCTAAATTTAGTAGCCTAGTTTTGCTCAGGAGTTCCTTTCTGAACACCATAATTTGGAAAGACATTTCAGGGTTGGAATGTATGTTGTGTCTATGGTCAGTTAAAAAGCATTCAAAGTAGGACTGTACACACCTTTTCAATTCGGTATGAATTCAAAATTTTATATATATATTGAATTATATTCTTACATCATGTTTCATATTTTCACCCTTTTATTTATTTATTATTGGGAGAGAGACCATCTTTAGGACCTTTATTTATTTATTTATTTTTGTGTTAAACCCATGGAAAAGTTTGGGCAAAGCTTCCTGTTATTTCTATAGTGCTAGTTATATCAAATAAATCATGGTCACCTTGGAATGACAGATATTGGAATTTAGTTTATAGTTTCATCTATCCGAGTTATATGATTCTGCTTTTACAATTTTATGTTCTTGTGGAACTTTTGGATATTGTACTTAAGATTTCCAGCCTTGCATTTTGTTGTTGCTTTAAGGGTTATTTATTCAATGAGATTACGATAGGTTTGAATTTTGTTGTTGCTTTCAGGCCTATTAGTGATTTTAATGAGATTACAAACCACTTCATTGAGTGTATATATGTTCATTTGTACTACACCAAGTTGAAGGTAAGAGACTAAGAGTTGATGCTCTAGTATACATAATGACATTCCAGCTTATTTGAATGTAAATGTTTATGTTTTATCTCAATTTTGTGTGTAAGGTTGCATGAACACTCAGCTTTGGATGACAAATTCGATTGGTGGCATGACTGCTCAGCCTCAGGTGGCAAATTTAAATTTTGGTGACCCAGGAAAGGGTTACAGCTACCAAGCTAACCTGACAAACCAGGTGAATGAAATTAATTGCAGAGTACCTTGCTAAGTTCTTTGATTTACTTGATCCCTATATCATCTTTCCCCCCTTTTCCTGGCCAGTATAACACTGATGAAGAACAGATCCATGCTATCAGTTCAATGGTCTTACAATACTTGCGTCGGCCAGCATGCCTGTGAGTTGTGTATGATATTTTGATGAGCCTGATTGATTTGGGTGAATTTAATGGTTGCAAAGCTGAATTATAGATCTCGTTAAACTGAACTTCTATTGACCTAGAGTTTGCAGATTTCAACAGATGCCTGTTACATGTTTGTTTGTTAAAATGTGATAGCTAAATCAATTATCATATGTGCAAGTATAAACTATAGCTTACGGCATATCTTGAGAGAACAAATGACCCAATAAAGTCTAAGTGAAAGTTACGTCCAGGACTTTAGGTCTTTACACTTTAGTTTAGTCATGGTTGGTAAGTTGGCGAATTAGCATGTATAACAAACATTATGAATGTATGAAAATATTACCCGGGGCTGGCTTGGTTTGCTTTTGGTAACTGTGCATCATAGATTTTAGTTGCCGATGAATTGACAAGCAAATAAAATTGGCAGTGAAAACTAATATAGTGCAGTTTATTTTTAAAAAGAATATACATTCATTGATTATTAACATTGATTAGATTAAAATGAGCGACTTAAAGAAATAAATTGATAATTTTCCATTCAAATGTTACCTGGTTTGGTTTGCTTCGGACATTAATAATAATGTTAAGAACAGTAAGTAATCATCTAGAATAGTGCTGACAAGTTAGATGATGGATGTAAGAAAATGTCTCAAATATGAGGCATATGTATCCTTACCGAACATGGTGAGATTTTAAAGCCTGGAAATTTCAACATCTCTCATTTTGGTCTGAAGTTGGGTTGTATTTGAGTTTGCTCTTTTGGATGCCTTAGTTTTATCAGTGTTCTTGGGGTAAAGTAGAGTTCCAAATAGATATCATCATTCTTTTTTATTATTAATTTGTGTTACTTTGAAATGGTGTCATAAATATTTGGTCTATATATTGTTTGTGTGTTAGACTAGCATGTTGAGCTTCAGTTATGTTTTCAGTGCATCTGAGATGGGGGTATGTTCTGATGTCGTGGCTCGAGAGCTAAATGTTTTTGTGGATAAAATCAGTATGCCTCTTTCACCGGTTGTTTATGCAAACATTAATTTGACTGTAGTCGTAAGCAATTAGGAAACTCTGTATTTTGGGGTTGTACAGGAAAACTTTAGAGATTCTTGCATCTGAGGGCCTCGTTTACACAACCACTGACGATTACTACAAATTTACAGATGCCTGAGGCTTTGTCCATGTGACGTAAAAACCAAATAGTAATGTCTGTCTTAAGAGCAAAACTTACGTTAGTTCTTAGTCTTAATGCTCTGCTTTTGGTTATACTATCTATCGATCATGAAGTATGTTTATGTGATATAAAAACTACATACTAATGCCAATCTTTAGATCAAAACATACGATGCTAGTCCTTTTATGCATAATACATATACTAATGCTTTTGCTATTTTTATAGATAAAGGTGTCTCCTTGGCTAGATATGAATAATAACAAACTAAATTGGATTTATCAATTCTTGGTCTGGTTTTCACCTAGTTGAATCCCGCTAACTGGTTAATATTTTTTGTTCACTTGGGTATAATGGAACATATTCAATTCAACTTATTTGAACTTCATGAAACTTGAGTAGATTAGGAAATTTTTAAGTTGAATTAGAATTGATAAAACGTAGTAAACTCAATTCCCGTTGTGGCCGTTCCCCCGCCCTACTGTGGCTGGATTGTTGTTTTGGGCCTTCAGTGGCCCTGCTTGTTTCGACCATGAGTGTCGTGCTCTATGTTTCCTTTTATTTTGTTGAAAAGCAGGCCGTGAGCCTGTACACCCCAGGTGAATGAAAGAATGATGCTATGAATTATTTATTGATTGTATCTTAAAATTGGTTATATGTGGATTGAAATAAACAAAAGATAACTACATAAATAAATATATAAAACATTATCCATCAATCAAGATTCTTATAAAAATACAGGTAATATTGGATTTGCATGTGAATTGAATATGTGATGTGATGAATGAATAAAATAGTAGAAATGAAAAGATTAGTTAGGTTATGAGGTGGCAGCTGTCTACTAAAGAAAAGGTGACGTTGAAATTCAAGCCAGGCTACGTAGGCAACTATCTGTCAGTCCCAAATCCCGATATCTTATAGTAGTAAAATTTTCAAAAACAATGATGAATGACAAGTATCCTAAGTTCAAACCACATGCGTCCCCTCGTTTCTATTTTTATTTTAAAAGCAAAGTAATTAAGGTTAATATATTAAAAAAATAAAACAATACAGTAATTTTCTATTATTTAATTTAATTCAATAAAATAAAAATAAAGACTAAATATTTATAGAAAATTAAAGGAAAAATATAAGCCTTCCTTAAAATTGAGGAGAGTGTTTTAAGTGAACCCCATTTAGTGAATATATATTATCAATACTATTTGTAATCACACCGACCGATAAAGTATGTGCAATTGACGATGATGATGAAAAATAACAAAATATTACTAGTTTCGTTGTTTTATCTTTTGACATTTTTAAATGACAAAGATGTCCTTCTCTCTCGTCTTTTATTTACCGAAGCAAACACCAATAACTCTAAAGTCATTTTTAAAGGCTTAAAACTATTTCAAGAAGCATCGAAATTAGACTTTTAACTTCAACAAATGATGGTTTTGGAAATGCTCGAATAGAGGCCATACTTCCCAAAACCAAAACCTGAGCTCTTCATTCCGGGTCCCACGATTATAAAAAAAATAAGAGCCACACATGAGCCTCGACTCAAAACAACTATTTTAATTATAATTGGATCACTGTCTCCAGTCTTTGATTATTTTGACCATCAACAAATAGTTAATGTTATTATTTAAGTAGGTTCAATAAATGGGTTGGTGCAAACAAGCTTTGAATAAATATAATTAGTATAATATAAAGAAATTTAATTAGGTTTAATAATTGGGTTAGTTTTGACGTCGTTTTATATGTATTGTGTTATCTCATTGATTTTTTTTTTGGACTTTCGAACTAAGTATTAAAGGAGTTCATAATAATTGATAATAAATTTTGGTTGAATTGCGATAAATGATAATATCAATGTATTAATTATATATATTTGGGTAAACTACAATAGAGGTCACTCAATTATGGGTAAGGTTACATTTGGGTCACTTAATTATGGGTAAGGTTACATTTGAGCTACACAATTATTAGAGGTTACACTTGGGTCATTCAATTATAGGTAAGGTTACATTTGGGTCACCCTTCATATTTAAAAAATATATATCAACTTAGTTCTTTTTTATTCCAAATCACCTGTATACCCTTTTTAACACGAGAGTATTTTATTTGAAATCATTAATTAATCTAATACACTATAATACTTTATTTAAATCATTAATTAGTTTCTTTTTTTTCTTCCAAATCACTTATATACCCTCTTTAACACTAAAGTACTTTATTTGAATTCATTAATTAATCTAATGCACAAATTGATGTTTTTTTAAATATGAAGGGTGACAGAAATATAACATTACCCATAATTGAGTGACCGAAGTGTAACCTCTAATAATTGCGTAACATAAATGTAACATTACTCATAATTGAGTGGCATAAATATAATTTTTAATAATTAGATGACTCAAATATAATTTTACCCATAATTATTAATCTCTATAGTTTAAATAACGTACAATTTGTGCATTAAAATAACTGTAGAAAAACTGTTCCAATTAGTTTATTCGTATTTTGTATATTTGTAAAAAAAAAAATCTTATATATGATAAGAGAAACAAAAATATAAGAAAAGTAAACGTGACGAAGATTTTTTTTTAAACGTGACGAAGATTGAAGAAGATGGCATGCAAATCCCAGTTTTGCCCTCTTTTCTTCATCTCAACAGCGTCACCGGCCCACCCACTAGTTGTTCCTTTCTTAAATGTGCTCTCTCTGCTAGTGTTAGCATTAGAGAAGTTTTAGAACAAGTCCACTCCTTGAAACCAATTAATGCAAAACTACTAGCGTTAACAAAATACACGACTCATTTAATACAGCAAACACAGAAATATATTAGTCTTTTTATTACTAGTATATCTTTACCATAGTGTTATTATTTGTTTATTTTTTGAGGGGGAATCGGAACAAGAAAAGGCTTTCATCTCTCAACCCCAAGTCATTCATGGATCCTTTGGTTGTGGGTGTGGGGTGATTTCGAGCTTACTTTCTTGGTATTTGTTATTCCCATCGTCATCATCATTGTATTTATCCTTTTCTCTGTCTCTCATTTAAAAAAAAAGGGAATATGTTGTTCAATATCTGTGTTTAATACTGTTTCCCCTCTATTGTTTTTTATCAGTGTTTTTAAGCGGAAGTTTATTTCTTTTTCGTTACAGGCTTCTGAAAGTTGGGATTTTGATGGTAATGTAGGTGTTGCGTTGACGGCTCCCCTATTATTCAGCTTTCGTTCCCATGGATTCCTCTTTTGAGGGCAATCTTTTACAAACCAAGAAAATTATTCTTGTATTTTTTTTATTTTTGATTTTCTGTATGACATGTAATAAGGGTATTGGATATCTTCTTTTGCTTTTGGTTTTTAGTACAGTGAAGGTCTTTAAAGGTTTGATCTTTCAAAGGATTTACAATTTCTTAACTCTTCAGTTTTTTCTTTGTTTATTTCTTGGTTGTCTGATTCTGGGTGTTTCGGTTAAAGAATTTCCCCTCAATACTTATTCAGTTAGACTCGTTTATTTTCTTTTTATGGTAATCTTTGGAAAGTAGAGATCATCTGGTCTTTCGTTCTTCTTCAGCATTGTGATTCATTGGTTTCTTGCAAATTTCTTGTGGAGTGTGAATTTGATTCTTTATTTACTGTATTTGCTTTAATAATGGAAAATGCATATGGTGTATTTTCTCTGCTTCACTTTAGAAGGTCAAATGGCAGTGTGTTCAAAGTTCAATCCCTTACTTGAGGCAGCTATGATGTGATGTCTTCCTATAACCAATTATGTCAAATTATCATGTAAAAGATCCTTGGTATTTAACATAGTTGGAACATTAGTTTTTCTGTAGTCGATTGGGATATACTTTCATTAATTAAGTTTATTAAGACATCTAGAAAACTGAGGAGTCTACTCGAGCTTCTTGAATGACTGTCACAATTGGTTAATAACAGTAATTACCTAACATTATTGTTTCCTAGATGGACAACAAATAGCTATCTGAATTCCTTGTTTATTATTTTCAGCACTCCGTCTAGTTGATACCAGTAATAGGGTTTCTGGTTTGTCGCGGTACCTTCTTGTGCTTACAATTTTTCACTTGCAATTTCCCCCCTTTGCATAGGAGTTGCACTTGATCCATCAAAATGTAATAAATTGAGTGTGGATGAAAAGAGAGAGCTAGTCTATGAATTATCAAAGAGGACAAGCAGGGCCTCTGAAATGCTACAATCATGGAGCCGTCAAGAGATTTTGCAGATCTTATGTGCTGCATGGGGAAGGAAAGGAAATATACTGGCCTGACTAAGCTGAAAATTGTAGCTGAAAAGAATTCGGGGGATCGTGAGGGTGTAATGGATCCTGAATTGCAATCTTCCCCAACAATGGCCAGAAAGCATCAAAAAGGCAGAGGAAAGCTGATCATCCGTGTCAACTGCCTGTTCCGGTGAATGATCTTCCAATTAATAATAGTGGAAATGACATGAAAAATGCTATTTATTGCAACCTAGCTTGAGACAAGAAGATACATTTTGCAAGAGATGTTCCTGCTGCATCTGTTATAAATTCGATGACAACAAGGATCCTAGCCTGTGGTTAATTTGCAGCTCAGAGCCTCCTTTCCAGGGCAGTTCTTGTGGCATGTCATGTCATCTTGAGTGTGCTTTAAAACACGAGAAGTCTGGTTTTCGGAAAGATAAACGACGTGCAGGACTTGATGGGAGCTTTTATTGTGTAGCATGTGGGAAATTAAATGATTTGCTTGGGTAAATAACTCCTGAACCCAGTCATTCTTTCTTTTCTTTTTTTATCTCTTACTGTTGTATTATTGCCTTCTTGTTTCCTTAAGAGAGTATTTACAAACTACTAACTCGGGGTCTTCAGATATCTTGTGCAGATAATCAAATTCATGTACTAATTCATATCTTTATGTTGTCATGAATTTCTTTTGTTCATGTTTAACCAATGGTAGTAGGGTTGATTTTCTTCTATGAGTTTTAAAGAGTGCATCTAATATGTAGAGCTTAAGGAATGCAGAAACGCTAAAGTTACAGTAATAATCTTCGTTTTTTTTGTTGTAGTTTGTTTTCTTTTATCAATATATTTTCTAAGTACTGTTGTATTTATTTTTGCAGAGTAGAGGTCGTGACTACCACGGCCTTTATAAAATGTCATATAAGATTCCAAGTTAATTTTGATTGATTTCTCCTTTAAAAGTTTATTTAGCTTAGAAAATTTCAACAAGAAGGTTGTTATTTTCATCAAGATGAGGTCCTGAGGATGCAAGCAATTGTGTCGATTTTTTATATATTCTTGAATCTGGTTGTTAAGGAGTACAATAACTTTTGCGCTTATGATAATTCCCACTTCAAAGGTTTTTGGTATTCAGTTTTGCCACTTTGATTTTCTCTTTATGTTTTGATGCGCTTTGATCATGTAGATTGATTATACTCATGCTTTACAGTGCGTGATAAAATCTTATTTCAACCATATGCTATTTAGGGTGAGATAAACTTATGCCTTTCTCTTATCAGAGCTTTTCTTTCAGAAAAAACGAGATTTCACTTTTGATTTCCACAAAGTAGTTGAAATAATGAAAATTTGTGTTTATTATATTCAATAGCGATACTCTGATAATGCCCCTTATGACACTATCTAAGGAAGAAGACATGTAAATATAAATAAATTAAGCCATAAATATTGATTAAGTTAAATGAAATTTTCTTATTTATTTAACCAGGAAATGCCAATATACAGTTTGATCAGACCGGTTCCATAAACTTCCCGTATTTATAAAGGTGCTGGAGAAACCAACTGATGGCTGCAAGAGATACGAGGAGGGTGGACATACTCTGTTATCGCGTCTCTTTAGGCCAAAAACTTCTTAATGGTACTCAAAAGTATCTAAAGCTTTCTGAGATTGTTGATGAAACTGTTAAGAAGCTTGAAGCTGAAGAAGGTCCATTGACTGGTGTACCTGTGAAGATGGGTAGGGGTATTGTCAACAGGCTTTCTTCAGGACAGGAAGTTCAGAGACTCTGTTCTTCTGCGGTCGAATTACTGGACAAAATGATTTTTGAAACTATTTCAAATTCTTCACCAGATCTTTCATTACCTGGTAATCCTCGACTTGTTTTTCTCCGACTCTTTGTTGATTTTGTTTATCAAATTGTCCTTCATTTTCAGCAGGTTCAAGTTCAAAACCTCAGGCAATTGTACGCTTTGAAGATGTTCGACCGACTTCACTTACTGTGATTGTGGGTTCTGAAGAAACTTTTCCATATGGTGTCATTGGTTACACCGTATGGCATCGCAAGGTTCATGATATGGATTACCCTGTTAAATCGACTTGTACATTGTTTGTGCCAAATAGAAGGTATGTTGTCACAGGGCTGACTCCAGCTACAGAGTACAATTTCAAAATCGTCTCCTTTAATGGGACAAGAGAGTTTGGTCCATGGGAAGTGCCGATTTTGACAGCCGGTAGTGCGGATGAAGTCCCAAGCTGCACTGTGATGGGAAGAAGTCAAAGCCCAGCTACCAACTGTAGTAGCCTTTCTAATCCATCTTCTGTGGAGGATGAAACTAATAACAATACTCCATACAGTGATCAGAATGATGACCGGGCTGACAATTATGCTACATATTGCAAGGACGCAGATAGAATTATTCCCACAAATCTATCTGAAGGTGCCACCAACTGCACTGTCTTTGGTGAAGATGGAATCCCTGCAGATGAAGTTTCTCTGTTGGGCTTGGGCTTGGGCCTGGCCATGGAGATTGTTGGTCCCATGCCTGACTCTGATGTCTTAAATGTTGAGAAAAAACAGACATCAGAGGACCCAATTAATGAGGAGACAAGCACCGATAACGGCTCTGTTGCCCCGGCTCAGACAGGTACTGAGTGCGTGCCATTTGTAGGTTGCTTAGAAGCTGGCCTGCCTGTTACTGCCTGCAGGATGGAAATAGTTAAAGATGGACAAGGAAGGAGTGGGAGATGTAAATCCAGAAACAAGGAGCTGGAGAATGGGACTGGTAAAGGAGAAGATCCCCATGACGGAAGCTCCTCCAAGAAGAGAATTGGGGAGAGGCGGGACGAAGAGTGTGTGGAAAACGGTGTCTCAGAAATGGATTTTGAGCATTGTGTGAAGGTGATCGGATGGTTGGAGTGTTAGGGACACATTGAGAATAACTTTAGGCAGAAATTCCTCACTTGGTATAGTTTGAGAGCCCCACCCCGCAGGAGGTGAGGATTGTTAAGGTCTTTGTTGGTACCTTGAGTGCAGACCCAGCATCTCTTGCCGAGCAGCTTGTTGACACATTTTCGGACTGCATCTCAAGCAAAAAAAACATCTGCCCGTGCGTGCTGGCCTTTGCATGAAGCTTTGGCATTGATGTCAGCGAGTCATATAAGATGTAGTTTTTTAAGGGCAAACCTGGTCAGGGTTTGTTGTTACCATTATTTGCTAGACGCATAACATATATTCTTCATTCTCTTATAGACAGACCATGAATATATGTATGCATAGAACATTAGCTTTTTTCATTCTTATGATTATGTAAGGATGTCAGAGTTGATATCCTTTAATGACAGTTCCTGGCTGATTTACACAGGGACAAGGTTTCAAGTCCTAGTGGTGGTTTGGGTTCCGTTTTATAAATTCAATGGAAAGTGATTTTCTTTGTGAGGATCCTATTTCAGTGGAAATCTGAGGAGTCCGAGGCGATCGGAACACATTTCTAGTCTGAATTATAACTACAAGAAGACGATAATCAGCATCTTGAATATTACAGGGATATGTTGGAGCTGCGTTTAGTATGCTGTTCTTGACCATTATTTATAAATACGCACTGTTTTCGTTGTTTTCATTAAAAAGACTCCAAAGGTGCATGATACCATGCTTTGGATGTTTACCCCAAATCTGAGGAGTTCCGAATATTTTCATATGCATTTAGCCTAAATATGCAACTAGTCTTTATTCTTCAATTTAAACCTGAAATTAGTCCTTCCCATCCATCCATCCATCCTAGCTTATATATATATATTCGCAACTTCAATTATTAAATTATACTTTTTTTATCACATTTCAAATAAAAGATGCACATTTTTAGTTCTAGGCTTTGTCCACTTTTCTCACGACATATATATTTTTTAGTTCTCATCAATACATGAACTTGTATATTTTTCCATATTGATATATTTAGCAATTTTATAATTTTTTAACTTTAACAAAATTATAATTTTTTAATTATTATATGTATATTTGTAATTTTATATGATTTCTTACCATTTCGTATAACTTTTTACACTTTTAACATCCTAAAAATACTAGGATAATTTTTTGATACACTGGCGGTAAAAAATTTTAGTTTCCACAAGCGTCTTAGTTTTAGGGTTTAAAAACTTAGTTTAAGGTGTAGGGGTTAGAGGGTTAGGTTTAGTAGTTTAGAATAGGGATGTCAAATGGGCAGGGAGAGTGCGAAGGGTACTCTTCCCACATTCATCCCCGTCAAGAATTTTCATCTTCATCTTCGCCCCACAACCTGCTGCAAATATAAAATCTAAAATCATCACTACCATCAACCCGCAAGACAAAAATCATCCCTGCCCCATCATCCAAGTGGGTCTTGAGACCCATCTAATCATCTCTTTACCCATCTCATGGCTCATTCATATAATATATTTATAAATAGTAGTTAAAAAATATAAATCAAATTTGTTATGAGAAAAGTATGAAATACTCATCATTCGGAGTCCACCACATATGTAATGTTATTCTAATTGTCATCATTTTTAAAAAATAATAATATATTAAATTAAATTTTGTACTATAAAAACATTGGACTAAAAAAATACTAAATTATATTGTAAAGGACTGAAAATAACACAAATAACATGTAAAGTAATATTTCAATTGTTGTAACAAATAAACAATATAGAAATAACTAAAAAGAAAACAATGAAAAATATCTTTAAAAAATAGGAACAAATACCAATAGAATCTAAATAGCATACAATATTAAGAAAATAAAATTAAAAAAGTAGGAGAGTAACATACCTGTAATGAGGAATGGGAGAAGAAAACAAACATTAAAAAAAAGGCTTAACAATAGACAATAGTATATAAGAAAGCAATAAACATAAATGTTATATATAATTTTTCATAAATATTATAAGATAAGTCAATATAAATTATCTTAATTTTGACTCTGATTCAAACTAATATTTTTAAAAAATATTTATATATTTGATCTAATCAATCTTAAACTCAATTGTATATACATATATATTGAACTTTTCATTAATATCCCGAGACAAGTTAATATGAATTACCTTAAATTTGACTATGATTCGAACTGATATTTTAAATAATATTTATAATAAAATGTTATAAGATTTGTTGGGGCGGGTGGGGATAAGACGTGTACAAAGACATATTCACGCCTTCCTTACCACCCACGGCGAATCTAATTTTTATTTTTATCACCGCCCCACAACCTGTGAAATTTGTTATCATCTCTGCCCAATTGAATGCGAAATGGAGTGAATCCTCGCAAAAACTGTCCCATTGGCATCCCTAGTTTAGATTTTAGGAGGTGTGAATAGAATTTAGTATTTAGGGTTTATAAGTTAAAACTTAAATCTTTAACGTATTATCCTAAAACCTAAACCTAAAGTGTAACCCTAATCCCTATATTCTAAAATCATACACTTAAGCCCCTAAACTCTATATCTTAAATTAAGTTTTTAAACCCTAAAACCAATGCCCTTATGGAAATTAAAAGTTTCCACCGCCAAAATTACAATCAAAATGTAGCTTTGACTATGATTTTAAAATTTCAAATTGCTAAATAGATATAATTTAATTCATTAACAGATGTGAATTTGCACACCACCAAATAAGTAGTTGTAAATTAAAATTTCAAATATATTGCTTTTGTCAAATGTAAAGTGCCATTTGTGATTTCGTAAAAAATAAAAACTAAATTTTATGAATAATAATTGTTAAAAAATAATTATCATCCAAACAGTCGGCATTGAAATACACTTACGAAAACGAAAGGGATAAAAATGGAATAAAAAAAAGGATAAAAAGTTTTAGAAAGGGTTTTAGTTTAGTTAGGGCTTAGAGGAGCAGACCTAAGGCTAAAGACTAACAATCAAATAGTTTCAGAGTCTGAGACAAAATAGTTTCGTCACAGCAACCATGATGATGAGAGGTGGTCGAAGCTTGGTGTCTTCACCTCCCGCCTTCTCTAACGACGCCAATAAACTCCTCGTCTGCACCTCCAACACTGTCTCCGTCTTCAGCACCGCCACCGGCTTACAGGTTTTCTTCTTTAATCTCTTGTTCTTCTTCGTCTTCAGTTTTTCTTTCTTTCATCATCTGAATCTGCAATTTTATTGTTTTTTTGGTTGTCCGTAGATAACCTCACTCGAGGGTCACACGGCGCTCGTTGTCTCGGTCTTAGTGGTGCCACCGTCGAGTCCAGCCGCAAAGGTTTTGTGTTATTGTTGGACCGCCTCGCTTGATGGCACTATTCGTTATTGGGATTTTTCTGTTCCCGAGCTAATGAAGACTATCGACATTCGAGTACCAATCTTCTCCATGGTAAGCATGTACCGAAATTTAGATATTAAAGTTTTCTGAATAAAAAGAGAATGCATATTTTCTCGTTTTTCATCCAATATGTTGGTTTGAGCTATAATGAAACAATGCTTTATTGTTCAATGTTTGATGCTTATATTTGGGAAATTATGAATGGCAAATTGAATTGCTTATAGCTATCTATTGTGAAGAAAAAATCATTTTTCTCTGATCAGATCTAATTTGCTCAAAACTTAATCCCTTTTTTGCGTGTTTGAGTCTTGAGATAGGTGCATATTAGCCGTTCTTATTGTTTTTATGTTGCTAGTGAGCGCAGACTAGTTTCTAGTTAATATTTTTCTTGTTATATTAAATTTTGATTTTCTTTTTACCTTACAAGAACAATTAATGAGTGCTTTATTATTTTATCTTGAATATTAGATTATTCCTTCTTTCCTTGACGTTCCAGCTGAGGATAAGGGAAAACATCAAGACCTTTTTGCATATGTGTTTATCAAAGATACAAAGGAAACACAAAATAAGTCCACGAGAAGACAGATCTGGAAGTGTAACTTAAGCAAGTCATGTTTAGTTGGTAGATTGATTTTGGGAGAGGTATAATCCTGAAATTTATATGGAAGTTTTTTCCTATTTGCATTGGATAGTTCAAAATTCAAATGTAAAGCATGTTTTGCGTTACTCAGGAACCAGAAATAAACCTGCCAACTTTTACTTATAAAATTATGCTACTAGGATGTTGTATATAGCTCTAGCTTTGTTAAATCAATTTGCATTGTTGACATGTTGTCTGAACATTCAAAGTTCTTTATGATGGAAATGTTCAAACACGGTTGAGTAGTGAGGAGCTGGCAGATGTTTTTTGGAACATTTTTGGTGGTAGCATTTTGGAGTTTAAGAAGTTGAGTTTATTTATTAATTTTAATAATTAGGGATATGTAAATCATACCATGTTTTTCTATTTCTTTGCAGACAAAAAAGCCAGAGGTTTTAACTGTTAGTTCCATCAGGAAAATTCTTTGGCATCTGCAATAAGTGCAAGCTTCATATATGGAAGGTTCCTGATCAAGGGTCTGAGCATGCAGCAGTTAGGAAGATAACATTACACCATACCAAGAAGATTACTGTTTTTGCATTCCATCCAACTCAGAGAATTATAGCTGCAGGGGATGTGACAGGAAGAATTTTAACTTGGAGGGGATTTGGTAATAGAGCCTTTTCTGAAATCAATGGCGTAGAGAACCAAAAGTTGATAAATGTTAAAGAGGACAAACCTGGTCTCAGGGATAATGATGATGCTGATTCCTGCTCTACATGGCATTGGCACTCTACTGAAGTTAATGTCCTCTCTTTCTCTTCAGATGGCGCATACTTGTATTCGGGTAACTGAAAATTGATATTCATGTACAACATATGAACTTTTGCATACATCTCTTGACTTCAGGGGGTTCCTTGCAGTCAATTTTCTTTTATATCATAGATGTTTGCTAATATTCAGGTGGAAAGGAAGGAGTGCTTGTGGTTTGGCAACTAGACACTGGGAAGAAGAAATTTCTACCACGAATTGGATCTCCTCTGCTGTATTTTATGGATTCTCCTGACCCCACCCTTTCTTCTGTTAGTTGCATTTCTTTTTTTTTTACCTCCTACAATTGTATTATCGCATTCTTGTTTCCTTAAGAGAGTCTTTACAAACTACTAACTCAGGGTCTTCAGATATCTTGTGCAGATAATCAAATTCATCTACTGAAAATGCCTTCAATGGGAGTTTTGAAGACTATTTCGGGGATAAAGTTGTTCTGATCAGCACAATCTGAATTTTAGGAACCTTTTTCATTCTATTTAAATGTAGCGTTTCCTGATTTTTTTCTGATTATCAAGCCTTGATTGACTGGAAATGTCTGTACAATAATTTAAATGAAGTGGATAATTTGCAGATATCAGTTCAGTATGATTTTTGTAGATCCTGTTTAAATAACTTACTGCTTGGTGATGATTGACACATTGGGTATGCAGTCCCATGATAATGCATAAATGGGAAAAATTGCAAATACCTTGTTGTGAACTTAAAAGTAACCCAACCCTTCTAACTTAATGGATATGATATGTGGATGTTGGTTATCAGTGGCTGGTTCTGGGGCCTTTAGTGTAGTCAGCCCTGGTATGTATTTTTGTTTTCTGCTAATAGAAGTTAGTTGCTCACAAATTCAGGCTCCGTGTTGTTATCCTGAGATGTACGAAGGGTTGGGTAATGGGATTACTTTTGATCAAACTGCTGGGTTGGTTGCCTTGCGCACAGAGAACTATTGCATCCAGTTTTACAGCCTATTTGATGATTGGGGAGTTTCTGAGGTGAGGATATTTTTATATCTGCTGCTTAAATCTTATTGGACATGTTGCTAATGGATGTATATTGTATATGGATTCCTTTTGCATTTATGCTGCTATACCATTATGAAATACAGTATTTTTTGCAATAAGTTGTAAGTTGAAGTTTTCTAAATATGCGTCTTTCAGGTTCAAGTTTGTGAGAGAAACCATCAACCAGGCAAGGGGAGGTCACGGAGAAGAATTGAACAATGAACAATAAAATATTTAGAATTTAATGTCTAGAACAAAAATAAATTTTTAGAGAACAATGTATTTCTGTATTTTCTCTTATTCTTAATAATCTTCTAGGATAATTTAAATAGGTTATAGTGATTTCAATATAACTAAAATTATACTTTTATCTATAATTTAAATAATATTTATCCATAATTCAAATAAGACTTCTAATAAAGTAAAGCTTGCTTGAAATAAGGGCTAATTACATTAAATTAAGTTTAACCTTGGATTTTGGCAAGCGATGATGGTCTCAAAACAAATGTTTTTAATGTCTTGACAACACATTGTTTACTGTAATTAATATCTTCTAGACTAATTTTACAGGTTATAGTGACTGCAATTGCTCTCTCTGTCGATGGTTCTCTTATGAGCACTTCTGAAGTGAAGCTTGCTGAAGAGGGCATAGGTGGTCTAGTTTGTCTCAAGTTTTGGCAAGCATTGTCTCAAAACAAAGAGTTTAGCTTGTCAACAATTGTTTATGAACCACACAGGTGAACCTGTTTATTTCATCCCTCCCTGCAATAGCTTATCTGCATGATAAGCCAGAGTTCTTGCTCTACTTTCATGCAGCCAAGATGCTCGGAAATATGCCATTTTAAAATTTTGTAGTTCATTTTTTCCGGTGACGATAGCCTCTATTTTATCTTAAAACAAATCTTTAATTTTTCCTTGGTTTTTCTCTTAGGGTCATTCTAGATTAGGAATTTTGAAAATTTTAGATGAAGGAGTTTAATACCATCAATTTAATGTAATTATATTGTTTGGAAAAGTATTTTTAGAATGAAGTTTTGATTATTGGAATTTGATGAAATAAAAAAAAATTTGTAATATCACAACAATGTTGTTGTGGGTAGAATAAGAAAAATGTGAAGAAAAGCATGCACTTTACATTGGTGTTGGTAGATTTCGTAATATGTAGAAATATTGTCAATGATACAAAAGGTCTAAAAATGTATAACAAATAATTTTTTCAGTTAAGAGTTAATGATTAAAAGTTTTGGACTTTTGGTATGTTTGATATCTCACTAAAGCTAGCAACTTATTAAATTTTCCCATTCCATGTGGAATGTGAAATTTGAAATAAGATATTTGAGTGTTTAGAATCACTCATCTGGATTCCAAAATATTTGACAGTTCCAAAATTTATTTTGTCTAACAAGTTATTTTGCTTTTAGAATTGTAAATTTTTGTTACAAATTAAATCTCTCCTTGAAATCCTTCATCCTGACTTACTTATTTTATTATTTATTAATGAACCAAAAGTTGCATTGTTGCAATTGAATTTCTCATAGATAAGAATATATTATCTTTTATTATCAATGTTAGAAATGAACACTAGGATGATATTTGACAATTTTTTTAGGGATGCGGGCATTTCTGCTCTTACATTCCATCCTTCTTGTAATATGGTGGTTACTTCATCTTTTGGTGGTGACTTCAAGGTAATTTTGGATCAACATGATTTGGTTTTCTTGCTTTTCTTCATGAGATTAATCTTATTTGAATTTTCTTTTATTTCAGGTTTGGAGATGCAACAATGACATTTCACAAAATGATCAAATGCTTCAGGATTTTAGCTGGACTTGCCATGCTGTTGGTTCTTATAAGTATGTCTTCTAAATTTACTTTCATTATTGCACCCAAGGCCAGGATTACATATGACAAGACATAAATTAAGTCGTATTCTTTAAAAAAAGTGACATAGATGATAGATGGAATGTTATGCTTGGGCATATACAGATTTTTACTGGGGTTTTTGCTGCAGTTAAGGATAATTGATTATATTTAATTCAGTCAGGCATATTCTACATTTTCCATGCGTGTTTCATATTAATGGATCCCTGTTCACTAGTTAATTTTTAAATCCTGGAACTTTACGTGTCCTAGCTAAATCCTCTGCATGGATAGACATAGTTTGATAGTTTGATCACGTATCAATCTGATAATATCTTCTCTACATCACGGGGATTAAAATAAATAAATCTCTGTTATTCTAATCTATTATCTTCCCTTTTGCAGAAAAAAGTCAATGACTGCTGCAGCATTTTCTGCTGATGGTTCTGTTCTTGCTGTTGCGGCTGAAACTCTTATTACATTATGGAACCCATACAAGAATGTCCTCTTGGCTGTACTTGGAGAAACTCTCACAGTAATTCTACTGTTACAACCATCTATCTTCTCTTATTTATGCTTTTAAAACCATTTATAAGAAAATAGCCACACAAATAAATGCCAGGGTTGCATCATGCTCTGGTCCTTTCTTGTTTTCTTTGATTCCTATTCTCTTTTTAGTAATAACCATCTCTGCTATGCAACTGTTTCTGTCTTTGCAAACAACAATGGAGTTGACTTATTTCAAAAGTCCTTTGTCTCAATGGATAGTAGTACTTAATAAATAAGAGTATTTACTAAATGGGGGGATAATAGATAAGTGTGGACAATCAAGGAAAAGTGAAGGACAAATTTTGGAATTCAAGTTCCTTCTTTGTTGGATATTCTCAAGAATACATTTAGTTATGCTGCTATTTTTTTTTGTTGGAACATGAACCATCTTTCTTTTTCCTGGTTTTTGCATGCAATAGTCTCTATTTGATGTTATTCTGTATGGACATGAAAACTTATCTTGTATGTTAAATAATTAGTTTATGCTCATTTGTCTCTATGTTTCCCTCAGCCAATTGTGAATCTATCATTCGTTGGGAAGTCAGATAATCTTGTAGCTGCATCATGTGGTTCAAATCCACAACTTTCTGTCTGGAGCATGTCAAAGTTATCTCTATCATGGTCATATCAGCTCCGTATAGAAGGTGAAACTCCTTTTCAGCTAACAGTATACTTGCAAATTTCATTGATTTTGTGAGGCCTGGAGAGGTCCCAGCAGGTTCATTTTTTCTGAATGCACAAAAGTAAACCCTCATCTAAATATAATTATCAAAGCAAGAGATTTTGAGATCCTCCTGCTTTAAGTTGTATGCCTTTGTTTCTTGAAAGCTCAAGGCAGGTCATTGCACTTCCTAGGTCATTTTTTTATAGAAAAACATGATAATCTTTTGAGGATCACCGAACTTTGTGTTAACTATAGTTTTTTTCTGAATTTAGAGAAGCCTGAATAATGCATGTCAAATTCATCGCTAGAGTGCAAATGTCTAACATCAATAAACACTTTGCTAGTAGCCTTAAAATTAAAGTAGCCAGAACATCATCTCACCATGAATGAAAAGGCAAGTATACAGACAAGTGTAAAACGTAATTGTTGTTCTCTTTTCTTTCTCCTTTGTAACTGCTAGCCTTTTTTGTGCTACTGCATTTATAAGGTTGTAGCTTGCTTATTTTTATAAATATGGAAATGTATCAAATCAAAATGAGTTTTTAGTTTTTGTTTCTGGCAAAGTTAGATTTTATGGTACTTTTATTTGTGCAGCTGTAGCTTCTGCAGTTGATTTATCTTCCTTTGCTGCTCTGGCTCTTGTTCCTGAATCATCTAATGAAACAACTTTTAAAGGAAGGGATGGTGTAATTTTATTATACAATGCAACTGATCCTGTTCCTACTGCAATTTGGTCTGTGAGGAAGGTATGATCACATTCCATTTCTAATCATCAATGTTATGAAGTGAAAAACTGAGCTTGTTATGAAGATGGCTAGTATATAACACCCAAAGATCAACTATTTTAAGAATTGCTACTTTGGTTTTTACTAATTACTTACAATCAAGCAGATCTAGTAGCTTAGGAACATTAATTTCAACATTTATAATTTATTTTAAATGTTGTTTTGTTTAAATTTAGAGAATATTAAATTGCTAAAACATTATTTTCTGAAGATAACAATTACAGTTGGTTATTGGGTTCTTTGTATTTCGTTTTGGAATGATAATAATTGATACATGCGCAGATTGAGAAAAAAATCAATTGGAGCAAACATATGAGTTGAATGAAGAGATGATTTCCATGGTCAAATGGTTAAATTAGGAAGTTATCTTTTAAATTAAAGTGCATGTTTATTTCTTGTAAAATCTGGTCCACGCACTAGTCCATAATGCTGTCCAGATTCATTTTAGTTTATTGTTTTTATTTCTTAATTTAGGCACTTTATTAATGGATTTATTCCTTAATTTAGGGACTTAATTTAGGAAATTAATCCTTTGTATTCAGCATCCCTTGCACTATAAAGAGGGTAGCTTCTTCTCTTGAAAACGGACAACAAGATGAATATTTGAAATAAAGCATTGTTGTCCATGTGCCATTTTCTTTTCAAGGTTGACGAGTTCACCTTGTTAATTTTCCTTCGAAATTCTTGTGTGAGAGATCATCTTCACACTCTTGCTTGCCTAGATAATTGCGTCTAGTAGGGTGGGTGGGTTAGAGCCGCTTGAGGGTGTTTGCCTATTCAATTGCGATTAGGAGGGTGCCCGAGGACAACTATCTCGTTTTCGTACATCAAGATCATGCTTTCTTGCCGATTTGTTGAAAGAATATTGAGGTTTTCTCGGATCATATTAGAGTCTGTTAGATTAATTGCGATCTAGAGGATTCTTAGATTTTGAGATCATTCCCGAATCTTGTGTTCCGCATCAATAATTTTGGGGAAAAGTTCATCTATGTGACATGAAATTAAAACAGTTAAAATATTATCCTTGTTTTGGGGCACCATTCGTCAACTTTTGCTTTCTTGATTTTTTTTTGTTAACGATTCCATCTGATAATGCAAAAATTCCTCAAGGTTTTGCATTCTTAATTTTATCATATTTATTTATATTGGGGATAGTAAGAATAAACATTGAAGCAAGAATAGGAAAAAAAAAACAAACTTTTTGATAACATGAAGAACTACACACACACAGTACTCTTAACGTTGAATATTTATTCCATGTTCTCCATTGACTTTCAAGTAGTTGTGACACCAGACATGTTTTGATGATGATGATAACGTGAGTGTGTTTATTTTCTTCTCCATTTTCTGCATACTTTGAAATCATTTTATTGCATAGTGCAGAACTATGTTGTAGCATGATTCTTTATTTGATTATTGCAGGCCAAGGGTGGGGCTCTTGGTTTTATTCAAGTAAATCCATCTTCTGTTGAAGAGATCAGTATAGATGGAAAAACACCTGAGGTGTTGCTTGCATATATGGATGGTGATCATGAATATGTTGTTTTTGATCCATACTGCAAAGATGCCCGTGAGGCTAGCATTAATCAAAACAAGGGTCTTTCTGCCCTTGAACTCAAAGGTCAGGCTTCTTTTCAATAATAATATCCTAATTGTTATCCAAATTAAGTTCATGACATTCACTAGTGCACTGTCATCACTATTAATGAGAATCCTATCTACATTAATTTGATTCTTTCTTTTATGAAATGCTAGATTTGCTGTCCATGTTTATGAAGATAAGTTTTTATTGAAACAATGTTTTTTATGGATTGATTTTACCGTCTTCTTTTCTCTCTCTTTTTTTGACAGGACAAGGAAGGCAGTATGGGTATGCATCCATCTATGGAGAGCTGCCGGAGTCGGACAAGAAGAGACCCGAGACTCCCTGGGTTCCATCATTTCCATCTGAGAGGCCCTGGGAAACCATATTCAGTGGATCATCTCATAATCTTCCACCCCTCACCAAACTGTGCTCAGCTTTCCTCGAGTCTTTATTGGAAAAGAGGGCAGCTGCTGTTGAGTGAACGTAGAGGGAGGGTGTTTAGTTACATATTTGTATTCCACCCATTCTAAATGCAAGCAGTGTGGCATTTTTGTGTCAAAAGAACGGGGGTGGGCATTAATTCCCCCGCCCCCTGAAACATCACTAGTGGAAGAAGCTATATTTGTTTGGTTGATGAAAGTATAATACACCAAATATCGAAAGCGGAGCTTGAGATCAGTGCCCAAGGACAGAGGCAATAACAATTTTGTATGTGGATTAGAGATTCATGTCTTCATAACTTCATTCATATATATTTTTTATAGGAGGTGGCTAACCTTGTATCAAGTGAATGTGTATTTTAGAAGGGCGACACGATTTCTTTCTTTTTCTTATGTTAACAGACCTCGTAAGATTTTATTTTTCTTCACAAGTTGAGTTTGAACCTTGAATTCCATAATTTGATCGAGGTTGGTATTTTAGAAAATATTAGCTTTTCATTATGATTGTGGAAGTCGATAATTTACTTCACTAGGAGTAGGAGGCCATTTCAATTCCATATTTTCTCACGACAGGGGTTGCGCGTATTAAACTAGAGCCTGGTACTATTGAAGACACTTTGGAATCACAAGAGGTATCGGGAGTTGAATTGTTCCTATTAGGGGCGGCAGGAATCTCCATTACTCCGGCCGATGTTGAATGCACCACAAAGCTGTTATCACCTCATATCTGTCTTTGTCGACAATGCTGCTGGCTATCATCAACGCAACAGTCAACACTACTTGCAGTCAACACCTTCCATACCCATGGTGGAAACCACTCTTGGCTTTCAGGAAGATTTGTATCATGCTTCCTTTTTCTACCAATGATCTTCAGCAATAGCATCCCAAAGCTGTAAACATCTAGAGCTCTGGTGCTGCATATCCTAGAGTACCCCTTCCTCCTGTCATTGTCACATGAGTGTTGTGTTATCCCTGTTGCAAAGCTTGACCAATCTAAAATCGGCATCCAAGAGAATATTTTCTGGTTTTATGTCAGTGGATAATCCTCTCTTGGCATTCTTCATGCAAGTAAGCAATCACTTCGGCACTGGCAGTGCCAAAGTGCGATGGCCTGAAGCTGTTGGAATCCCAGATTCTCGTCTTCACCAAATAACAACTTGTGTAGTGAACCATTTTTAATGTACTCCTATACAAGAGCCGTCAGATTCCTCTCGAAGCAGAAGCCATAAAGCTGAACCAGATTAAAATGGTGAACTACTCACTTCTGCCATGAACTCTTCCTCTATCCTTTTATCAGAAGTTCCATACCTGTCACCTTGGTTCCGTTACCAAAGATTCCTTTATAAACAGCTACAATGCCACTCGAACCGAGTAAGCTGGTGAAATTATCGGAGAGGTAACTTCTCCCTTTCCATGTCGTTGAGGAATCTATCCATGGTTAGTGTCAACAATTGACATTATTTTTGCTCTCTGTTCGCTGTCTTTTGTAGCATACGTATACTAAGATGGATACTTTTACAAGAACGACCACTGCAAATCACAGATTCACAGTTATCATTTCTAACTTGTATTAATTTTACGCGGAAAAAACCAACCACAATAACAAAAGCAAATCAAATGAAAGTTTTACCTGTAATCACAATGATATATACAGTAGCTCCTGAACCATCGACTGTCAAAGGTCATGTAGAATGGGGAAATAACATTCTTATGTTAATCACCGACGAAAATCCGATTATTTCAATTTCAGTGTAAACAACTTATTTTAGAAAATGGTCTGATCAACCCGTGTGGGGTACATAAAGATAAGTAGTATTGATTTTTGGTTGAAAATAGGAACAGCCGACAAATCTCATTGTCGTGGATGCTTTTTAAACAAGTAAATAGCTGACTACAACCCTAAACTATAGATGAACAATCATCACATCATACTTTAACATTAATTTTACAGACATGATTGGATCAACTCCTTTAAAATGATTCGTTCCAGCATCAGTAAAGGGTTCTCATTTTGTTTTTGGTTTGATTATAAATATTCTGAAGCTGTGTTCTGTTTTCATTTGGACTTGTAACGTTGCATATTGCTGCTCCTGGATACTAATAACAAAGGGAAAAGGTAAGGAAAACGAAAGATTCCTCTTTTGCAATTTTTCTTTAATTACAGAATACAACAAAATTAGCACAGCAGCTAATACCCTAGCTATAGTAATAAATTACCTACGTGTCTGTCTGCCACTACTACCACTAAGAACCAAGAATAATCCATTCGCACAAACCTTACAGAACAAAAACAAAGAACATTTTTCCCAAGTTACTCATTTCAAAGTTTTTATCCCCGAGCCCGAGCCACAACTACCCGGTACACGAAACTGCATCACGGTACAATCACCTAATACAAAAGTCCTCAACCATCATCACCACACCCCGTTTCTCGAGTCTTCTTCTTCTTCTTCTTCTCCTCCCTATTAACCCATGGATCTTCACCAATCAGGTTGTGAGGAGTCTATCTCAATCGTGGGGCGGAGGATTCTCACGTACAACATATTTTACTATTCTCTTTTCCATTCACATCCTATTTTAGCCGTGGCACTGCAGTGATCAGATAAATGAACTTGCCAGCGATAGCTCATGGAGCTCAGTTAGCATCCACTCCTCGCCTGTTTGACCGCCAAGTACAATAGCCCTTGTCCCACCAACAACACAAGTACTATGGCCCCAAGCAAACCTTGGGGGTCGCCCTGGCACATTCAGTATCCTCCACGTAGGTTTTTCATCAGTAGGGTCCAGGAGATAAAGTTGGGAAGCAGAGTGAAGACCAGCAACCGACCCACCAAAGATGAGAATTCTTCCACCAGGAAGGCTCACAGCAACATGATCAAGTCTTGGAGGTGGAGCTATGCCACCTGGATTTCCAGCACCAGGCATTCCGCTCCCTGTTACACATCTCCAACATGGTTCCTCCTCGCTTAAATCCATTGTGAATACATCACTAGAACGAAACCGAGTGTACCACTCTTAGCAAGACCCCCAAACATCAATATTTTCCGACCACCATAAACAGACAGTGTGTGACCCAAACGAGAAGGTGGGGTCCATGCTACAGGTATCTCTCTCCACACAGGCTTCTCCAATGAAAGATCAAGCAGGAAAGTATCACTAAGAAGTACTCCTGAATCTGCACAACCACCAGAAACGATCAGCTTGGTCCCATCAAGAGTGCAGGAGCTGTGCCATGATCTAGGAAGAGGAGGAGCCAATCCTGAGATCTCCCGCCAGGTTGGAGGCTTTGCATCCAAATCTAGCACAAAAACATCATTGAGCAGGCCCTGCCTTCCACAGCCTCCAAATACCACTAGATTAGATCCATTTACACAAGATAGTGTATGTCCCCAACGACCAGGCGGAGGAGAGCTCACCTGGACATGTTGCCACTCAGGGTTGCTGGAATTTAGATCCAAGACAAAGGTGTCATTCATCGGTTGCATGTTTACCCCTTCGCCACCAAAAAGCACAACACGATTGCCAACAGCACAAGCACTGAAGTTGCACCGAGACGGTTCGACAGCACCTCCAACAGTAAGTTTCCTCCATGCAGCTGCTTCAAGAGTGGTCAATTCTCTTGCCAGCCTTACCCACCCAAGTCTCTTTGCACCAGGAACCGTCTCTAAAACACGAGTAGTCTCACAGCCCCATGCATTTTGACAGACCATCCGCCACAGATCCTCATTTTTTGTCAGTTCATAAAGTCGCCTACAGACAGAACCAACCGATGCAATATCTCTTGGTGTCAGTCGTGAAAGTATCTTGAGAGACAGTACCTCATCACTCAATTGCAATATCCCGCAAAGCCCACGAGAGACATTTCGGTCCCCAACTACAATACGAAAAAAGGCAGAAAATCCAGTACGAGGACGATCCGGTGACTTCAAAGACTCCTTTATTGAAGGTTCTGACACTGGACCGAGGTCAATGTTTGCCTCTGTGAAGAACTGGATTCCAATAACATGAGTGATTGTCTCATCATCTCCATATATAGGTGTAAGATGCAGTCTGTTTATCAATGGAGATCCATCCTTTCTAAAATTCAACAACTCGCCTTGGAATTCAACTCCCTCCTCAAGACATATTCGTATTTCAGAAACAACTGTGGAATCCACCAATGGGTGTCGTCTTTTTGCGAATGGTCCTCTACATTGCAAGAAACGGCTGAAACAAATTACACTAAAAATATCAGAGCAAAGCAGAACAACTTACAACAATCAGTAATTAAACACAAGACTAATAGAAATTATAATTTCTCTTTCCACAAGAAAACCCATGGGTGACAAGTTGCATAACTTAAATAAATAGAATCAATAAAAAAATTGCAAGGTGATTTTTAACGAGTAGCATACAATGTCAATAAGATGGGGAATAGGGGATATGGGCTTTCAAATTTAAAGTGATGCCTCCATCAATGGGAACAATGAACACAAAAGATACATTTAAAAAAATCTAAAGAAAAGTGGCAAAACAAAAAAATAGTCATCATCACGGCATCACCTTTGGCTCCTACCTTGTTCCATTGTGTAGTTATGATTAATATAAAATCACCAACACAATCAGACAGTGTATTAAGTCAACCCAATTTCAGGGTAAAACCAAAATATCTAATATACTTAACACAGCAGTGGCTAGAACATGCTAAAACAAAACAAAGTTATTGAACATTTCAACAAGGATAAAAGGGGGAACTGCTGCCCAGATCACATGGCCAACTATCAAAGTAGTTTCTTAGTGCATCACAAACTTGAGCAAAGAATAATTCATCCATGCATAAACGATCCAAAACCATTCAAAAGAACCATAAGCAATGTGCTTATAAAACAAGCAACATAAATTATAACACAAAATATTAGTTAAAAACAAAGAAAAACCTCCTCAGGCAAAAGTCAAAGTGGCAAAGACCTCTTATTGAGATGTGGACCAAAGATGCAAAACTCCTCAAGAACAAATAGTGGTTCAATTACACAAATTATGGTACATAAGTCAGAAATTGACATAGCTTACAAACATCGAACAATAGAAATCACAGATAATGGATAAGATCATCAGTCATTTGCTTCAACTTAAAAATGTAGACAAACAGTGAAATAATTATTTTTATAGCAATAAAACAGAAATAAATTAATAATTCATTCCATCCAACCACATAAAAATGACTGTATTATTCTTCCAATTCAACCAAACTAACAAAATATACAGACTGCAACATCTACAACAAAACCTCTATAATACTTTCTCAATCTTGGATCATTTGAATTAAAAAGTTTCAAAAAATTTATTGTTCCCAAATTCTTCAAAGTATCTTTTTTTCAACTTATTCACAGGTGTTCTCAAAATGAGTTGAGTCTATATCGTCCATAATTTTTTAAAAGTCATTAATATGATTTAATATTTATTTCAGCATCTTGAAGCATTAAAGATTGCAAAAAAAGAAATGGAAATGAAAAATATAAAGAAAAGGAACTACATGCAAATAACAAATACACATACAAATTCACACATATATAAAAACTTGGAAGGATTGAGCTGATGGATTTCAAGCCCTTTTGTAAGTACAAAGGGTTGTGAATGCTTTTCTTTTACTAGTCCCCTTTCTCTCCCTACTTGTCAACCTTCTTTTTTATTATTATGCTTGTACCACAACATAGTTTCGCACAATTTTCCTCATTAAATTATGATCTACCTGTTTCTAGGTTTCCTAAAATGAAATCAAAATCAATAAAAGAATCCATCCCATCCTTCCCCACTGCGCTGCCAGTGATAAGTTTGCTAGAAAAGATTCAAGCATATGATAAAATAAAAGTACACTAATTCCAAGACTTCAAATATCAACCCCAAACTATTTATCTTTATAGTCCGAAAGCAAAAGCCAAGTTGCTAAAATCTTGCTCACTGAAAATGTTTTGAAGGAAATCCAGCCTTTATTGACAATTGAAAGGTTGAGCAACTTGTGAAAAAGTGTTTTGCCACAGCAACAATATTCCAGAAGCGAGTATGAAATTGAGTCTCATCTGATACTACCAACACATTTCATCATACAAAAAACTCCAACAAATTTAATTTCCTCCAATGTACTGCATCAACCAACATATTCTAGAAATCAGTTAGAAAAATTGTCCCTCCAACAATTTTTTAATTTCCTCCTTCCGAAATGTTTCTGCATTTAAAACTCTAGATGTTGAATGACAAAATCAGTTAGAATGATGTAGTTATTGTCCCACCAAACATATTATCTAAATTTCTGACCACAATATTCCAACAAACTGTGCTGGAGCAACATTCAAAAGGAACTCTAAGATTGCTAATTCTTTTTGACTTTAGAGAGCACTCATGAAATATAGGGAGATATCATCTCCTTTGGCAGATAAAAAAGAGTATAGCATGGAAACATTTCTTTGTCTCGTCACTGTACTAAAAAGTGTCATTTCTGTATCCAATGGAACTCAAAGGTATAGGAAGAAGCCCTGTCAAATAAAGCAAAATCTCCTCCTTTAGTAAATTTTATATGAAATTTAGTTCACTGATATCATCAGAAACACTTTAACAAGGACATAACATTTAACTTTCTTTTAGGTATGATTCAGTTTCCAACTTAAATAAGCATTATTTGAATCAAGAAACTGCATTATTAAACCATAACATCAAGGGATATCTTCTTTAGAAACTAACAGGAAGCATAATATAAATACAAAAGATGCCCTCTACGGGCAGGATGAATTTGAAGCATTGAAAATCTACAGCAACCAAGATGAAGTGAAAAAAAAAATACATAGAAAACCGGCACACAGCTTGCCACTTGATACGAGCTTCCAATCCCTTATCTCAATATCACTATCATGAATTCAGTTATATGCCATCCAAAAAGACATCACACTTCTAAAGGTATAAGCTAGTTAAATACCAACAATGAAACATCATGTTGAAGGTTCTCTTTCTAGTGTACGCTAGCCACCTCTACTAGACCCACATAACATCTCATAGCACTCTATCTCAAAGTTCACACCAACACTCCCCTTAGTTACTTTCTAGTTAAGGTATAATTAGTAACACATTCCCACCAAGGAAACTAATATCATACCACATTTAATTTTATGTTGGTTCCAGATATATAATAAGGGGGATATGCAGATACTTGATGATAAGCATGTTACGCTGCCTGAAACATTAATGAGGGGAACCTATAAAAAAACCTCTTATCTAGAAACTAAAAAAGGGCACTTCCCAGATCTAAGTTCATTAAACAGTGAACAAAATTTGGGTTTCTTTGTAGAACAAACAATATGTCAAAAAAAGTTAATGTAATACATCCTATCTTGGAATACTTTGAAAAATCTTTAGCCATAAACACAATGCTCCCACCCCCACCAAAAGGGGGGGATTTCATTAATCAATAATTTCTACCGCAGAGACCTAAAACATGGCATATTGTATCTGCACTCAATTCATACACTACCCAAAACCAGCATAAAGAGCTCCACTTGAAATAAAAACAAGCAGAAAAGGTAAAAGGGGCTGACCAATTGCGGGCAAGAACTTCCTCGGCGCGATAGCCAGTAAGCATCTCAAAGACGGCATTGACATAAATGATGGGATGGTCGGACTCGAGAGCATCGGTGACGACAAAGCCGCAAGGAGCCGTTTGGAGGGAGTTAGGAATAGGGAAAGGAACAGGGCCGGCATCGTTGAGAAGGAAGGCGTCGTCTTCGTCCCCACTGAGATCAGAATTACTATCCCACTCCATAAATTTGTAAAAACAAGGCAATCGAGGTGGGGTGCTTCTTCAACCCATGGATTGGGGAATAAAAGAGGATTGGGGAGGTTTGAGTGCGATAATGATGAGTGGTGAGCAACGTTTCGGGAAATGAAGCTAAGGCCTTTTGGGGGGAAAATGGACAACACTTCTCATTCTCATGCATGTGGCGATCCAGATATCTTTCGCTTTTGGGCCTTTTGAATTTTTTTTCCTTCAATTTCTCCTTCTCTATTATCTTTTATTTGTTGTAAAATCATGCAATTAACTTTTATTTCTTGTAGAAGAGTGCATTTGTGAGAGAGGATGTGAATTTCCTTTAATTTTTATTTACATGTTTTTTTTTCTTTAAAATTCAGATAATAATAACAAATTTTATCGTTCATCCATTGCGCTGTTTATTCCAGATTTTTCAACCGTAAAAATTTCTTTTATTTTCTAATATTTTATTAAAAACTCCCAAAAATAACTTCACCATAAATCAAAAGTTTTTTTGAAAATATTGAATACTTTTTGAGTTATAAAGGTAATTCATTAAATTAAAAATAAAATAAGAATCCGGTATTACACCCCTTTTCTTGTTTTGTTTTATAAGGTTTTATTTCAATTTCGATGGGTTCTTTAATTTTATTTTGTTTTTTTAATTAGGTTTGATTGTCATATGATTTTGATTAATGCATAATGTTTCTTTTAAATTGTTTATGACTATGATTAATGCATAATGTTTATATCGTCTTAACTAATATATTGTTTGGTCCGATCCAGAATAATAAAGCAATTGTCTCTATTACAATAAAAGAAAGGATAGAGTTGAATACCGATTGTTATAAAAGAGAGAGAGGGCTTGAGACAAAGGCTTATTAACAGGGCATCAGGTAAAGATGTGCATCTGTTTAGCCAAGATAAGACCAAAAATGCCTCACATTTGTGAAATTTCTTTAATGAATAATTTTTCTTTACATATTTTAATTTAAAAATAAAATAACCATTAACAAGATTTTTTGTTCGTTTATTCCAGATTTTTCATCTCTTTCATTTTCTATCTACCAAAATGTCATGCATGCGGTAAAACGTTTGTGTTCATTTAAATTTATTATATGATATTTTATTGCTGTTAATTCAAACTAACATACAACCAAAAAAATTTTTAGTTAATGTATTAGATAATTTTTGAATTTCTAATGATTAAGAGTTTTTTTTATTTTCAATTATCGATTTATTCGTTTTAAAAAATTCAATTAAAAAATAACTAACTAAAAAATTAAATAAGAAAAATTATATACGTTCGTTTGTGTTTGTTTATGTTCTTTTGTGTTCTTTTATCATTTTAATGAACGAACACGAACAAGCTACTTTCCTTAATGAACAAACAAAAAAAAATTTGTTCGTTTATGTTCGTGTTCGTTTGTTCGGTTAAAGTTAAACGAACAAACTTATACACACCCTCGTTCGGTTCGTTTACAGACCTAGCAATCTTTAACAGTGGTGTATCCATTCACTTGCTCTTCCTGGATTTCCAATTCTAGAACCATCAACCCCTTACTGCAATATCACACAGACCAAAATAATATTTATCTTATAAGAAATCAAAAAACAATTTAACCATTACAAATTAAATATTCATTATTTCATTCAAGACTAAAAAATGTTTTTCATATCTATTCTTGAATATTGATAAATTCCAACTTCAGACAACAAACAGCTCTTGTACGGTTGTACTGCATATATAAACTTGAAGGGGTAGACATCCTGCACAAATCCAATCAGAATACTAATATTTTATATAAACAAGCCGGTGAGCTAGCTTCTGATTGTGTCAAATTCAATTCCCAGAGACATCCTCTACGAAGAACAAATAAAAACTAAAATATGAAGTGCCTACTTTGTGAACTTATGAATCCAGATTCTCTCGAACACGAAAAGCTAACCGCTCTATAGACTGATCATCAAAAGAACCATCCATCTCCTTAATTTTGGACACAAAGTCCATGGCTTCTTTGTATCTTCTTGCTTTACAGTAACCATCCACCACAATCTTGTAGGTGAGTTCATTGGGTCTGCAGCTGTGCTGAATCATACGGTCAATAACATCATCCATTTCAGAAAACATTCCCTGAGCAGCATAACCTGACACAAACGTGTTGTAAGTAAAAATACAAGGCAGAATCCCTTTAGTTGTCATTTCAGAGAGAATTCTTATGGCCTCCTGCATTAGCCCTTTCCTGCAAAACCCTTTGATCACAGTGTTGTATGACACAATGTCTGGTTCTCCACCGGTCTTCTGTAATCCTTTGAGGATTTCTTCAGCTTTCCAACACTCTCCAGCTCTGGCATACATATCCATCATGCTGTTGTAGGTCACAAGATCAGGTGTCAACCCACTTTTGCGAATCAAGTGAAGCATCTCATGGGCCCTTTCGTACATGTTGTTCTTCGAAAAAATGGAGAGCATTGAATTGAATAAAACCAAATCAAGTTTGTATCCATTTTTCTGTAATTCATGAAATGCTCTCTCCATACCCTCTACTGCTCTACATCTGCAGTTTACCAGAACAAGAGTTCTTAACAGCATCCAGCTAGGATAGATGTGACCATCACTAATTTCTTTCTCAATCTTCTCTATTCCTTTCACATTCCCTCCCTTGGCATAACATTGAAGCATCAAAGAGTACGAGGTTTCACTAGGCCTGAAACCCTTATTCTTCATGTCTAAAATGACAGATTCTGCTGCTTTCCAGTCCCCTCTTCTAGCTAAAGCATTGAGAAGAGCATTGTAAGTTGTAACACATGGTGTGAACCCTACTCTAATCATCTCCTTGTACATTTTTGTAGCATCAATATCAGCCCCACACCTGCCATAGGCACTAATCAAAGTGTTGAATGTGTCTCTATCAGGCTCAAACCACAGTTCTTCATTTCCCGAAAGACTCGGTTGACATACATGTGCATGCCCTTATTACCACACATGGCAAGCATCGTATTCCATGTAATACGGTTGGGGGAACAGCCACTTTCTTTCATGTCACAGAGTATCATTATCATCTCCTCAGATCGTGATTTCTTCCCCAACATCCCAAGCACTGCATTATAAGTACATACATTAGGGACACAACCTGACTCTTTCATTCTACGGAACAATCTCAAAGCCTTGTCTTCCTTTCCAGCTTTACCGTAGGCATTGATGACAGTAGTGTATGTAATAGCATTTGGCCTTACACCATTCTTTGTCATTGTTTCAATAACTGCAGCCCCTTCATCATAAAACCCTGCCCTTACATAAGCAGATACAAGTTCATTGTATGTCACAGAGTCAGCAGGGCAGTTGTTATCCTCCATTTCTTTCAAAATGCTTAAGGCCTCCGAGTAGACCCCTGCTTTTCCAAACACCTGTAGTAAAGCATTGTAGGTGACGGTCCCGGGTACATAGCCCTGCGACTTCAATCCAGAAAAGAAGTCTTTTGCTTCATTCAACAATCCTTCTCTCCCACAAGCTGATATCACAGTACTGCAAGTAAACTCATCGTACTTAAGTCCTTTGCTTCTCATTTCATTCAAAAGCCCTAAAATCTTATTCCAAGACCGACCCATCCTACCATAAACATCAAGCATGACATTATAGGTGACTAAAGTAGGAGAAAGGCCCATCTCCTTCATTTTCTCAAACATGGATATTGCCCTTTTGTATTTACCCGACCGTGAATATGCATGGAGAATAGTCGTATAAGCTCGAACATCAAGCGAGTATTCCTCTATGTGAATTAAATCAAACAGTTTCAATGCAATTGCATACTGCGACTCTCTCCCCAGAATTCTGACCATTAGTTCAACAACCTGATTGTCTAGTTTACCATTATCGGAGCCTATGTCCGAAACTACCCATTGAAACAACACGAGAGCTCTTTCCCAATCCCCCGAAAGGTCTAAGGCTTTCAATAAACTAAACATATCAATTTGAAGCAGCTCAAACTTAACAGAATCAAAGAAATCAGGCAAGCCATTCAAAGGCTGTCCCTTTACGGAATTAAGCATAAGCATACCCTTCCTTGTCAAAAAATCAAGCGACCCTTCTCCGGAATGACCTTCCTCTCCGTCTACACTGTTGTCTAACTGAAAACGAGAAACCGGAGTGGATGCCTTTGGATGAACTTGGTAGCGAAGTTTTGAAGTAGACTGTGAAGAAATGTAAAGAGAAGGGGAAGGGGAAGGGGAAGCGTGGGGTTTAGAAGGATTAATAGGTTTGGGGTTGTGGGTAGTGTTGGGTGGTGAAGAGAGGTGAAGGAGGTGCTGGAGAAGAGAGTCAAGAGGGAGTGAAGGTGGAGAATGAGAATGAGAGAGAGGAGGCTGAGGAAGGGATATGGAGCTGAATTTGAGAGGCTTGCTTGACTGAGGAGGTTTCTTGGTAGGGGAAGGGAAAACAGGTTTATTGGGGAAAAGAGTGCCCTCCATGGATTCTCTGTGAGGGAAGCTTTAGGGAAGAAGGGTTGAAATTGAATGGATCAGTAAAAGGAATGGTCGGTCTTTCTTCATTGAAGATGGAATTTGGTGGCACTGCTGGAGGGCAGGCTGAGGCTCGAACATGTTATCAGTTTATCTCTTCTGTCCCACTCCCTCTCAATGGCTACTCAATTACTTGGATGCATACGCCGCGTTTTGTCAACCCTTACCCTTGTTTAGGACCAGGAGTCTTCCTTTTTCATAATACTACCAACCATAAACTATCTATACAATTTTCAAACTTATCTTCTTCTTTATCTGTCCCTCACCAGAGATATTTTTTGTTATCCACAAAGAGAGATACTTTATTCCATATGTTTTATAGTTTCGGCAATGGTTCCAGGAAAACATAAATTCCCAAGGGTTTATTAAAAGTCCAGCAGCTGCCTGATTTCCTTGGCGATAAACCCCCTGCCACCCCTGTGATAATGTGATATCAATTTGAAGGTGGGCATTATCACATGTTGCTTCCCATGTGCTGGGTTTGATCCAATCTTCTTCCTCCATGTATGGGTCCGTCCGCTCCTTTGCTAGTAGCCCAGCTTGGTTGAGCCTCATCTTCGCTCTACTTTTGGATGACTCTTAGCCCACTCCCCAACAATGCACTCGCACGGGCTACTTAATTAAGACATGCTTCAGATCCCACACTTCCCTGCTATTCATCAATTATGATAACAGTCCCTGACATCCTATTCCTTCCAGACTTATCCCATGATGTCTTCATTCGTAAAAATTTTATCCTTATCCATATAATTTAATTTTCTATTGGAATTTGAGAGCATTTTAACTCCATTGCTTAAACTTTGCATTTGTGAAATATCACTCTATAAAATTTCCTTTTTATGTTAATCAAATATGTGATATACTAACATAAATATTGTTTTAATTCTGATTGATGTATAATTTTAGGTCCGATCTTGTAATATTTTTTAAAATAGGGTGATGTCCGACTGAATGAGAATGATTATACCAACATAAGTTGTTGTCATATTCGGTTTCCTAAAACTCATATCCCATAACCAAATTATCAACTCTCCCCGGTTCACCATTTGTACTGTTTTGCTTTAGACCTACCTAAAATCAAGTCATCAGTGGTTTTTTTTAATTGCCATCTCGATTTAAAAACAATCCATAAAATTTCTTAATTTAATGAACAGATTGAATCGCTTGTATAAAAGTTGAATATTTGAATATTGTGGTAATATTTTATTTCTTTAGGGGTGGGTGTGAGATTTAAATAAATCAATGCCTGTCAAAGGTGCCGTGCAAAGATCCTCCACAAAATTAGTTTTATACGAGAACATGTTCATCCGTACAAGCAGGCACAATAAGTTTTAATAAATGCCTGCTAAAGTTAAAATTACGATAATGATGGATGGCAATGGCATGCAGATAATTAATCATGTAAACCCTTTCTTGGTCATGAGCCAAATTACCCTTTAAACGCTGCCCCTCCCGAAAGGAGATGAGTCGTGCTATGTTTTTAATGAATTTAGGTTTGGCCGGTTTTACATTAATTATTCAATAAGATTATAATTTGCCAGTTGGGTATATGATATTTTCATGCTACAAAAGGAAATTTTAAAGAAGAATCTTGTTTTTTTTTAATCAAGTGGATGCTTATTTGTACGGTGTTCAACCGTATCTTTTGTATCAAAACTCGAATATTTAAACCAGAAGGGTGGGTAAAGAAGAACAATAAAATCGTGTGTATCCCGAAAATTTTTCCTTTACCGGTTGAGAAATACAAGCAAGAGAATGCTAAGAACGGCACTTCCCACTTGTGTAAGTGGAACTTATTGTGTACTTTCCATTTTCTCTTAAAAACTATAAATGATTCGAAGTATCCCAATTCCCAACCACAGAGGCCGCTGCTCAATCAGTTAGTGCAGATAATGTATCATTTACACCCCAAACAACACACATGATTTTGAACAATATTGTACTAGTTGTAATCATTATTAATATTTCTAAAAACAAACGTTATGAGTAAAGTGGGGATCAGTGATTTATGGTCCTTCATCTTGCTTGATTCGGACGAAGACAGATATTAAACCTGTAACCATGGTGACGAGGAGAAAAGGAGGGAATTTGAGAGGAAAGAAATCCCCATGCCCCTAAATCAAATTGTGGGTCTCTAAGTATGGGAATGTGGTGGATAATATATGATGGGTCACACTAATATTATTTTATATTCTAGGCATTAGGAAAGATTAAAAAGTCTTTATTTTTCAGAATGATAAAATTCTAATGTAAAGATGGAGTTACGACTGTGATAGACGGTTCATTCTAATTAATATGAACAGAGAACTCCACCACTTAGTTCCACTCTTTTCAGTCCAACCTTGAGAGCATTTAGGTGGGACCTTCGATTCAATTTGTTTATGGACGGCTGGCTCTAAATTTGCGCTTGTCCTGAAGAGCTAAAGTTGACATATTGTAAATATGATGGGTTCAACTTGATATAAGATTGAAAGACGACATAACTTCAGTCAAAAAAAAAAAAAAATACGACACACAAGTTGGATAGCTCTTGTCATGTTTCCAGGGGCCAAATTTGGAGGGGATATGTGAGGTCAGGGCCTCCCAAAATTTAAAAATATATCTTTTTGACTCTTTAAATTTTTTAAAAATATAATTAGTTCTTTTTAAATATTTGAATGATCTCCTCAAAATTTTGAAAATTCATCATTTAAATTTTTTTCATTATTTCTTTAAAATCTTTCATTAATATGTAATTATATATTAAAGAAATATAATGAAAAAATAACGTCAAAATTTTGTATTATATATATAAGATCTATTAAAAAATTCTAATAAGCCCCTCAAAATCGGATGTCAAATTCCGCTGTGTGTGATCTAACCACATACCCCACCACCTCTTGCTTTAATACCTCTATGATAGATGATGTAATTTAATATACGGAACCTTATAACTAATGGAAAAAATGGAGGGCTAATGCCATGCAGTTAAACCTAGACAATAAGATTCTGTGTTAACAAGATTTTAGGGGTGAGGAAGGTTACTGTCACTTGAGATAAATGCATGTTCTATTGTTTCTTCCATGTTATTCTGAGTTTTCATACCCCACCTGCATAAGCCTTCTCCCTCAACATGTTCCTCGGTCATTTCACTGTGTATGTTTCACTCACATTTTCTGTTATTGTTCATTATATGAATTTTCTGGAACTTATTGATCTCGGTCACATGACAATAGATACTCGGTGACCGAGCGACCAACCAGTCTTTTTTTTTTTTGCTAAACCAGTATAATTAGTTTGATTAATGAAATTAATTCGTTGGCAGCTTAGATGACATCATTTTGTCATATTAATACTCGTATTAGCTAACATGATTGTCTCCAGTCCTCCCAGTATTGATTTAGGCTTCTTTTTTTTTTTTTTTGTATGTGTGAACTTGTTAGATGAAAGGCTTCAATTATTAAAATTTAAAGGTCAATGTACGGAATAATTAATAATCTGAAAACAATAATAGATAATTTATAACACAAGAATGAGAAAGACGGTGACTATTGCTAGAATTAAGGTATACTCTAACGTGCGGTGAATGGTTAGGTGGTATGTATACATACATACATACATACATACAGAGCATTAATCATTGTCACATGAACACATGTTCGCTTGGCTTGGGAGAACTTTTATTGTGGAGTTCGAAAAAATTGTCCCTCTTCTCAATAATTCATCCGACACAAATTTTTAATGAAAAGATTGATAATTAGAATATATTCAAACATGATTCATGTATAATAAAATTATTTATTAGATTATATATAAATTATTTGAATCGACGTATAATATAAAATTATTTATTAGATTATAAAAGTATCAAATCTGAATTTACATAATTTGAAAAACAAGAAAAATAAAAATTCAATCGAGGTTATCCAACCCACCAGAGTACCTACTTTGCTTATCTGTATTTGTATATATGTTATCAGCTTAATAATAATAATAATAATAATAATAATAATAATAAAATGGGCGCATCTTAATGCGTAAAGGAGGTTGCCAGAGAAGCATGCTTCATCCAACATGAATATATGATCCAACTTTGAAATACCCATCAACATAATTGCGACAAGCTTGTTGGACACGCCAATACTACTACTACTAATAATTTGAACTTAAATTCTTTTAATTCAGCTTAATTTTTTTAAATAAATTAATTTAAAATAATAAAATATAATTAATCAATTGAGTTAATTTAAAAATATTTATTATTACTATATTTATCGAATAATCATGTTATCACAATCCCAAATTTTATACGGGGAATATAGCTTGCAAAAATAAAAAATACAAGATTTAAGGCTCATTCATAAAAGAGGTTAAAACGAGCTTTTAGAACACCAACAAAAAAATTATGTCAAAATTTATTTTTCAATTAGCTTATACACTTAATTTATCTTCCAAACCTAATTTTTAAAAACGCTGGAAATTTTAATTTTCCCTCAAGCCATTGTTTACACGCGGTTTCCCCTCAAAAATCTCATTTTAAATTTAATCCTGAACGGAGCCTTAATAATCAAAGTTTTCGGAACAAAAAGAAAAAATCCACGTCGGCAAATGGTTGGAGAGTTTTATGTGCGGTAACTGGACCGCACCCCGAGCGCTTTCCGTAAAACGGTCCTAGTGGGCTACAAAACTAATACTAGTAGAGTAAGGTAAGGTTAGGTTAGGTTAGGTTAGGTGTACCACCTAGTACTTGCTACACAGAGTTAACTGCTCATCGGCACACACCCCTATAACATAAAGCTTTCCCTTTTTCTTTTGGATTCCACTTTATCAACCAAATACATAAATAAAAAAACACTTCATTACTGAAACAGGTGTTTAGTTATGATCTGGGTAAATTTTTAATGCAAAATTTACAGACAATATCGTTTCCACAAATTATACATACATTGCTTAAACGCACAAATCAAGTTCAGGATTATATAAATATTACTTTAGATATTTTTTATCAATTCATACATTACTTTTTTATTACAAAATTTGCTAACATGTATCCAAAAGCACTCTTTAAAATTAATGTACAATGAGAAATGTTAATCAATTCATACATTACTTTGTTATTTGGTTCAACTGTGAGCAAGAATTCATCCAAATCATAAAATGGCGATAAGATATATAAATTTGTATTAAAAATAACATTGTTCAAAATAATACCTGCAAAAGAAAATAATAAAATAAATTGTAAACTAAAAGCATCACTCTTTCTTAAATTCAGTAACGATGATAAATTAAATAAAAAAAATTAAATAATCCTTAACTTTTTGTACAAAAGTAATATCCTTGACTATATTTTCAGCGGCCCGTTAATTTAATTTAATTTAATTTTTTGAAATAGTTAAGTTAAATATAAATTAAACTTGAAGGTACGATAATAATAATAAGTACCAATTTGTTGATGTAAGAGCTACAGTCGTCCTTGGGAATAATTAATTGAGAATAAATAAAATAAAATAAAAAGGGGGCGCAATGAAGGGAAGAATTAACTAACGTTGAACCAAGGACAAGGCAGGTGCGGTCCATACATAGCCGTTGCTTGCTCCCTGTCCTCTCTTGTCTTTTTACTCCTTTGACTACACATCAAGTACAGATACAGTACTTCATAAATCATAACCATAGTAATGAAAAGATAAACTACCTTCTCATTTTTTTTTTATCAAATTGTAATAGATATGGGATATTGTTTTGTTCTTCGTCATTTTATTTAAATGAAATTATATAAATTCAAAAGTTTTCAACTAGTTGGGTTCTAATTCATCTCTTTTTAAATTAATATAATAAGTGTATAATTAGTACACATGAATAGTTTAATTTCAAAATTTATTACTCCCGTCTTATTTATTTTGTTCATTGTTGATTTTTCATACAGTTTTAGGAAGGAAAAGTTTGTGTAAGAATGTGTAAAGAATATGATGTAAAATAATTGAAACGACAATTTTATTTTTGAAAAGTTAAATTTTATTTTGTTGAGAAACTAAAAAAAATGTATAAAGAGAAATGTCCCTTATAAAAGTTAATTTTCCAATAAGACATTATAATTGGAATAATTTCTAAATGCAAAAAAATATATTGAGTGGGATAAAGGAGTACCATTTAGTGATAACCTCGTTGACTTTGATCCTTGGTTTTGAAAAATCAATGTCAAAACGGGTAAGGTAAGCCTTTGTAAACCGTAGAGTGTGTAATTCCTTAGTTTTTTAACGTGTGTGAGGAGTGAGGGGGGACATATATCATGCTGTTTTTGGGGCGTCGTAGAGTAGGCATAGTCTTTGAGATGCACATTTCGTGCTTATTAATTGCCTTCCTTTCACCAGGTGTTGCATTCATGCTCCTTCCATCTGTTTGATTACAAGTTGGAATATAAAACCAACTTATTTTTAAAACTATAATAATAACTGAGTTGGCGCGCATATATATATATATATTAGAGGTATATAAATAAATAAAAGGTTGTTGTATTTTAAAAAAATTATAAAATACCATAGTTCCACGTGGATATTTTTTAAGGATCCCCACAAATGTTTATACAGATGTAGTTCGAAGATTTTTACGGTACGGATATAGTAATTTCTATCTCATTTGAGTTTCAACTTTCAAGGATAAATTTAAACGTCTCCATTTCCATCCTCCATAATTTAAAGATTTCGATTTAATTACCCATTATTTTCGATTTAGATCTTACTATTTTTAGTTTATTCCCCACATGATTGTCACCCTTGATTTCATACATCAATTTCTTTAAAATTGAAACTCTAAATTACTAAACATAAAACCCTAAACCCTAAACTTTAATCTTAAACCCAAAACTCTAAACTCTGACTTATAAATTTTTTTAAAATCTTTTATTTTTTAAATTTAACGGTTAAAGATTTTTCAAATTTAATTTAATATTAAAAAAAGAAAATGTATTTATCTTCGAGAAGAAGAAGAAAAGTTGAGAATGTTGTAATTATCATAGATGATCAGTTTCTAATATTTTCATATGGTAAATTACTTATAACCTTTATAAAATAAAGCTGTCTCATTTATTCTTTTGGATATATATATGTTTTGTTGTGGTTATTGATGAATTCAGATATATATTGTATATTTTGAATGTGCAATATTTGAAAAATTAATTATAGAATACATTAATTTTAACATAAAATATTTTAAAATGTGTGCTCAACAGAAATTCCTCGACTTTTAAATGTAAAGAAGTTTATCTCAAAAGGACCTTAACAGATATATTCTTGATTTAAAAAATAAAATTTAATTAATGGGAGTCGACCCATATGGAAATTACCATGCATGGCATGTAATATTTTTTTTCCCTGAAATAAAGCAAATAATATTTGAACGCGATGTAGGGGCATGATTTCATGAATGATGTGATAATGAAACCCGACAACTCAGCCGGTAGGAGGGAAGTAGTGAAAGCAAAGGAAAGGTCCCACCCCCGCCCCTAAAGCCTAAACAGGGTGAATAAATGGGGCCAAAGCCAAGGCTTTTTATTGTATGACAATATTGGCCTTGTCTCTTCTCCCCTTTGAGAATCGCTAGCTAATAGCTATAGCCTATATATATATAAAAGCTCAGGCTTCTCCATCACCAGAAAGCAAAAACTCATTTTGCCCCTAATCCAGAATTTTTCTTTTTGGGGATTCTGGAAAATCTTCATTCATTTCATAGTTGTACGATAATTTGTTTTCACCTTTTTATTATACTATTGTTTAAGATTTTACTACTCTTTTCTGCTGCTGCTTGAAACAAAACATGGGTGTATCAGTCTTGAAGAGATCAAGAACGAGACTGTTGATCTGGTGATCTGGTAACTCTATATTTTCATTTTACACTCTTCTTCTTCATAGATATCAAAATCATATGTTTTTTTTGCCAAGCTGTTTAGTTTATCATCCGTAAATGAGATCCAGAAGGGGCAGTGTTCTTAGTTTTAGCCCATCTTCATGAATCATGGTGTTTTACCACTTTCGTATGTTTTCCTTTTTATTATGTATAGCTTAGTTGAGTCGCATAGTGGGAGATTAATACAGTTTCCTTGTCATTACCCTGAAAAGTAGTAAAAGCAGAGTTTTCTTAAGGGAAAAAAATACAGATTTTTGTTAACCAGTGGATTTTCGCTTTACCACCCTTGAGATTTTTTTTTTCCTCATAGTATTAACATCTTTCATAATATTAACATTATTATAAAGTAGTTATGTTTATACTTTTTTTAATCCTTTAAATCTTAAATTATTTTTTAATATGTTAAAAAACTTTTATAATGTATTATTTGAAAAGTATTTTTAAAAGAACTTTTATAAAACAAATATCATGAAATATTTACTAAAGGTCCAACTCAGTTGCCATTTTCTTTCACAAATATTCTCCCTTTGATTAAGGTAACTAATCCCAAGTAAAAGAAAAAAAAACAATAGTTGAATCCAATGTTGTTTTCTGTGATTGGATGATTGAGAGTTAAATAAGAGAAATACTAATCGAAATTAAAATTGAGAAATGGAGTAGAAAATGTGAACAACAAATTTTTTATTTGAAAGGAAAAAAAAAATAAATTTTGCCTTTTATAAGCAATAATGGATCAATTATTGAACATAGTGTACGGTGTATTATAGAAATAGAATTGAGGAAAACACTTGTCCATTTTTTTCTGCATTTGCAGGCTGTGGATCGAGTAATCTCTTATAATGGATCTAAAACATGTGAGAGAGGGACATGCCAGAGCTGCCTCCATTTAGTATTTTTTTTTGAAACTGGATTATATTTAAAGTAAAAAAGTTATAAAAAAAATTATATCACAAACACTAAAATTTATATCATTTAAAGTCTTTTGTTTAAAAATAATAAACTTATCATTTTTGATTAATTAATAAAAAAATTTGATAAAATATATTATTACTTTTGTCGGATATTTATTTAAACAATTTAAAAATAATTTGATTTTAAATAGTGTGTGAAAAAAAGGGAATCAAAATTTTTGTTGACCAGTATTTTTATGAGAAAATAACGTTTGAGTAATATTCATTGTACAAACGTTAAACTGATAAAAGCAGATAATACTGTCACAAAGACAAACCTACTAAATAATTATTATTATTCCATAATTCATATCTTTATTTTGTTCAAATAGAACCTTTTTGTTAATTAATACTCAAATATATTGTGATTTTAAATTAAACGTCAGATATTATTTAAGATTTAAAAAAGTTGATTAAATAGTGTGTGAAAAGTAAAGAACATGTCACATAAAAACTGCAGAGTTTTTGCCCTTTTTCTATTATTGAAAATGGTGTGTGTTTGGTTTGTTAGTGTAGGAATTTTAGGTAGTTTTTCCGTGGTACTTCCTTCATCTCTCTATTTAGAGATAAGATATTATAAAAACTTTAATACACAGTATGTGTAAATTAAGATTTATATAGATTTTTTAGTTTTAGAGATTAAAGATTTAGTTTATGGTTTAGAGGTTTGGGTTGTAGGTTTAGAGTTTAGAGGTTTGAGTTTAGAATTTAGAGTTTGAGGTTTATTTTTTTAGGATTTAGGTTTAATTTTGATTTATAGGGTAAATACACAAACTTGTATAAAATTAATTTTACACAGCATGTATCAAAGTTTTCCCTTTTATTTTCTTTTTCTTTAAGGTAATATATAAAGTATACTTAATTGCAACGTCTGTGACCGTTATAACTTGAATTTATAATTAATTAAAAATATATTTTAAAATTAAAATTAGAAGATGGAGATCCTGATCTTCATAAGCAAGCCACTTTTTTTTTTGGGTTCCCCCTCTCAATGTAAACTATGTTTTTATTATTTTTGTAAATCATCACATTATTATATAAATCAAAACTTATCGTAATTGATTAATGATTTGTTAGTTTCACTCACGGAGCAAAGGATTACTGCGCGTTTAATTCACCTGGGTTAAACAATTAAAAGCATCCAAATTCATTTTAAAACAGAATAACTAGGATGGAAATCTCAAATTTAATGGTAACATTTACAGGAAAAAATCCCAATAGAGGAAGTGTTTGAGCAGCTGAAATGTAGCAGAGAAGGACTGAGTTCGGACGAGGGAGCCAGCAGGCTTCAGATTTTTGGACCCAACAAATTAGAAGAGAAAAAGGTAGAGCAGATTTCCATATGCAGTGGCCTATCAGTGCATTTGAAAATTGCTGACAAGTCATAATTTGTATATTTAAATGATCAGGAAAGCAAATTTCTAAAGTTTTTGGGGTTCATGTGGAATCCCCTGTCATGGGTGATGGAAGCTGCTGCAATCATGGCCATTGCTTTGGCAAATGGTGATGGGAAGCCCCCGGACTGGCAAGACTTTGTTGGTATTGTTTGTCTACTGGTAATTAACTCTACCATCAGTTTCATTGAAGAAAACAATGCTGGCAATGCTGCTGCTGCTCTTATGGCTGGTCTTGCCCCCAAAACCAAGGTTTTTATTTTTTATCATGTCTAACACTTATTTTATTAATTTTGATGGTTTATTGTCTCTTCTGAATATAATTGATTGTATAAAATATAGGTGCTTAGGGATGGCAAATGGAGTGAACAGGAAGCAGCAATTCTGGTTCCTGGAGACATCATTAGCATTAAACTGGGAGATATTATCCCTGCTGATGCCCGTCTTCTTGAAGGTGATCCCTTGAAGATTGATCAATCTGCCCTTACAGGTGAATCACTTCCAGTGACCAAGAACCCGGAGATGAAGTCTTCTCCGGATCCACTTGCAAACAAGGTGAAATCGAGGCTGTTGTTATTGCTACTGGTGTTCACACCTTCTTTGGCAAGGCTGCACATCTTGTGGACAGCACCAACAATGTAGGACACTTCCAAATGGTGCTCACTGCTATCGGGAACTTTTGTATTTGTTCCATTGCCATTGGTATGTTGGTCGAGATCATAGTCATGTACCCCATTCAACACCGCAAGTACCGGGATGGAATCGACAATCTCTTGGTTCTCTGATTGGTGGTATTCCCATTGCTATGCCCACTGTTTTGTCTGTGACCATGGCAATCGGATCTCACAGGCTGTCTCAGCAGGGTGCTATCACCAAGAGAATGACTGCCATTGAAGAAATGGCCGGTATGGATGTCCTTTGTAGTGATAAGACAGGAACATTGACACTTAACAAGCTGAGTGTTGATAGAAACTTGATTGAGGTGTTTGTGAAGGATGTCGATAAGGATCATGTTGTCCTGCTTGCTGCAAGAGCCTCTAGAACTGAAAATCAAGATGCCATTGATGCTGCCATTGTTGGAATGCTTGCTGATCCAAAGGAGGTATGCCCATTTCTTCTCTCCTGTTTCTTGATTTTGGGAAATGGACCTTGGATAAGTATTTATGTTCAACATGCTATTCATACAGGCAAGAGCTGGAATTAGAGAGATGCACTTCTTGCCTTTCAATCCTGTGGACAAGAGAACTGCTTTGACTTACATCGATTCCAATGGTAACTGGCACCGAGCAAGCAAAGGTGCTCCTGAACAGGTATTTTTTTTTATCATGATTTGCCCATGCGATATATGAAAATTTACAACTTAATTATTTCATATTTGTCTACAGATCTTGTCCCTTTGCAATGCAAAAGAAGATCTTAAGAAGAAGGTTCATTCTATCATAGACAAGTTTGCGGATCGTGGACTTCGGTCATTAGGTGTTGCAAGACAGGTTATTCTAGAAGATGTTCTAATTACTATTCCTTTTGTTTTAATATTGAAAAGTTCCCTTACCCTTTATCATTTCTTATACTTTCAGCAAGTTCCAGAAAAAACAAAAGAAGGTGCTGGTACTCCTTGGCAATTTGTTGGTTTGTTGCCTCTGTTTGATCCCCCAAGGCATGACAGTGCAGAGACCATTCGCAGAGCTCTTAATCTTGGTGTTAATGTCAAGATGATAACAGGTAACTGAATCCTTTCATAAGTTCATCTATGCACGATTCCATCACTAGTTGTACTTCATGCTTTGAAGCAATTTCTCACTTGTACTTTTGCATTATGTCCAGGTGATCAACTTGCCATTGCAAAGGAGACCGGCCGACGACTTGGAATGGGAACAAACATGTATCCATCTGCTTCTTTGCTAGGTCAAGACAAGGATGCAAACATAGCTGCCCTTCCTGTGGAAGAGTTGATTGAGAAGGCAGATGGGTTTGCTGGCGTCTTTCCAGAGCACAAATACGAAATTGTGAAAAGTTGCAGGAGAGGAAGCACATTTGTGGAATGACTGGAGATGGTGTTAATGATGCTCCTGCACTAAAGAAGGCTGATATTGGTATTGCTGTGGCTGATGCTACAGATGCCGCAAGAAGCGCTTCAGACATTGTTCTTACAGAACCTGGACTAAGCGTTATTATCAGTGCAGTGTTAACTAGCAGAGCTATTTTCCAGAGGATGAAGAACTACACTGTAAGTTGCTCCTTCAAACATATTCTAAAGATTAAAGTGGTAGATTTTTCAATGAATGATGTTGCTTTCTTTACTTCCACAGATCTATGCAGTCTCCATCACTATACGTATTGTGGTACGTACATAATAAATGACCATATATATAATCAATTATTAATAACTTTAAGTTCCATTGATATTGATTCAAATGTCTGACTTTTTGTTTCTGATTTTGCAGTTTGGATTTATGTTTATTGCTCTCATCTGGAAGTTTGATTTTTCGCCATTCATGGTTTTGATCATTGCCATTCTAAATGATGGTGAGATTTCATGAAGTGAATGGTTATACATAATTCATATTTTTCTTATGTTCAATATGCTTAACTTTGTTGAAGCATAGTATTAACAGTTTAAAACTAATCGATTTGAATGTTAATCAGGAACTATCATGACAATCTCAAAGGACAGAGTAAAGCCGTCTCCCTTGCCTGATAGCTGGAAACTGAAAGAAATTTTTGCCACTGGAATTGTGCTTGGAGGCTACTTGGCATTGATGACTGTCGTTTTCTTCTGGGTTATGCATGATACCGACTTCTTCACGGTACGTGGTGCCAAAAGTTTTGAGTTCATATTTAGTGAAGGATTCAGATTCAAAGTTTGTATTTAGTCTCTGTCGCCATGAATGCAGGACAAATTTGGAGTAAGGTCGCTAAGGGACAGGGAGGATCAAATGATGGGTGCTTTATATTTACAAGTGAGCATTGTGAGCCAGGCTCTAATTTTTGTGACTAGATCACGTAGCTGGTCGTATGTCGAGCGTCCCGGATTGCTATTGGTCACTGCCTTCATTATTGCACAGATGGTAAGAAATTACTTTTCCTTTTGTCCGACTCCAAGTTCGATGAATGTTTCACTAAAGCTAAAGATGTTGAATTGTGGTGTTCCTTAGGTTGCTACTTTGATTGCTGTATATGCTAACTGGGGATTTGCAAGGATTCAAGGAATAGGATGGGGATGGGCTGGTGTCATATGGCTTTACAGTGTTGTCTTCTACATCCCACTTGATCTAATGAAGTTTGCCATTCGTTACATCTTAAGTGGAAAAGCTTGGCTCAACTTGCTAGAAAACAAGGTATCACCCATATTACATTACATTACATTGTATCAATTCTAAGAATGGCAACTTTGGGTTTCTAAACTTGAATCCTAATAACAGACTGCATTCACCACCAAGAAAGATTATGGAAAGGAAGAGAGGGAAGCACAATGGGCACTTGCTCAAAGGACATTACATGGGCTTCAACCACCAGAGGCTACTAACCTCTTCAATGATAAGAACAGCTATAGAGAGTTGTCTGAGATTGCAGAGCAGGCCAAGAGGCGAGCAGAGGTCGCAAGGTACACATTCAGTCACTCTTCCTGACATGGGATAATGTGTGTGTGTGTGTGTGTTTAAACATGAAAAGTAATATTGGTCTGTGTGGTTATTATGATAGGCTTCGTGAGCTTCACACCCTGAAAGGGCACGTGGAGTCGGTGGTGAAGCTGAAGGGGCTGGACATTGATACAATCCAGCAGCATTACACAGTTTAGGAAGTTGCAGTTGAATGAGTTTCTCTCTACATAAGGGGACAACATGTGTGGTTTAGTGTTTATTTTGCTTGCCTGTTAGTATGTAATTCAAGGCCAAAAGAGAAAGGGATGTGTTTTGGCCACATCTTGCTCCAACAAGGAGCCGAGCCATGTAATCTTCCATTTTACGCACTTATTAATTCTTAGCTTCAAATCTACTTTTCCTATTCTTTCCAAATGGTAACATCATATCAAATAGCTGCCTGCCCAGCACAATAATTTGGGGTTAATTATTTGCTCCAATAAAAAACGTTAAGCCATTGATTTAATTAAAAATTGATTCTACATTTTGCAATTAACTATTTATTTTTTCACATGGGGTTATTTTGAGAAACAAGAAACTATTTTTGATAAATATTATATCAAAAATGGTAAAAATACATAAATTATCAAAACACTAAGTCCATACCTAATTAAAAAAGTTACAACTACATGTATTTCAACAAAACCAAAATATATAAATTTCATACTTAATTAAAATTTAAAATTAGATAACAATACACCATCAAATTTTTAAAGAAAAATTTTTTAGTTGACAAATATAAGGTAAATGAAACTTTTTGATTAATGAAAACACAAAAGTTAGCTTTAGGACAAAATTTTAAATATCCTATGTTTTTTTAAAATGAAATATGATTACCAATCATAATTGTTTTTTGATTAAGTGTTAAATCTTTTATATTTAAAAATGAATGAAACTCCAAAATATTTATTTTAGCAAATCAAGATAAAAAATAATTTTTTTCAAAATAGGGTTTAGAAATTAGAAAATGGGGTGTGTGGATTGAACTTTTAGTTGAAGGTATTTTATTATCATTATTATTATTATAAATATTTAATAACGGTTAATCTATAGGTTAACCATTTGCCAAAATTCGTAACCGTTTAACTTTAACGATTTGATTAATTAACCTATAAAATATAAAGGTTATACCGATTAACGGTTATGGTTAATTATACACACTCCTACTACCCACCACAATAATTTGGGCAAATTATAATAATAAAAAAGACAATCCGTTAAGATGTATTAAATAATATCTTTCACATTATACAAGTGCAACGAGAATACAAGTGTGTTTGTACAGGGGTTTATTTTAAAACAAGACTTGCGGGGGCAATATGTAAGTGTAACACTAACACTGATTATCCAAGCTAGAAACGTAAAGTTAAAACTTAATATCTATATTTACTATTTTTTTAAATTGTTTATTGAATAAGTGTCACAAATTAATTCAATGTCAATTTATTTGAAATATGATATCTTTATTTTAGAGGTACAAGGCATGATGCAAGATAGAACATATGTCCAAGAGAAATTCCATTCTTTCAAGTATGATTAGGAAGTCAAAATACACGAGGAAAGATATTATTATCATAAAAAGGAAGGAATAACTTCATCAAAAAGAGAAAGGAAGGAATAAATCTCAAAATTTCACATTTAACTTCATTTGATGTGCAATATGATTCAACAAATTTGATTTGGTGCGATTCTATACGCATCTCCCTCAATTTTAGGATTTCTACCAAGAAGACCGAGCAGCATAAAACACAGCAGTAGATATTAGCTAACCTGAACAACTATTACATGCAAATGCAAAGGTTGACTAGTAAACAAATAATTCAACTTTCTTCTATTTTGGCAAGCAAATAAAAAGCAACAAGGTTCCTACAAAACTGATGAGATACTTTACAACAGAGCAGAAGTTGACTGGTTAATTTAATCACGACAATTTGTCAATTGACAACGAAAAATGATGGCATTTCTTTATTGTGTGTTCAGGTATCATCAGCATGCTAAAGGATATGGAAGCCATAAACTTTAGCTACTCACAAGGCTGAAAACTCAACTTCCTGAGAGCAAGGCCTATATGCAACAAATGTGCTATCATCTGAGAAGGAACCCGGATTAAAGCAGGTAATTCCAGTGTATTTGAATGCCTTCTGCTCACTTCTATCGCCTAAAACAATCTGTGCACAGAAAGACCATGGAGTAAACAATATTAAATCTTTGCTCTAAACATGAATAGTGAGAGCAGAGATGAATCTGATCTTCCAACTGAATCCATTATAAGCCACACATCCTGTGAAATGTATTAATACCCCATCCAATCTGGCAAGCTAATAGTTGCCATCCTAGGCTAGTTCCTGGGTAGGACATGAAACACTTGCAAACAACTTCCTCAACTACCAAAATGTTATTCAGTTAGATTCACTTTTTTCCCTTTTTCATCCTTTTCCAATATAACTTTTTTAATGCCTGAAGGCAACCAAAAAGAAATAAAAGCAGGTGGATAAGAACATTACCGTATGTGGAGTTGGATATAGATGGAGACAATGATCATAATTCCAAATAATGGGTTGTACAAAGAGAGGAAGAGGGCAGAGATGACTTTGATGGGTTATAGTGGCAACAAGCTGCAAAAGAAACCCAAACAAGTCAGTCTCATAACAACAGAAGAACAAGTAAATAGAGTAGTCCCAAATAATTAAAAGCTGTTTTGGGGGTCAAGGTTACATGTTCAAATGGATCATCTGTTTCTTCGGTAGAAGGGGGAATCAAACAAGAGCGACGCATTCTATACAGTAGATCTTGACGAAAAAAGACAATTTCCTGGGTGTAGAACTTTACTCTGCATCAAACCAACAACAGCATTTGCAAGTTAATTCATTCCAAATTTTAGGGGACAAACCTCAGCTTCTGCCATTAACTGGCTTTGAAATCAAAGTCTGGACTCAAAAGAAGCTCTCCACAAAACACTAAGTTATCTTTTCATGTATTATTGGTCTGAGATTAGAATGATTAACCTGCAGGGATTACTAGAAAATATGGCATTTGGAACATGCTTCTGGAGCTCTTCTGTAAGATATTTTGGTAAAGCACACCGAGGTAGAACAGTTGATGGACCTGAAATTATCAAAAGCAAATATATTTTAGTTATGCTTCTCTTTTAAGGAACAGGCAGTTATTATGGGGTAAACCCTTAATATACCTGGATCATTGGGACCTGGAATAAACAGAAACTTGCTCTGCTCTTTCAGTCGGGGATGGGCTTCAATCATTCGGCCTAATTTGCCAAATTGCAATCTGAAGATTGAAGTAGAAAGTTATTCTCCAACCAATTTTTCTCCCCAGAATTGATAACCATATAGACTAACAAGAATAACATACTTCAAGTATCCCTCACCTGAGACTTGAGAAAGAATGAAAGGAGAGGTTACAGGGGTGAGAACAAAAGTCTCCCATGAAAACAAACAAGGAAGGAACGATTTCCACATTCTCAAATCCATCAAGGACAGTCTCCAGCTTTTCCATAACCTTCTCTACGAACAAGATGTTATTTATTATGTCAAGTTATTCAGCAAATAGTCACACCCAAAGGACTAGAGCCCATGAATTACCTGTTCATTGTCCAGACAAATGTCAGACAGTATGACAAACATGTCATTTACTGCTCTCTTTTCTAGATCTGCAAGTCTGAGCTATTAACGGGTATAGGAAACTATTATCAGTTTGTAGGACTTACGGACCACTATAATCAACTATCAAAGGCATTTTTCTAAATATTGAACAGCAAAAAGGGAATAATTAGGATACTGTCTCCTCTTTTGTTAGTGTTCCACAGCCAAAGAAGTCATGTCCAGCAAGTACTTTGAGTGATTTATCTCTGTTCTCTAAGGGAGGAAAACCACAGGTAATTACCTTCACACAAAGCAAAGTTAGCGCTGCCAGAACAAAATGCAATTTCAATAGAAATCTTGAAACTATATAGGCTCCAGTTAATGGATGCCTATAAACACCAACTAAAGATTACTTAATTATCATTGTAGAAAAGCTTTTTACATTTAATACATAATTCAAATGTTCATTAAACAATTATGCAGTTTCCTAGGGACGCAATGTTGTTCAAACTTCAAAGTGTGCATTGAGCTTCAAAAATCGAGTTCCCAAAATAAGGCATGAATATGAACTGCAACTGTATGGAAAATAAAAGATACCACCAACCTGAAAAATTCCCTCAGAAAGCATTTCACCTTCTGCAACAATTATGGTGTTCTCGGTAAAAAATCCTGTAGTTATTTTGTATTGGCTGTCAAAGAATGCAATAATTCTCTTTCTACTTTTTCAGTTTGATTTTAAACAATGACATTGTAAAATTAATGAAATAGAATTAACATATGAGCAAATATGATGATCAATCGTGTAAAAGGATATTGCTTTGGAGAAGTCTATTTCAACAGCAGCAGTAAGGTCTTCCAAGTAAAAATGACCATCCTCCAACTGGGAGATGACACCCATCACCCATCTCCTTCCTCTTTGCCCAACCAGAGATTGTATTGTTGATAGCTGCGAACAACATTGTTTTCTTTGTCAAGTTCAAAAGCCCAATAATATTTCTATTTCTGAATCAGAGGACACAAACCTGGCAGCTTTGAGAGTTTTCAACATCAGTATCAAAAGAGGGTTTAATAAAATGTTGATCACGAGAAACCCTTTGGAACAGCAACAAGAACCTATCTCTATAAAGAGCTGCTTTTGCAGAAGCCTCCCCGTGGATGGGTAGACTACCCGTATGTCTACAAAATATCAAACAAGCTTCAAGATGGGAATCCAACAGGAAAACAAAGACGAGTAAAAGCATTTTACATACTGAAAGAAATGTTTCTTGATGGGATCGTATCGAAATTTGGGGACAAGAAATGCATCAACGACGCGAATTGAAGAATGAGAAGAAGGGGATTCCTCCTCGGCTGCTTCTGCTTCCAACAGAAGACTGATTACTGGGTGCACCGCCTCCTTGTCGATTATGGAAGATTTCACTGCTTACAATTAAAAATCCAATTACTAAGAGTAATTAAATAATAAAAACCCTAAAATCCAGAAATCTAAAATGTATTTACAGGATTGGTGATCGAGGTGGTCGAGGAGCAGATCGATAGCCTCGTCTTCGGCATCTTGGAAGCGATTAACGAAGGAAAGAATCTCTTCAAGACCATCCATCTTCAAGCCGTATCCTCTTATCTTCAATTTCCTTTCAATCTTCTTACGAATTTGCCCACTCATTTTGCTTTTTTTTTGGTTTTACACTCTCCTTCACTCTGGGCGAATGGCAAAGGGACTATAGTTTCGCAGTTTTACCAATTACCACTGATGCTGGGCGGGAAACAAATGATCACCATTGGCAGGAATGGCGGGAAACTAATAATTGATTAATTAATTACCCTAAAATTTATAGTACTACTTATCATCGGCACAATCTTATCTTGCTTTCAGCGTCGATAGATAGCTCCTAAAATGTAAAATTTTTACTTTAAAAAATTTAATCAATTTTTTAAACATAAATTTACTTTTTTATTTATTTTTAGTTTTTCAACAAAAATAAAAACTAATTTTTTTAAAGGTAAACTTGTTATTTAAATTATTTTATACCATACAATTTTTCTTTCTAAAATTTTGTAAAAAGTCAAATACATAATAACTGAAACGAGGAGTAATAAATAAGCGGAGATTGTCTCGTGAATATTTTTAATAGAAACCGCTAAATTTACTAAAAAGAGAGAATATCCAAAGTTACCATAAGCATTTACAACAATCATAGTAAACTGAATACATAATTTAAATATTTTCTTATAATATTGATATAAGAAACTAGTCACTTTAGACAATACAATAAACCATACATGTAAAAGGTTGAAAATTCAACCAAAATACTCGAAACAAAAAAATAGGCTTTAGGGTTCAATAAGCTCCTAAATTTTTGCAAAAAAAAAAATCAATTAAGGCCCTTAAACTTTTTTGGACTTAATTAAGCCCTCGAACTCAAGAAAAAAATAATTTGACCCTTTGACCAACGTTGACCGTTAACTTTAACGATTTTTTTAATTTTTTTGACACGTGCCGCAACATGAAAATGTCACATGTCGTTTCTAAGATTTTTAATTATTAAATAATATATTAAAAACTTATAAATAAAAAAAATCTGGAAAATTCTAAAAATTATTTTAAAAATATAAAAAATAATGTTTGATTTTGAAATTTATTTAAAAATAATAAATAATAATTTTTCAACAGGTTAAAATATTTTAAAATTTAAAAACATTATTATACAATTATAAAAATAATTTGAATTTTTAATATTTTTTAAAATATAGTTTTAAACGTATTTTTAAAATCAAAATTACTTTCATTGTGTTATATTTTTTCAAATTATTTTTTATACTTGTATAATAATATTTTTATTTTTAAATATTTTAATCTTTTGAAAAAAAATATTATTTTTAAATAAATTTCAAAAATTTAAAAATATTTTTTAGAATTTTCCAGATTTTTTTAAAAATATTTTTTTTGTTTTATACTTGTATAATAAAAAAATATTTTTTTAAAAATGGCAAGTAGCATTATCCTATTGCGACACGTGTTAACAGATTTTTTTTAAAAAATGTTAAAGTTAACGGTCAACGTTAGTCAAATGGTCAAATTAATTTTTTTTCTTGAGTTTGAGAGCTTAATTGGGTGCAAAAAAATTAGGAGCTTAATTGATTTTTTTGCAAAAGTTTAAAGGCTTATTGATCCCTCAAGCCAAAATATATACAAACAAATATGACTGCAAGAGAAAACGAACCACAAAAGGGGATTAAGCTATTGAAAGACCACCGAGAATCGCAAATCAGAGCGGAGCGTCGTGAGAAACTATCCACGAACGCAAATCGCGTATCTAAATTCAACCTGAGGGTCTAGAGCAAGGAAGATTAGTAGGGTTACAAATACGCGTCATCTTGATCAGTCGTGGAGTCGTCAAATCCAACATTGAGAAAATATAAAATAAAAATACTGATCAAACAACTGAGAAATAATTATAAAAAACGTGCCAAAAGACAAAAATAAACGTACCACAAAGACATAGAAAAGCGTATCATACAAACAAAATTATTATTAAAAACTAAAAAAAAAACGATGGTTGACATCCATCATTAAAGTCTGCACCATCATGCGACTAACAAAGATTAAAAAAAAAGGTTGTTGTGCTCTACAGGAGTTACGACGCAAACCCTAATCAAAGTTGTGAAATCTTAAAAAAATGACTTAACAGTTAAATAAGTGCCTAAACAATACATTTTTTCAGGTAGGTACCCAAACTATATTTTGAGCAAATTAGGTGCCTAACGTTTCATTTTGTGACTCATTTAAAGTTTTTTCGTGACATATGTTATTTTTTCTGCAATGAAATGTGAACATGTGGCATGTTTGATCATTTTATGAAATTAAAATCCAAAAATCCAAAATATATTAACTAACTCGACAATCTTTAATTTCTCTAAAACCCCCAACCCCAACCCTAAATTCCTAAATTTCTCCACTCCAATCACCGATTCAACCACCACCGACCACCCTTATCTTCATTGGACCCCTCTACCGAAAGCTCTATCATCTCGTCATCAAAAATCGACGAAAAATCATCGATTGCACCGTCGGCAAACACCCAATAATGAAAAAAGAGGTTGATTGGGTTCCATCGACAAGTAGAGGATAACATATGTCGAACTGTGAGATACACGACACTTTGGGCGGTGAACGATGAATCACCGACTTATTGAGGATGCTATACAGTGAGGGAGATGCAATTTAGGGTTCCGATTGAAAGAAATTTAAACTTTGGAGGTTTTAAAGAAATTAAGATTTTAAAAGAAAATCAGAAATTAAAAAAATATATAAAAAGAAAAATAGGCCATGTATTATGTCTTGATTGGATAACGAATTTTTTTAACGGCTGTTGACAAAAAAAAATCTTAAATGAGTCGCGAAATAAAATGTTAGGCACCTATTTAGCTCAAAATATAATTTAGACACCTATATAAAAAATAGTATAATTCGAACATTTATTCGGCGGTTAAGCCTAAAAGAGTTGCAAACAATCGGATTACTCAAAAGCTATAACCCTATACGATATTTAAGTAATTTTTAAATTTAAATTTGCAATATCCAATTTTAAAAGTTTTATTCGAAACTATTCATATTAGTCCAATAAAAAGTTTATTTAAATTGATAGTCTCATTGTTTTAGTGATTGAGTGACATTATCATTATTTGAAGTTTTAAACTTAATCTTATCCTCGATTATATATATATTGGAAAAAACTTTAATATATCGGACGTGTAAACTTTAGATTACACGTGTCTTTAAATTTTAGGGGTTATGATTATAGTTTAGGGTTTAAAGTTTAGGGGTTTAAAATTTAGTGTATAGGGTTTAGTTTTTTAGGGTTAGGGTTAGGAATCAAGTTTTTTTAGTGTAAATACACATGCTTGTGTAAAATTAATTTTGCACAGCATGTGTATCAAAGTTTTACCCATATATATTATTCTAAAAACATATTTTAAGAATCAAACTCATGACTAATAAATTAGTATATAGGCATAATGATGTTTTTGGACATTCAATTTTATAGGTTTAATCGTTTTAGTTCTTAAATCTTTTAATCTCGAATTCGTATTTTTATCAAATTGATTCAAAAGTGATAATTGGTAACGTAATTGTCATATTTTGTCCTTTAAATATGTTGATGTGAAAAATTTCTCAATATAATTTTTAAATTAAAGTTAATATTATTAATTTATCAATTAGAAATTTATCAAATAGTCATAATTAAAACATAAGACCAAATTCCTACCTTCAATACATTTTTTCCATAAACTCAGTCATTAACGATTATTATTTGTCATTATCTACTTTTTAATATATATAGTTATTTATAATATATATCATCATCACAAATTCTAATTTGATTTAAAAGAAAACAAAACAAATTATGGATCCAATTTTCCTTAAAAATAGGTTAAAAAATTGTGTCGTAATCGAATGAATTTAGTTCGAATGTTTGTTACAATATATAAAAAACCGTGAGATTAAGTATGTTATATCATTTACTTTATGAATAGAAAGAGATATAAGCATTGTATATAAAACTCTCAGATTGGATACAATTATGTTTGAACCTATACCTTTTTTCGAATTAGAAATTCAATAAAATGGACATTTTGATATAATCTTTAAAAACAAGTATATCATATAAAAAACTTAAGAATTTATTCTCAAGAAAAATGGAAACAGAACTGTTGTTTAATCAAGATGGAAGTATATGGTTGGGTGACCTGTTATTCTTGTAACTTGGAGATTGCCACGACAAATTAACCAAGTGGCTACAGCGGTAACATGAAAACAATGAACAAGATCTCAACAACACTAAAAAAAAGGTTAATTGAAGGAACAAAAGCGGATTCATGGTGCTTGATGTTGTGTTCTGTGACAGTTGCCGAAGCATCAGCTGCCCAAATGGATGGTCGAGTTGGAGGTCAATCGTTTAGGCCATCAGCTCCAAAATCCAACAGAAATTCAATTAATTATTTCAGCACTTGGGCTTTTACTATTGGTTCGTCGGTGTTTAGGCCAGTAGTTTTGGCATCCATTTATGTTTACGGAACAATAATGAAACACTACAAGTGATATTTGAACACCCAAGTAAAATTTTGGTCTTTCAAAAGTAAGCCAGGTTCTATCTTCTAAGCCTTACGGACTAGAACCTCGTCCAAAGTAACAAGGTTTGGTGTTTTCTCGTGGAATACATCTTATTTGAACCATGCAGAAAGGAGCTGTAAACAATCCTCCAAAGTTAATTTGTCACGTTGCAATATATCAATTAATTATGAACCCAAATGAGAAGTAAACTGATTATTTCGTTTTAGCTTTAGCTTCGTCATCAGATTTTGATCCTACTTCAATCAAAGCTTTGCCGGAAAACTCTGTTTTGCTAATGCTTATTCAGGACCAATAATATATATCAATCCACCAGCCGCCTCACCTCTAATTGGGGGTTATGGTTTGGAGGTGGATTCGATACTCTTCTCTTCTTTTTGTTTATTGGTGCTGTTGCCAGGACATTCTTTGGATCCATAGAAGAAGAAGATGGTGACTATTAGCAAATAGATAACAAAAACATTTAACGAACATGAATTCATTACAAGTTAATGGAACAGAAATGGCAACATGTCATAGTCCGAGACAAGAGAAATTGATGACATTTGTCTCATACAAGGATTTAATGACCAATCCTGTTCCCATATGATCAGAATATAAACAACACATCTATATTCATTTTATGTGATCCTATTGGCGAGCGTCTCCAAATAATGGGGAAAGCAGTCCCTCAATTCAGAAAAACTCGGTGTTTTCATGTAACGATTTCAAAGTGCAGTTATGGTTGCCATCAATATATATATATATATATATATATATATAGGCAATGAATTGTATTTTCGGCTTTACAAAAATGATGTTCCTGATTGTTTTCTATCATTCAAGCAGTTGAACAGCTGCAATAGCTGGTATTTTTTCCCTCAATTTTTGAGTTAAAGCAACACGGACGGTCATCACTCCAGCTGCAGGCCCTCTTAGCCGAACTTTTACGACATAGTCATTTATCTCCACAAGCTCACGTTCTCCACATCCTGTACCTACCAGGTATGGTCTGATCTCATCCAGAACCTGCAATAAAAACCTGGCTTCAGCGCTTTGTTTACACGTTTAACTTCATTCTCTACCACAAAAACAATATTCGTTGTCAAGAAAAGAATAACAAATTCACAAAGTTTTTACTAGGACAATTTGAGACTAATAATGAGCATCTGAAATTTATACTGATTGTGGCAGCACCATTTAGCAGCGAATTGAAAGGGTTTCAAAGCGAGAATACACGGTGTTCAACCTCTACTTTTGCATGTACATATTTCCCCTTATACTGATACATGCAGATAATAGAAGTATTTTGCTAATGAAGTCAACAGTAGATTCTGTAGTTTTTCTGTCAAAAATATTATTTCCAACTTCTTTACCACCTTTGGGAAAAGAATATAAAAGAAACAAAAAATACTACAATTCAACTCTATGAAGTTACATATTGACGGTTCCCAGTTTACTGAACAACCTTTAAACTACACTGTTCTTCCTATCTCTCAGAAAGACACATGTAAACAATTTATTGGTTCTAGTATTCCCATATTTTTATTCAACCGTTCATGTTGCCTTTGTCGTGAGTTTATCAAGTAAATGCATGAGTATGAAGTATAAAGCTATGAAAAAAAGGGTCTCGTTATGCAACCTTTTCGATGTTCTCTTCATTTAGCGCAAGGCCTGTCTCAATGTCCATGATCTGCTCCACTTCCATGATTTCAGGAATTTTGTCTCGGAGGCGGGTTTCGATTCCCATCTTCAGGGTCATTGTGGAGCTCGGACACGAACCGCATGCGCCTTGCAACTTCAAGACCACGACAAGACCATCTATTTCGTGCAAAGCCACATTTCCTCCATCAGCCATTAAACTAGGAAGCACCTCATCCAACACGTTCTCTACATTCTCCCCAGTCAGTGGAAGCACACAGCTGGGCGAAACAATAAGCCCTTTGGCATTGGAAAAACACAACCTCGTTCAGATTTTTTTAAGTTGGTTTCATTAACTCAAAGCTCAGTGGCTGAGCATAATCAGACAGGGTATTTAAAACTTAAACGATTCAAATAGGAATAGCAATGTAATTAACCCACAAATGCGCCCTAAGAGAATTTCATCACAAGAACTGCACCAATTTTTCTCCATTAGCAACAAAAGGAGAGTAATTACATTATAATTACCTCTTTGCTTTCTCCGAGCACGGCTTGCATAAAAATTCAGAAATTGTGTGTTGTTAAATTGGCCCCAGAGGAAAGCGTTGTCCTTGGAGGATAATCCAGATGAACCTGAGATGGGGTTCTAAACATAAAAAGTAGGCAGTTAAGCAGAGATTGCATTGGAGACCAAGGGGTCAGACTGTAAGAAGTAAATGACTGAAATCGGAACCTTGAAGAGAGATAAACATGGAGGCAGAGGCAGAGGCAGTGCTTGTTTAGATGAAGAGAGAAGCGGGTTCAAATTCAATGCTGCAATTTGTCTTGCAAGTGCGTGTGTGGAGATTGCACTCATTTCTGTTCAACAATTATTAAACATGGAAAAGAAGGGGGAATTCTAGATTAAACCATACTAATCATTGCCTGTGAAACTGTTGTTTTTAGAGAAGTGATTGAATTTGAATGGATATGGCCTGTGCCTGTGGGAGTTGATAAGAGAAAATCTGGCATGAATGGCCAGAGTGGTTGCCGAGGTCAACTGCCAAAACCAATTTTAAGATCCAAAAGAAAGCCCAAATGAGCCCATTATCGTAACTAATTAATTGGAGTAGAATTTTTAAGAGAGTGCATAATGTTTGAAAAGAGTGGGATGGTAAAGTAAAGAAGAAACGAAAAGGCTTGCACCTTTCAAAGGCTTGCACCTCAAGGCTACAAGGCGTGCAGTGCGCAAATTAATGAATTTCCATTGCCCTTCTTGTTCTTTTGTTCCTCGTCTCCACTCGTTCACATCTTCTACCTGTTATCTTGAACTATAATTAAATTATCCCTTAGTTTTTGGATTATTATCAACCAACAAATCTCATCTCAACTATCACGCGACTTCCTAATAAAACAAATAAATTTGAATACCTCCATATCTTACTCGAGAAATTTTTTATATATAAAATCGAGGGTGAAAAATAGCATTAGACATATGAGAAATGATCTTATTGAATAGGATTTTTTGGTGACTAAGTATTTGGGTCTATAAATATAGACTAGGTTTAACCTTTTGAATTATGAGAGAATAAGAGAATGAGATAGAGATAATTACTCTGGAAAGATGTAATCATTTTTACGTTCTCTACGACTATTGTGCCTACGTTGTAGAGATGGGTATTGTATTTGTAGGGATGTTGGGAAGAGTGTTATGGTTCCAACGGGTCATGTGATTTGTATTGATTTGTATACCGGGTTTTGGGATTACATGGTTTATCATGTATTTGTACTATTCGGTTTCTCTCTGTTATTAGTGGATTGTTCGTTTCTCTTGTCTGTGGAGGTAGGCTATGCTGAACACTTTAAATCTTTTCTCCTGTGCATGTCTTGGTTTATGTCGTTATCGCTTTGGTTATTTTACCGCATACTAAATTCCTAACAGATATGATGGTGTAGGTTTGTGAGGACAGCACATGGCTCTACGGTTAGATAAATGGGACATCTGATCTGTTCCAACAAAATGTACAAATATTAGTATATGCAGATTTCCTACCCTATCAGAGTTATTATTTGGTGTGTTGACAAAATTTAAAGAAGAGAGGGACATCTCTTTTAAAATTCCTTCACTCATTCATCCAATGAATCTATGAAAGTGACAAATGAAGTATAATAATATACGTGTGAGAGAAAGAAGAATCAATTAGAAACAACAGCTTTCCATGTATCTTGAGAAAAATTGTCTGGAATATCATCTTCTTCTTCTTCTCAGCCACACAGTTTGCTTATATTCGGGGCTCTCATCTGTTTCTATTATTATATGTAACACCAGCTCCCATTCTTTGATCTTCTACAACAACTGAAATATACCATCTCCAGTTATCACAGAGTTAGTCCGCCCCTTTTATTTCACAGCCTGTCAACCACCCTGATTACAAATTATATGCGGTCCAAACACTAAAGAAGCTTGCATTGTGTTGTGTCATCATTATTCTTCAAATGCAGAACGACCGTGTATGCTGATTCTCTCTCTTCGGTACCCTCCTTGTAACGACCCAAATTTCAAGTTAGTCATTCGAATCTTTGATAACGGTTGTCGAAGTCGTAAAAAATAAAACCTGCACAAAATAACTTGTAGAAGCGGTAAGCAGGGTCAAATCCACAGGGAATGATAAGAGATTAATTTTATAAACAGAAGAATAAATTGAAGGAGTTCGAAATTGAGTAGTATTGAAGAAAACAATTAAAAGTAAATGAGAATTCTATATTAATAGGAACTCTAGTTAAGGTAGATCTCGGTGTATTAAAACAAGTTTTAGATCATCGAATTTCACAAAAGATAAACCTACATCAATCTCAAATAGCTTGGTTATAGGTTAATTGATAATCCACGATTAAACCCAATCCCTCTTACTTAATAGATAATCACTTAATAATTCATAAATGACTAATTCTTTAGTATCAAGATTATAATTCTTAGATAATCCAATTAGAATTAAAACCTATCAAATAGTTTTACCGAATTAAGAGACTCAACGCACATAAACCATCAAAGCACTAATCCGTTAACTTATCAAAAATATGAATTCATACCATCTAACTCGTTGCTTGGTTACTTATTGCTTGTATCAATGATGCCTCGATTGGTTGTTGTATATATATAATCCAATATATACGTGTTGGATAAGACCGAAAGATATAAAAATACTTGAAATAGATGAAGAAGATGAAAAATAAGAAATCTCGCTAAAACTTTTACTAATAACCTTGAATCTAAACCTTAACTAGAAAAAGAGTTTAGCAACTCATGGAGAGGGGAAATCAACAAAGAAGAGAAATGGGAATTATGGGATGAATGATTTATCTTCTCCTCATGACCCTATTTATAATAGAGGCCATTTACATCAACTAAGAGAAGGAATTACAATAAGATTTAATTTAAAACTCTATCATACTCCAAATATAATATAAAAGTGAAAGTTCAACTTAAAGTAGAATTCTCCTTCTTGTGTTAAGTGCTCCTTAGAATCCAAATCCAAATCCAACTGAAACTTTTCTTCTAAGCATGTATTATTCTTTAGCTGTCAAAACTCATACAAAAATCAAATACTTGTTAAAATATGGATATATAGTTGAATTAAAACACTAAAATATATGTATATATGTGTGAAAAAATATGCAAATGTTAGACTTATCAATCTTGGATCCGGATTTTGATATTTTAATATTAAGGATTAATTCATGGAAATTATTTTTTAAGTGATAGTAAGGATAAAAATTTAAAGAAATGAAGTTCATAAGTTTAAAGTAAAAACAAGGAAAGAGTTGAACTCTGTAATGAAAATTTTACCCAAAATAGTTATGGAAGATTGAATTTTAAAGGATATTGCATATTTAAAATGGACCATTGGATTCAAGTAATATGAGTACATTTTTGGATTTATTTTAAATGGAAAAGTGGGTTTATATTAGGGATGGCAACTGGGCGGGGCAGGGCGAGTTTTTGGCCGCCCCGATCTAAAAACTCCTAAACCTGCCCCGCCCTGAAATTAAATATTAATTTACCCGCCCCGCCTAGACATATAAACTTTTAAACCCGACCTCGACCCGATTCGATTCGAAAATTTAAAAAATATATTAATTTTTATCGACGATAAATGTTAGATCTGATCGAACCACCATCACATTCACAATATATAAATTTCAAGGATTTTAAAATTATATAAAAATAAAATAAAACCAATTAAATTACTCATATAGAAAAAATACACATTTAAAAGAATAAACTCGAACCATTGACCTTCAGAATCAAATCTGTTAAAACTCAAACAATATCTAACAAAAATTTACGATAAAAACAAACTAAAAAATAGCTTGAAACCTTTAAAAGTGTTTATATACAGTAGTATTTTGACAAATATAATAAAAATAATAAAAAATATACCGGGGCGGGAAGGGGAATTTCTATCTTCTACCCGCCCCGCCCCGATTTAATGATTTTCAACACCTGCCCCGCCCCAATCCCTGAAAATTATGAAGAAAAACCCGATTGGGTCAAGTTGGAACATATCAGGTCGAGTCCGGATCGAATAATTTTGTCATCCCTAGTTTATATATATATGGATAAAGGAAGAAAATATGAAAGCTTTTAGTCATCTCCCCCCCATTTCCAACGTGAGTTAGAAGAATGAAGAGGTAAGATTTTTTTCTTCATTTTCTCTCCATTTTAGTTATATTTTGACTTCATATGTGAAATAAAAAGTTGTTTATTTCGTCATTCTCTATAAGATGAGTATAATATTGAAGGTTTTTAGTTGAGTTACGGAAAACTCCCGAATTCCATAGAAATCCTAAAATGAGAAAGCTTGGGTTTAGTTAGAGAAATATAAATTGAGGGTAAATATTGAAAGGAAATGAGTTTTTGAGTTGGGTTTTGGATTAAACCCTAAAATAATCTATAAAGATTCTTAAAAGAGAGTTAATTGTGGGGTTTAAGATTCTTAGTTTGATTTTAAAGAGGGATTCAAGTTTAGTACGAGTAATTAAAATATTTAGTTACCTTTATTAAATATCTGGGAGGATAGTAATGCATTTTTTTGCACTCGATTGATTTGTTCAAGAGACTTGGAGTGTCTACACATTCAATGGAGGAAGATGGGAAGTTGAAAGAAGCTTATCTAAAGTGGCGTGTAGACTCTCTAAGTGAATGCTGGCAAAATGAGCAAAAGATATGTGTTAGAAAAAGTATAAAATAGTGCCAAGATGAGTCTTTTGAGTGCAAGTATACACGGTCTGCAAGTAATACAACTGGTAAGTTGAGTATCGATCCCACAGAGATTGACTTGGAATTCAATCGGTCTGCAAGTAATAAAGTAAGACGTTGGCAAGGAAGGTGTTTTAATGAATGATGAGCGTTGGCAGGGAATGCCTGGTTTTCACGCTATTCATGCTGTGCCAGCCCTTAATAACAACCTGTCTTGGCATTGTTTGCCGAGCATATTTAAAATTAGCAAAGCCTCTCTCAATGGCCATTGCCCTAAATTGATCATGTAAAAACCCCTATATCTCTATAGTCATGCTTTTAAATAAACCAATTTGATTAAGATCCAATCTATACTCCTAAGGGGTAGATTTCACTCCAAAAGTAAGTTCATCTACTTGAACGACTTCTCTCGAAGCTTCTCTCCTCAGTATTCAACAACTTAATCGTTGTCACGTCAAGTCTGTTAAGATATTGAGGAGCAATAGGCCAACAGTGTCAGCTTTCGCTTGGCATAGTATTTAGAAAACATTAAAGTATGCCGAATAGATAAAATAGTGCCAAGACAAATTTATTATCAAAAACTAAACATGAAAATAACGTTTCAACGCAAACATCCCCCACCAACTATTAGATTAGTTCATGGTGAGGGATTTAACCGAAAAACCATAAACGATTTCAAAATACATTATTATTAAAAAATAAAAATAACTAAACAAAGAGAATGGGCAAGAAAGGGGTCTCTCGATGCAGCACTTCAATGGCTCCAAGTCCTCAATCTAGCTGGTCGAACCACGCAGCCTTCCTCTTCCGATCGTCAATGAAATCCTCTCCAGTTCTTCCTCTAAATGCTTGCTTGATCGTTCTTTAAATAGGCATGCGAAGAGCCCTAGGATAAGCATTCACATTTGAAATTTGAATGCGCCAAGAGATAAGGGATGTGATAATCTTATCCAGATTTGAAGTGATAAGCTGATCAGGTTTTCACTAGGGCTGACGTCATATGTCGTCGATTCTTTGGCAGCCGCGCTTGGCATCGTTTGATCCATCTGTGCCAGACAGACTTGGCATCCTATTTTTTCGCCTTCTTATTTTTTCAGAGTTTGATCAAATGCTATTTTTTCGCATCCTGATCTGGTCCTATTTTTTCGGGCTGGCATTGCCAAGGGTTCTTGGCATAACTCTTCTGGCATCTTATTGCCAATGGTGCTTGGCATTTCTCTTCTGGTTCTTCGCTGCCAACAACAACTCGGAATTCTCTATGGCATTCTTTCATGTGTTTCATTTCTGGGCCAAATACTATGCCAAACCTGCAAAATTGCCAACAAAACAACCATTCACACTGGCATAGACAGAATTCTAAACTCCTTATGTAAATGCATGATTTTAACAACCTTATGCAACTAAATGTACCTAAAAACAAGCAAAAGCATTGTAAGATTGTCATTAAAAATAGTACTTTTGGAGAGGTAACACACCCTCAAACCTAACTCATTGTTTGTCCTCAAGTAATGCAAACAAATAAAAATAAAAACTGTGAAAATGTTATCTCAACAAAATTTTGGTTAGAATGCCAACAAGTACTGGCAAGCATATTTTAGCTCTATTTTTGTCCTCGGTATCTTAGTGCAATAATGCCAAGCAGGTAGTAATTCAAGTGCAACAATATAACTCTAGTCTAAGTTCATGAAGAGTTCATGATGTGTAGGCAATATGCATCGAGTATCCTTTTACTCCTTTACCAATTTTACTACCTAAACTCAGATTTTTTATATCTTTTTTTCTTCTGCCAAGAGTTTCTGTTGGCATTAATTTAAGCTTGCTTCGTGACACTATTTTGCGTGAGAGATAAGAGGGAGCATACCACAAATCTCTACCTTAGTCTAGATATCACTAGGCTTTTTCTTCAACTCATACTCTAAGGTTTTAGACTTGAGGACTAAGAGGGAGCAAACCACGAAGCCCCAAGTAACTTATTATCCCTAGGTAGAGGAGAGTTCATTGTTTTCATTGCCCTGACAGAACATTGCTGCCTTATTAGTTTCATTTACCCTGGCATCATTATTTTTTTCTTTTTCTTCTTCTTTTTTTTTAATCTGAGAATAGTTTCAAAAAGTCTAAGTTTGCTAAGGAACTAGATACATACTACGTGTTAAGTGAAATTTCGGTTCCCTAAACTAGAGATCAATTGCCTAGATAACCTGGCATACTACTCTGCTGGCATGGCATGACAACTAAAGATTAAAATTTCCTCATTGGACAGACACCTAGATCAAATTAAACTTGCCTAACAAGTGTTAACATTCTTCAAAATTAAACAGAGGCAAAAAAAAAATTTCTTCTTTTTTTAGTGGTTCAGTATGCATCTATTCTAAATGACCTAGATGGCATGGCAAGTGGCATGGCAATAGAAATGTAAACATGAAATGCATGGCGTGGCATAAATGTGAGGAAACGTACACCCCCAAACCCAAGATGTGCATTGTCCTCAATGCATGAAAACAACACATATATACAAGAAAACAGAAAATAACATGCATGATCATGTAAATACAATGGAATGACATGTAAAAGAGTTTAGGAAGATGATGACTCCCCTTCGTAGACTTCTTCTTATGTGGATTGGCTGGCATGGCATCATCGCTGGCAGAGGGCTCAGCAGGGAAATCTGGAAATGCTATTGCTACACAATTGTGCAAGTATACATGTCGCAAGTAATAAAGTGATTTGAGTATCAAGTATCGTCTCCACAGGGATTGGTTTGAGCCACTTTGCTTAAGTTACTGCGTTGGAAAAGAAAAAACACAAGTAGGTGATTGTAGGAATTATAACTAATGAGTAAACTAAGAGCAATAAACTAAAGAATAGATGAGATTAAAATAAAGTGAATAGGCCAGGTTATCGTGAGTTGAGGAGTGATAGCCGATTGGATCGTCTTGGTAAAAGAGTGCAAGGGCAACTCAGTTGTCGTGACAACTTGCACAACGGGGTTGCCTTGGGTCAGCTAAAGGTGCAAAAATTAATTGGAGTAATATTTCTCTTCCTAAGCCAGAAGGTGGATAGGAATCAAAGATTTGATGACATGGAATAAAACTTTATTTTTTATTATCAAAGACATGGAGTAAAGCTTGTGCACTGCAAAATCAGTAGGCTCTTTACGGATTGAATGGATTAATTAGGGGATTTACAAATTAATCTTGACTTGGTGTTCAGGACCAATTGTTAGGGAAGAAAAAATGCAAGCAAACAATCCAGTTAGATGTTGAACATAAGCAATTTAAGCTTCGTTTTCTGTTTTGTTTTAAAAAAACACAAAATCCAGTTCAAATTTTCTCTTTTTTTCTATAATTCATAGATATCATCGTCTCAGTTTTACTTGTGATAACTGTCGGTCCCTTATTGAACATATCTATCCGGTAAACTCTCAATACCATACCTTCACACTCATGCGAAGAGATAAAGTTTTGTACTTTTCAGAGGCCACTATAAGCACATGATAAATGCTCAATTGTTTAGGACGTAAGTTGTATAGACAACAATTTTAGGTAGCTGGACTGTTCCTTCGCATCAAGCATTGATCCGACCACACAATTAAATGCCAGGAACGATGGGTCCTCTGCGTGGAAATGTTTTGGAAGCTTTCTTAAAATAGAAACCAAACAAAGGACACTCCCATATGTCAATGATTTCTATTGTAATATGTGGAGCAGAATTTTTTTCCCCTTTAAAGCAACTTTTTATTAAAGAATCAAGAGATACATTCAGTTGTTTTTTTTTCTTCTTTTTACTGATTTTTCTACCCATAGTCTTGGATTCAACTTAACTCTTTATATTTCCTTGATTTCACGCTTCATTACTTAACCGCCTCCCTTTCATGTTTCTTGTCATTTTATTATTATCCTCAATGGCTAACCTTGTGCCTAAGCTTCAGGCTCAGCCATGGTGGCTGCCGCTCGTTTCCTTCATGTTGGTCTCAAACATTCACCCATGTGTCGATGCAGAACCTTAGGTGCCCTGCTACTTCCATATTTGGAGACTCTTTATCGGATAGTGGAAACAATAACAACCTTGCGACGACCGCCAAAGTAAATTATTCACCTTACGGGATCGATTTTCCTAAAGGCCCCACCGGAAGGTTTAGTAATGGCCGAACCATGCAGGATATCATTGGCTTGCCTTTTCTTCCTTCTGTATACAGAATTTATAGTAATTGCTTGTTGTTGTAGTATCATTTACTAATTCAGCTACCTCAGTCTCTAAATATTAATGTGTACTATGACAGTTCATCTGCTGGGTTTCCAAGAATTTATTCCTCCTTTTGCCACTTCAAGAGGCCATGAGATTCTCAAAGGTGTAAATTATGCATCTGGTTCGGCAGGAATTCTCGATGAAAGTGGACAACAACTGGTAATAATCTAATGGTTAAAATCAAAAGTGTTTGAATTGAGAATTTAATTCAGATAATTCGTGGCATCACCCTCCTTTAAAGAGTGATATCCGATAAGTTTGGAATTTAAATGTTTGCAAATTGCAGCGCCCTTTTCCCATACGCAAATCATGGGCTTCATTATACTGAAAGAAAGTTCCAAATCTTTAAACTGGCAGGGTGATCGAGTAAACATGAACATGCAGCTAAGCAACCACCAAAGTGTAACATCAACAATTGCCGAGATGTTGGGAAAATGTTCAGCTTCAAAGCTTCTAAGGAAATGCATATATGCCGTTCAAATCGGCAACAATGACTACATTAACAACTATTTCAAGCCAGAGATGCACAACACCAGCCGCCTATTCACTCTACACCAATATGCCGCATATCTCATTCAACAATATTCACAGCAAATAAAGGTTGCAAAACATAAGGGGCTTAGATTGTTATTCTAAAAAAAAAAACAAGTGTTAAATCTTGAAGGGTTTAAATTGTTTCCTTTCTTATCAACAGACTCTGCACAATAATGGAGCGAGGAAGCTTGCGCTGTTTGGAGTTGGTTCCATAGGGTGCACTCCAAATGCAATGGCGATACATGGAACAGATGGCTCTACCTCTACCTGCGTGGAAAAACTGAACAACGCTGCTCAACTTTTCAATCAGAGGCTTATATCACTTGTTGATGAACTGAATACCAACTTAACCGACGCTAAATTTACCTATCTAAATCCTTCTGGAATAAGCTCCACAAACTCCCTTGGTAATATCGGCAAAAGAGAAAATATATACATATCACATTGGAACTTCATTCATTTTCATTTATAGAATGAAAAATCAATGCTTTTTTTCTTCTTCTTTCTTTCTTTCTTTCTTTCATGTTTCCAGGTTTTACAGTGGCAAATGCTAGCTGCTGCGAAATAGGGAATAATGGAGAGCTTTGCGTTCCTGGTTTGGAGCCATGTGGTGACCGAAGTCAGAACCTGTTTTGGGACGCAGTCCACACTTCGGATGCGTGGAATGAGATCATCGCAGCAGAGGCTTACGGTACTGAATTTAGTGGCCAAGCTTATTGATAAGTGTTCAAAAGTACTATTTTTATTACGTTTTTACTCATATTATTGTTAGACTTAAGCTCATATTAGTTGCATAATTAGTCATTCATGCATTAATTCATGTTTTTTTCCATCGTTGAGCTTGATTACATGACTTGGTGATTTTTGTGGAAAAAGATGCTGTTTTGGTGTGCTTTTGTGTGTGTACAGAATCACTTGCCTAAACAAGGCTAGAACCAGTTGCCAGGGCAATGCATGAAGGAGATGCCGAGCTAGTTGTTAGGGCAATGCATGAAGGAGACGCCGAGCCAGTTGCCAGGACAATTGTCGACAAAGAATAAGGTGATATGGTAGTCGAAATTGATGACTAGACAAGCCCAAGATGACGTGGAGCAAAGCTAAATCCCAAAGGAGTTTGATTTCCATGAAGAGGTTAAAGAAGAATTAAATTCCAAGAAGATAGAAGAAGTTCTAGAAGGAATATAATTATAATAAAGAATTATATTCTTTAAAGATAATTTAATTCCAACTTAACTTCCTCCTCAAAGAAGGACTTTGACCTAACCCTATAAATAGATCACCAAGCCGTCAACTCCAAGTGAGCAAGAGGAGGGAAAATTTCGACAACCCCATAGGGCAAGAAGAGAGAAATTTCGACAAGAGAGCAAGGGGAGAGAGTTCGATTTCTTCTTCTTCTTCTTTGCTTCCATTAGATTCATGGTTTGGGGATTATTCTTTGTATATCTTTTGAACCCAACCATGAACTAACTTGATTGGTTGGGGTTATTGTGTTTTGTTGTTGTGAGAAACAATTGGATTTTGTTTAGGTAATAAGAGTTTGCACTTTCAATTCAAGGTTTACTCATTCTTGGTTCACTCATTCTTGGTTCTTATTCTTGTTTGCGAGTGAATTGGGAGAGGATCTCATAACTTCATCTATTTATCTAATATCGGGAGAGTTAGATTCAAGAAACGAATGAGTATGGTCTTTATTCAATCTATTGATGGTGAAGATTAATCTGGCTTAGGAATAAGTTAAGGATTTCAACGGCTAAGATGAGCGCAACATTGGTTGTTGTTCACCCTTGATTCACGCAGGGATGTATTATCAAGGCATGCACAAGTAGCTAGAGTTTCGACTTAGGGATAAGAAGAAACCATTGAAGAACGCTCCGCCAAACCTTGAAGTTGCTGCCCAGCCGCCCAAGTAGTTGCCCAGCTAGTCGCCTAGGCAACCATCGATTAGTTGCCAAGGCAACTCCGCTGTGCTAGTTGCCACGGCAACTGAGTTGCCCTTGCACTCTTTTACCAAGACGATCCAATCGGCTATCACACCTCAACTCACGATAACCTGGCCTATTTACTTTATTTTAATTTCATCTATTCTTTTAATTTATTGCTCTTAGTTTTCTCGTTAATTAAAACCTCTATTATCAATTGTGTTTTTATTTTCACAAGGCAAAGAACTTAAGCAAAGTGGCCCAAACCAATCCCTGTGGAGACGATACTCGATACTCGTATCACTTTATTACTTGCTACGTGTATACTTGCACATTTGCGTAGCACTTATTACACGCATCACTTATCCCCTTAATATTAAGAAAATGGCACAAGTGCATAGCAACATCCATGCCGATGGAGATATTTGTGATTGTGAAATTGGAGAAAATCGCCGTGTAATCTGATTCACTTTAATTTATTAAGTTTGAATCATTGTAATATGTTTAGTCCCTCGTCTTTAAAATAAATAAATGAACTGTTTGGTTCTGGCTGGGCGGAGAATTTGTTCAACTTTTAGGCTTTGTTTTACCTGCTTGGTAAACCCTCGACTGTTGATCTATTGAATTTAGAATTTTTTTTAACATACTGGTGTGATTACATGTTAGTATGAGTTCATATTTTTTTACGCACAGGTGATGATAGAAGATCTCAAAAGCAAACAATTAATTGTTATGTAATCATTCCATGTCTCATTAAATACTTTTTCACTTGGTTTTTTTTTTACAGACAAAAATGTTTGAGTTCAAGTCTCATCAAGAGATTAATGACTTGTTTAATTTTTAAATCTAACATTTGATTATTTTATCATTTTTTGATCAAAATTATATCTAGAAAAATGGTTTTTTTAAGGGAAGCGGAAGATCATGCTCTACGCTGAAAGAATTCATTTTTTTAGCAGATACAAGGTTCCTTAAACTTCTCGATTGGAATTCATAGCAATTTTGCATTTTCTTATTCCTTCCCATTTCCTTTCTTTGTTACAGTTTATAAATTATTATTTTAATACATGCACTCCCAAATTTCCTGGTGCCTGGTATTCGAAATTTGATCATCTATTCTCTCTCTGAGAGGAAGGAGTTTTACAATGAGGTGAGTGTCGTTACCATAAAACTTGATAACCCTGTCCTTCTTTGCTCAGCTTTCATTCTAAACTAGATTACTTTGTGCCTTTTTGTCCCAGATTGTCAATATGCTTGAAGGGTCGGATGACTTGGCATGCACTGTCTTATTCTCTCTGTTTGAAAGGTTACGGGTAATGTTTTAGGATCTTATATGGGTCAGTTTTTGTGGTATTGTGATGATGGTATCAGAGGGTGACAGTTCAATTGTGTAGGGTTTTTTGGCATTAGCTCTGCTAAAAGCAGACTTATTTGCTATGATAGATTGGTTTGATTTTAGTGTTCGCTGAAAATGGTTTGCAGAAACCGCAAACGTCTCAAAAGATTCATATTTTAATCCAATAACTTCTCTGAACCACAGGATTCCATGTTTCTTTTCATCTCAATGCTGGCAGTCATTTTTTACTTTCGTAGCTGGAGAAAATTGTTGGATCTGGGGTTTTCGTTTTTTGCTGAAACAGTTAGGAGGTCATTCATAGTTGGCCATTGAAGACCAGAGGGAGGCAATGACTAACAAAAATAGGAAATATATATCATAAGCTTATTCGAATCAAATAATATTTTTTGAAAGTCGAATCATAATATTAAAAACAGAAGGAAAAGGAGCTAATTAGAATCTCTTCATTCCTTGCCTTTGTTGCTGCTATTTTGGTTTGGCAAATCCATCATAATCTTAAATTAATTGTTTTTCTGACATAAAGTTTTAGCATTTCTGCACTGCTGGTGATTCATTTTCGCACTCTTCCATAACAATACAACCTTCAGATCAAAATGTGCATGTAAGAGAGGGATATGACAACAGTTTTTCATGTAAATCCCTTCCTAATATATCAAAGTTGCATGTTAGCAATTTCCAAGGCAGGATAACTGGTTTCAAGTGGACTAACAACAATTGTTAATTGGCAATTGCATGATAGACATTAATTTATTATATTTGATTTTTTTTTTTTGTAGAATGTGATTTGATTTTTTGAATTGCTGTCTAAAAAAAAACAACTGATTAAATTGCATAACTTATTAAAGTGACTGAACCAACAAACTAATTTGATTAAAAACCAAAACAGAAATGAATCGGTTTTGTTTAGATAATTTAACCGATTTAAACATTTTTTAAAAATATATTAGTATTAAAAAGGACTGTTCATCATTAACAACTACTTATTTTTGTAGTGAAGCTTTTTTTTTTAGCAATTTGATTAAAAGGACTGTTCACTAATTTAACTAATTTTCTTCCTCACACCATGAACATGGACATGCACTTATTTTTGTAGTTAAGCCCTTTTTTTAGCAACTGTTTTTGTATTTTTAAACATGATTGATAAATTCAATGTCTGGAATGAGGGCATAATAGGTATTAAGAAAATGGTGGAGGGAGAAAGTAGACATTTGGAAAAATGACAAGTCTAGGGTTTTTCAGTATATGACGACTATAAATAGTTGCTTTCACCCGAGATTAGCCGTCTCTGCGCTGCCTTAATTTGCGTATAGTTGGTGCGTGAGTTGAAGAGAAGAAAAAGGAAAAAGAATGGGGGTTTTCACATTTGTGTGCAGGAGCAGCGGTGGAGAGTGGTCTGCCAAGCAGCTGGAGGGAGAGATTGAGAGCTCTGCTGCCTCCACTTACGAACTCCAGCGGAAATTGGTCCAGGCCGCCGCTGCCTGCGACTCCTCTGGCGGTGTCACATCCTCTTTCTCTGTCGTCACCCCTAGTTCTGCTATTTTCCAGGTTCCCCGTGTTGTTTATTTACTTCTTTGTTTACATAATCTGCTTGATTCGTTATGAGATCGGTTGAAAAAACGAAATAATGAAATCATAAGTCATAACTCAAAAGATCAAATTGGTTTTGGTTTTTCGACTGTTGGATGGTGAATGTCATTAATTTCTGATTGGATTTGATGCTGCTGTTAGATTAGCTTTTATTTCCCTTGCTGTCTCTGATATCACATGGCACCAGGTTGTTATTGGAGGTGGTGGAGGCGGAGGCTTCGTTGTAGGTGGCGGTGGTGCTTCTGCTCCTGCTGGAGGTGCCGCCGCTGCTGCAGAGGCTCCTGCAGCTGAGGAGAAAAAGGAAGAGAAAGAGGAGAGCGACGATGATATGGGATTCTCCCTATTCGATTAAACGCCTTTACTGCTCTCTTGTCCGTCTAGATCCTAGCCAGTTATTTTTATGTTGTCATTTTTCTTTTCTGCGTGAAATAGACTACTTTTAGTTTGTAAACATTTTGAAGTTGAATTTGACAATATCATGAGTAGCATTGTTGGTTTTGTTACGGTTTAAGTGCTTACTCTTTTTGTGTTATTATATGCTTGTGTTAGACCACAAGGAAATCAGTGGAAACTGACCTTGATAGGGAAAACCTTACGTTGAGAAATGTGGAATCATATGGCCACGTGTGTTGCCGTTTTCTTATTGGCCATGAAAGTAAATGCTAAATTTGAGCTTTGGTTTCAAAGTTACTGTAATTTGTCCATAACCTTTAGTAGTGCTTCAAAGTTGATAATTTGCGAGGTTGGCTTCCTCCAAACCCTTCAGAGTTATGTTGAACTGATAATGAAGTCTTAAATTAGGATGCTGTTATTTAGTTTCTTGCTTTTTTTTCATCGTAGAATGAGTCTACCGTGTTTATAGGCCGTCCCTATGGTCTCACAGTACAGTACAACTTATATATTTATTCTTTTAATATTCACTGTCATTATGGAAGTGTTTAGTTTATATTATTATATAATTATTTCAGTATATTTAAAAAAATTATATTCCTCTACCATATCAATGAAAATATTTTTATAGTAATTGAATCATAATTAATGTTTTTTTCTTATATTCACAAATCAAATTTTATTTACATGTACTCTTTGATACTAAATTATCCGAAGTGATACAAGTATTATTAAATATTAAATTATAATAAAAGTATCGGACACTAAATAATAAAATAAAAATATCAAATAATAAAGAAATTGATTTTTTTCAATGAAGTAACACTTGTCCGAAAAAATTAATCTTTTACATACTATCTCATTAAAATATCATTTGCTTTATTTTTTGACTTTAAAGGACAGCAGCTCATATTGATCTTCCTCTCCCCCCTTTTCCTTTGTTTTCCAGTTGTTTACTTTATACATTTTTCATTTTATGTTTGTTCTAATATTTTCCTTTGGTTTTCTCGATGGATACTCGATTTCGATGATTGCGGTTGAAGTTGGGACTCGTTCGTGCTGTTCAACTATTAGTGCTTTTGGCCTCCCGCTTCTTTCAACTGTTTTAGGCTTTAGATAGAGTTTTGGTCTCTCTTGAAATCTATTAGTTTTTTTGGGCCTTTGTGTCCTTTTCTTTTTATATAGGCTTCTGATTTAGCTCACTTTCTTTTGGATCTTGTCCAATGTTTGTTGGTATGCTTTTATAAATGAATGTAATTCATAAAAAAAGGATCAAATAGTACCAAAAGCTAACTTTTCAATTATTTTCTTTAGATAACATTTAATTAAAAATTTCAACGGTCTGATACTAATGAAATTTTAATCGTGTGATGCTACTGTATTTATTTGTGTTGTTGAAAAATTTAATTTTAATTCTGATATAATTGTAATATTAAATAAGTTTATATGGTTTTATCTAATTAATTTTTTACTTAGCATAACTTTTATTATTATAAAAAATTAATAATATATCAAAATATTATTTTTCTAATGTCAATTTAGCTAATAAATTAATTGTAATATTTTGTTTATTTTATCTAATTAAATAATGTTTATTTATTAACTACTTTTATATTTCAAAATGTTATTTTATTCTTAGTACTGTTTTTCAAAAATCATTGGTTTTTCCTAAAATAAACCCGATCCGATTGAATACGGGCCGAGCCTGCAGGTTTGGGTCTTGACACCTACAGACTCCTGTGCAAAGTGGCCGATTCTCTAAATATCTCTGGAAGTCGAAGCCTCCGTCCCAACTCCCTTCGGCCTTTGCTTCCGTTGTTTTGTTGTTCCCTTCCCTCCATATCCCTTCATCCCTAGTAAATACGAATCCATGTCTGTGTTAATTGTGACGAGCTTGGGCGATATTGTGGTGGATTTGTTCACAGACAAATGTCCTTTGACCTGCAAAAACTTCTTGAAGCTTTGCAAGTTACTTCTTTTTTCCCCATTGTTCATTTCTCCAAAATTAGTAATCCCTTTCTGTTCTTCCGTTTAACTTAAATTCTTTGTGGTGCAGGATTACGTATTATAATGGGTGTCTATTTCACACGGTTCAGAAGGGTTTTACTGCCCAAACAGGGGACCCTACTGGGACAGGCTCAGGTGGAGACTCCGTGTATAAGTAAGAAACATATGAAGCAATGTGCTCTTTGGTATCTCATTCTGAATTTAGCTTGAATTTGCCACAATTTTATGTTTAGTTTCGTTATAATATTGGATTACCATGTCCATTTCTTCCGATTATTTAACTTCTCTAGTTGAGTGGTAAGTGGTAACCATTGATATCAGAGTCTTTTTTCAGATTCCTTTATGGTGATCAGGCTCGGTTTTTCAGTGATGAGATTCATCTTGATTTAAAGCATTCCAAGACAGGCACTGTTGCAATGGCTAGCGCTGGGGAGAATCTTAATGCTTCCCAGGTACGGGGTTCTTTTGCTTGATTGACGATTACTCAATTTCTCTTTTATTTCAGTTTTTAGCTCTAGGCATTATGGAAAACACTCATGTTTCTGCTTATACAATTTTTTTTGCTTTCCAGTTCTATTTTACACTTCGTGATGATTTAGACTATCTTGACGGGAAGCACACAGTAAGTTTCTTGTTTCATCCCCTGCCTTTTAGTATATCATGTCCTTATCCACTTTACTTATTGTGGTTCAACGCTATTCTAAAAAAATACTCGTGAAACTGCTGTTTATGGTGTTTTCTTCGTTGTCTAGAATTAGATCAAAGCTTTTAACAATTTCAGTTAACAGCCTAGTATGTATTATTATTGTGTTTTTTACAGTTAGGTTAAGTTGTATGTGAGGTTTTGAGATAGGTGCCTGAAGGAGTTGAATCTGTATTTCCAATTGCTTCATGTGTTGGTCAATAGATTCTTGTTTATTACAAACTCAATATGGAAGCCAGAAGAATATGGAACCTATTTATTATTTTTGTGGGATAAATGAGGTTCTCTTATTCTTCCAAAATAACCATTCATGTACAAACACCAAAAACGAACCAACACAGTCAACATCCACTATACAATATAAGAGAAAACAACATCAAGAAAAAATAAAACTAGATTACCTCCCATTCCATAGCAAGAGGGGAAGAAGAATGAGCAAATTTCGCATGTCCAGCTAACTTCATTCGAACGTCTCTTTTTACCAGGGAAGCAACAACATCAACTTTCTTGGGCCTCTTCTCAGGCACTCGCCAGTTCCTTTCCTGTCAAATGTAGTAAAGGAAATCACACCATGCCAATCGAACTATAACAACACCTAAAGACCTTCCCTTTCCATGCTCTTGAACCCATTGTACCATGTTCAACCAGCCCTCCAACTGAAACCCCATGTGGCATGCTAAAAGTATCTCCTGCCAAACTTGCTTTCAGTATACGCAATCTGCAAATAAGTGATCCCTACTTTCCAAGTCAACATTACACAACACACATTGGGAATCAACATGTATCCCCCAACTCAATAATCTATCACTCGTTGGCAACCTATCCTGGATCACAAGCCAAGCCACAAATGAATGCCACAGATGGATAACCCTCCCCAAACAAGTCTGAACCAAGGGACACGTTCATTCTTGTGTCGAAGGACCTCCCATACTTTCCTAGCTTTGAACACCCGTCCCAAACTACCAACAATGGTAGGGACGGAGCCGGGATTTAGGGTTGGGGGGGCAAAACATAAATGTTTGAAAGTGGGGGGGGGGCAAATTCATAAATAAACCAATTTAAAAAAAAATTAAATAGGGGACAAAGGTGAAAAAAGATTCTTCGGTCGCCCCCTACCCCTTAATAGATCCGTCCCTGAACAATGGTTTAATCATCTCGCAATTTCAAAATTTTCCTCCAAGCCCAACTATATGTACTCTTCACAATGGCTTCCCAAACCGAGCTTCCTTTAAGGACATACTTCTCTATCCATGCAACCCATAGTGACCCCGTTTGAGCAAAAAGGAGCCACAAACACCTCATCATACAAGCTCGATTCCACACTAAGATGTTCTTTACCCTAAGCCCACCCTCACTGTAACACCCCAAACCCAGATGTTGCAATTGAGCCACAAGCCCAGACCATTCCCATTAAAATTTTTCATTTGTGAATCCAATAAACACAATTTGCCAAGTCCAAACCATGACATTTACAAAATATTAAGTTCAACAGTATTTGAAACAATTATCATTCATAAGGAGCTCCAATTAAAACATTTGACCGATACAAATTGAATTCAAATAGAGTTACAAATACAAGAGTCCTACGAATACATAGCCCTTTACATCTAAGTACATGTACTCTAACACAATGGCCACTGCTGAATTCTTCACTTCGATGGTGCCCCGCTACACGCAACGACCTACTTACCTGCGAACGGAAACAACGATTCCAAACGCTGAGCTAACAAAGCTCAGTGGATACACAACCACTCGATCATGCTTCAGGTGAATCGTAATTAAGAGCATGCTATATGATATGATATCAAGGTAAGATAAAGCAATGACGCTACCATAACCGCCTAAACACATGTTATGCATAGAAACATCTCAAATAGCATAGGCACAACAATAAACAAACCAAGAGTGAGTCCCAAAGTCACCCAACCCTGGAAAACCCATTCATGCTTGGAATCTCACATCGAGCTGCTCGGAATCTCACAGTCTTTGCTCAGAATCTTACATCGAGTGGGGCTCAGAATCTCTCATCGAGCAAATATCATCACCCGGAATCTCACATCGGATGACCTTCATTTCATCTATCGGAATCTCACATCGAGTGGTCTTTATGGGTTGCAACGCTCACTGGGTATTCGGATCCCACCAACAAAGACACATAATCAAACAAGTGCCCACACATGGCATAACCACACATGATCCACCAATGATCCCTAAGACTGGCTAATCCCAGTAATCCCCATTTTATTCAAACACATTATTGGTCAATTAATCAACAAAAGAAGTTAGAATCGCCTCTTTTTAGTTTTACTATTTATTTTACATCCTAGGAGACCTCTAGCTTGCCTCGAATTATAGAATCTCCAAACGCAACTTCAAATTTTTTGGGCAGATTGCCTAGCGAGTACCGATACTCCTATATGGGTATCAGTACGCCCCTCTAGGTACCGGTACTCCTTCACGAGTATCGATACTCAAATTAGGTTTGAAAGAATTGGATCCTCAAGCTGTATCGATACGCTCACACCTGTATCGATATCCAGCATCGGTACGTGAGCCACCCGTACCGATCCCAACTCGTACCGGTACTCCCACCTTTGCGTATCGGTGCACGAAAGCCTTCCTCAAGCAATAGAACAGTAGTACCGATACGCCCCTAACGTACCGGTATGCTAAAACGCCACTAGAATTCTAATCAAGCATGAGGTACTGATACACCACTTGCTGTATCGATGCACCCCTCACATAACGACCTCTTCCATACGAAGGCGTACCGATACGGATCACCCTGTACCGGTACGCAAACCCAGATTTCTAGGTCTGGGGTTCGAATTTCACATAGAAATTCCACTTAACCTATATGGTTAAGCCCCAAATCGATCCTACAAGTTATGAGGAGTCATTAATGTGTGTTTCTATCCATTTTTACCCTCAAACAACCCCAGTTATAAAATCTACCATGGTTGATCAACCAATCTCAAACTTAACCAAAACATCATATTTCAAGTAACGCATACCAAAATGATGAGGCACATGAATACATAGAAGTTAAAAGTGCACTAACCTCTAAATTTCAAGGCTAGAATGAAGCTCTTACCAAGCCCTCAAGCTTTCTCCTTCCCAAGAGCATTTGAAGGTCCTTCCCCCTCTTTTACTACAAAGAGAGATTACTAAACACATCACCACATTATTAGGAGGATTTTAGGAGACAAAAGACTCAAAATAATCTATAAATAGAGCTTCCCAAACTTACTCCCGGACTCCTCCAACAACCCCATCAAAACCTCATTTTCTACCGTTTTAGACCATTCTTACCTTGGATTGTAGATTCTTGATTGCTGAACAACACTTCCTTAATGCTCAAAACGTGATTCACACATAAAAACTCAAAGATTACACTTTTTCTTGTGAGTGGGGAGTAGAATGATGAAGGGAAAAGGGGTACAACTTGGAAATTACCTAAATGACCTCTCCCCGTCGTCCTAACTCAACCCAATACCAAAATCCAAGCCCCAAACCCTTAAAACCAGCCCAACAAAGCTCACGGGGCCCGTTCACCATGGCCCAAACGCGGGGTCTAAACCTCGGGTGTAATTCGACCCTCGAGTTCCGAAACCCAGGTCGTTAAACTCACATTTCGGATGACATACATTCTCCCAACTGACACGAGATCCCTTAGCTGACCCATCAGAGCCCTTCCAGAGAAAGGAATTACAAAGGCTCTCAATCTTTCTTATCACTTTAGTAGGCAAGATAAAAACCCTACACCAAAAATTTTAGATACTGAAAAGGACAACTTGGATAAACTGTAACCTACCAGCAAAAGATAGGCATTTAGAAGGCCAACTTCGAATTTTCTGCATAATCCTTCCTATCAGACCTTCACAATCCCCCGTAGATAAATTTTTTGTTCTTAAAGGGACACCGAATATCTAATTGGGAGAGAACCCACCCTGAAACCAGTGATCTCAAAGATAACATGTACATCGTTAGGTTCAACACCAACACAATAAAATTCACTCTTGGAGGCATTCATCTGCAAGCTAGATATCTCATAAAACAACTGTATAACGTTCTGGACACCCAGCATATCCTCAACCGTACCTTTACTAAAAACAAGAAGATCATCTGCAAAACATATGTGCGTAAGTCGTATTCTTTTGCACCTAGGATGAAAGGCAAAGACACCGTGCTGACTAGTCAAGTCCAATAACCGAGACAAAACATTCATAACAAGAATAAAGATATAAGGGGATAAGGGGTCACCTTGCCTAACACCCTTAGCCCCAGGGAATAATCCCCCCAACCCACCATTGAGCCCACAGATAATCTAGAATGAGTGATGCAAGCACGGATCTAACCACTAAATTGTTCCGGGAAACCAAGAACTCTGAAAAGCTGAAATATAAAATCCCAATGCAGAGAATCAAAAGCTTTCCTAAGATCCATCTTTAATGCACAACGCACTGAAAGATGTCTTCTACCATATCCACTAACCAACTCTTGGGCCAACATAACATTCTCAACCAAATCTCTACCAGTAAGGAAAGCACCCTGATTCGGCAAAATCAACTCAGGCAACCAAACTTTTAGCCTATTAGTCAATATCTTGGTAATACACTTATACACGGTGCAGCATAAAATAGGTCTGAAATCAATGGCATGAAGAGGGGCAACAATTTTAGGAACAAGGGTAATCATCGTGGCATTAAATCCAGCAGGCATTGAGCTAGTCAAGAAGAAGTACTTCACTGCCTGCACAAAATCACCACCCATAAATCTCCAACACAGCTTAAAGAAGTTAGCTGGATAACCATCAGAGCCTGGGGCCTTGTTCCCATTCATGGCAAAGAGCACATTCTTAATTTCCTTAGATGTAACAGGAGCCACCAAATGAGACTGCATTTCACTTGTAATTTCCACCCCTAAAATCTGCTTCAACAAAGCATCAGGCAAAGGAGCTACATTCAAGTCTCATTTCCCCAAAGCCTCACTAAAATGCCTCACCAATTCAGAAGAGATACTAGCAAAGGTATCAAGCTTCTGCCCCTGCAAGTCATATAGAACCTGAATCGAATTATGAGACTGCCTAGAAGACACCTGTCTGAAAAATATGAAGTATTGTTATCCCCCTCCTTAATAAATTGTATCCTAGATTTTTGCTTCAAAACTTCTCCTCAGCCACTAGTAAAGCATTATACTCTTGAGAAACCTCCCTTTCCTGAGCAATAAGAGCGGTTGTAGGATGGCAGAGAACCTGCTGTTGCATATCCGCAAGCTGTCTTTGAAGTTCCAGTACCCTATCTGGCAAACCACTATAGGAATCTTTATTCAGCTTCCTCAACGGCTCCTTTAGTCTCTTTAGTTTAGCAAACAGGACCTGCAGTGGGTTACCCATAGCTGGCAGATTCCAAGATTCTTCCACAATTCGATAGAAATCAGGATGATCAACCCAAAAGTGAAAAAATTTGAAGGGCCGAGGTGGCCTGGTCATAGGGGCATCTGCAACCACATAGCTAGGATTATGATCAGAGCAATCCGGCACCAAAAACTCCACCCTAGTATTAGGGAATTTTTGCAACCACATATGATTAACAAGTACCCTATCCAATTTACGAGACAAAGGAGCCTCTTCTCTCTTGGTACACCATATAAACACAGTCCTAGTATAACCATGATCAAGGACATCAAGCTCTTCAAGACAGTCCAAAAAATCCTGCATAAACCCTGTGATACCTTGGCTACCATCAAAGTTTGAGCTCTCCTGGGGATCTCTAATGATATTAAAATCCCCTGCCAAAGCCCAAGGGTGGTTTCCAACAATTCCTTTCACCTGAATCAAGCTACTCCAAAGTCTTTTCCTATCTTCTCTCCCATTGGACCCGTAGACAGCAGAAAAAAAGAATTGTGTATCTCCTTTCTTCAACAGGCAAGTGAGATGCTAGTCACATTGCCTAACCTCCTCCACTTGCCAGGATTCCCTAAACAGGAACCAGATTCGCCCATTAGACGCATGGGCATAATTATGAAAAATGGACCATCCCCGAAACTGATTTTGAATAATAGAAATCATATTGGCCTCCCGAACCCTAGTCTCAAGCAAACATAGCACCTCAACCTTCAACTTCCTAGCCAATTTCAAGATTCTCCTAACCTTAGAGGGATCATTACATCCCCTCACATTCCATGTCAGCAAATTCATCTAGCATCAGGAGAACCACCTCCCTTCTTACCTTTCTCCTTCATCTTATTTCCACCACCACCTCATTTGCCCTTTGGTTTTAACTGATTCATTAAAACAGTGACACCATCTGCAACTGCCCTAGGCTTACGAGGAGAGATGTCAACATCATCAGCTAACAGACTGAACTTATTTACACTGGCTAGATCCCTATCCAAAGCCAATTCCAGCCCTGCACAGATTCTATGGGACAGGCATTCACTGAATCCACCACCACTTCCTCCCTAACCTCCCCAAGCACAGATGCATCAGCAGATACACTGGCCTCACCCCCAAAAAACCCAGAATCAACAGTAATTGTCTGTAAAACCTCACTAGGAACCTATTTATTTGCCTATGCAGTTTGCAACTAGAATATTCTATGGTGTCTAGCTGGCATATTCTTGCCTATGCCCCATGTTTGTGATTCTAAGAGTTATGCTTATTTTTTATTGCTTCAACTTTTATTGTACTTATGTCAAACACATATCCAACACCTCAAGTTTGACATTGATATGTGGTCCTGACCCCCAAATATAAGGAAATACTTAGAAAAATATTAATGCGCCTGTTTAAGACACAAGCTATGGACACTGACACTTGTTTCTTAGCAACATATGCCATTGCTCCTTGAAGGTGAAATGCTGAAGGATATATGCGAGCCATTTTTGTTTTGAGTGATAAGGAATTTTTAGGTGCAAGTCATAAGATAATTAATTTTTATCTTTTATTTTGTAGAGCTTATTGTTTTGACTTTGTAAGTTAACTTTTTTGTTCAATAATATCCTACATTTCCTAAAAGAGAGCTACTGTTACAGGTCTTTGGGGAGGTTGGTGAAGGGTTTGAAACTTTGACCAGGATCAATGAAGCTTATGTAGATGACAAGAACAGGCCATATAAAAATATCCGGTAGAACCTAGTTCAATTCTTATATGCTGTTTTAGCAAATTATGGGTTGCAGATCCTTTGTCTTGTTCTATTTTGTTAGTTTGTTTCAATTTGTTCTGTAACATAATTTATTAGTGGTCTCTATTAAACATTGAACAGAATAAAACATACATATATATTAGAGGATCCTTTTGATGATCCTTCCCAGTTGTCCGAGTTGATTCGTGATGCTTCCCCTGAAGGAAAACCAAAGGATGAGGTAAGGACTCTTTCAGATATTAGTTATTTGTATTTTAAGATGTTGCACATTGTTGGTCAAATGGAAAGTGACCTGCATATCACTTTTGAAATTGTCAGTTCCTTTTGCTAAGATCCTTACCTGTTTTCTATTGTAATTATGTTACATGCTGTGTCCCACTCTCCTGAAATGTCCTTATCTTTAATCATTTGAAGGGAAAATGTCTCTAATTGGTATGTAGTTAAATGTTTTAAATTGGCATGACTTGCTCGAGTAAGATCTGCAAGAATTTGATTATTAGTTTTTCTTCTATTTTATCATGTTAATGTACATATAGACGATAGAGTAGTAGAAAATAATAGAGAACACTGAAGTTGGTACTTTGCGGTTGCTGCATTATCATGCATCTCTAAGAGGCTCCAGATTTTGACTGTAGAGGGATAGGAACGTCTGATCTCATTGGTCTAATGCTGAGATCTAACTGATCCAAGAGTTTCCGAATTGATGTTGTGTATTAAGAATGAATAATCAAGGGTCAAATTTCATGTCATATTTTTATGTCAATTGCCCTCGGCTAGTATTTCCAATTAAAAATTACTCCATAATAGTTACTATTCTCAATACTTGCATCTAGGTTGATGATGAAGTTCGGCTTGAAGATGATTGGGTTCCCATGGATGAACAACTAGGTGTTGCAGAGCTTGAGGAGGTTCTCCGTGCAAAGGATGCCCATTCAAGTGCAGTTGTACTTGAAAGCGTAAGTTCTTGTGTGCATGATGATTGTGTTATCTTTTGTTTGAATGTGATCATATCTTAAAGTTATTTACTATCTTTTTCCCCATTGCAGATAGGAGATATTCCTGATGCTGAAATTAAGCCTCCCGACAATGTTCTATTTGTTTGCAAATTGAATCCAGTTACTGAAGTGAGTGCTTATTTGCATGCAATGTTGGTAATTATGTGTGTGTGTGTGTGTATCCATTCATTTATTTCAGAGAGGACTGACAAGGAAGGATAAGTTGGCTGAGAACATGAGGATGCTTTCATTTTTACAGCTTTTTTACTCTTTGCATCCTTTCCTACTTGTTCCTTTGTTTTAATCAGAGGAAAAGACCTCCTTTGTAATCCAATCGTGACAACTTCCCTTCCTGCAAGTTAGAGGTTAAACTAGATTAATGCAAGACACATTTTGATTGCCTTTTTTTAACTGCAGGATGAGGACTTGCATACTATATTTTCGCGCTTTGGAACTGTAGTATCGTGAGTATAGTATTCTTAATAGTTGGCAATATTGGGATTCTTGTGGTTTTCAATGTGTTTCTCACTGCAGTTAAATGTCAGGGCTGAGGTAATCCGTGATTATAAGACTGGAGACAGCTTATGCTATGCTTTCATTGGTGAGTGGAATCTTTATTTTTTGTTATTTTAATCCAAACCAGCATTTTACTGGGAGGTCATTTGTTCATTTGTCTTATTTAACTTAACCCTCATAGAAAAATTGTTGAACTAGAAATTATACTCCTCTAATGCCCTAGTTTGCTTCAAGAATGTCTCATATAATTCCATTACATAATCTGCAAGATGAAATTGTTTCCTCAATTTTACTTGCACGTGTTGCCTTGTCTCTATTTTTTGCTTTTCCTGTCGTGCTCACTTTTCTTTTCATTCCCAAGGTTATCATAGTTCAAGAAACGTATCCCAAAGAACTATGAGGTCACATTCTATTGTAGAATTACTTTTTATCTGGTAACAATGGTCGTGATATGTTTGATTTATCAAACCTTGGGCAGTCCACTGAAATTTCTTCCTGTTTTTTTTTTTTTATTGGCACTTACTATTACTTTTGTTATCTTGGGTAATGATCTTGTCAATGGTATTTTATCATTTCAGAATTTGAGACCAATGAGGCTTGTGAACAAGCATATTTCAAGGTATAACACAAATATTGTTCTTTCCTTTCTTCAGTATTGCATGTTTCTTACTTGATATACGAAGATCATGTGCACTGATCGCACAAGTAGCGGTTTTCTTATTGTTTATCAATTTAGTTTCTATAGAAGACATGGATTCCCTGAGGAATTATAAGGACTATTGTTGTTGTTGTTGTTGTTTTCATTTATAAATCTCAGTTTTCTTGAATTTAATTGTGAGGAAAAACTAATTTTCTTTTGTTTCAACTTTCCTATTTGCCAATGAGGATTTACCTTGTCCTCAAGGGACACCCTTTTGATTGGACTTGAGACTTCAATTCTGAGGTCTAAAATTAAATCTTGGGAAGATTCTTGTCCTTGGGAATTAGCGGCAGAACATCTTTGTTTTGGTCATAAAAATGATGCCACGGGATCTTTGGGAAACTTTGCAAGCAAGTATCAAGATTCTCAAATAACTGCTACATTTTCAAATATAGAACATATTTGTTAGTGAATCAAATATTTATTTTTTCTGTACTTTTCTTTCATGAGGGCATGGCAATTTTGTTGTTAACCAAAATTTTCATTGTAGATGGATAATGCGTTGATTGATGACAGAAGGATACATGTGGATTTTAGTCAAAGTGTTGCAAAACTTTGGTCCCAATACAGGCGCAAGGATCAACAAAAGGGTAAAGGTAAATTTACTGCTAGAGTAGACGTCTGTCAAGTCATGTCTGCTGGCATGGAATTGGTAAAAAATGGGTACTTGCATGATGAGACAACATACTTGAAAGTTGTAAAGTGTTCAACATTTTGGATAACTAAACTAAAAAAAAATAATCTAATCAGTGCCTAATTTCATAATCAACAATAATTAATGGAAACATAAATAAAATATATCTAATAGGAGAAAAAGATAGTGAAGAATTATTTGACTGCCGTTGCTTCTCAACTAACATTTATTGGTTCATCTTCTTTGCCTTTGCTGTCTTATCTTCTGTTTCTCCCCTTAGTATGGAGAGGCAACAACAAAATCAAAGATCACCACAATTGTTCCCAGTGAAAGTAACTCGCACGAAAAGCTCATCATTGACGTCTCTCTCTCGCTCTCCTCTTAGGCTTCAACCTTGATGGGGGGAAAATCAAAAACAGTTTTCTGTCTTTGCCAATACTATGCAAAAGTCATTCTCTGTTGCCCCCTTTTCTTATGTGTTGTTTGGGTTGGGGGGGGGGGGTAATTCTCATTGTCCTTTACGCTATTCCCACCAAACTTGAACAGCCTAAAACTGCCATTCTGGTGCCAGGGAACCTACATATATAGTGTGATTTGTGAGAATTCAGTCTGAATTAGCTTTTAGTTACCCTAAAGTAACTGCAAGTGGACTTAAACTGCACAAATCAGTACATATGGGTTCTCAATTGGCCCTTGATCTTTTTGGCTTGAAACTGAAGGGGAAAACTTAGCAAGAAAAGAATCTCTGTTTCCCAATATGTCTGCTTCTGTCTATTTTCTTTTGAGAAATCTTCTAAGATTGGACTGAAGATTGTTTCCCAGTATTTATTTAATGATAATTGATATTTGATAATAGAACATTCGTAAGTATGCACCTCTCTTAGAAGTTAGGTTCGTTGCTTCTTTCCTGTTGTCTAATTCCTTTACCCGAATCTCTGTTTGTCTCTGAATATCACGTACCCTTGTGCATGTAATTTTCACAGTAGCTGAACTTAGCACATTAAACTTGTTTGTGTATTTTGGGTGTAGGAGGAGGTTGTTTTAAATGTGGTGCTCTTGATCACATTGCCAAGGATTGTACCGGGGGACCTGCAATCCAGCTGCAGCCTTCTAAATATGTTTTAAAGGATGAAAATGCACAGCATGGTGGAGATAAAAGCTCGAGGTTTGCATATTTGGATGCTTTTATTTGCATTCCTTCTAGAATCTAGACCCTCTTTTGTTCTTTCATTTCTCTTGACAATGCCATTGATTGTAATAGGTATGAGATGGTATTTGATGGAGACGCTCCAGAGAGTCCCCGGCGAGGAAAGAGGCATCGGGGCAATGATTTTGACGGCAATGAATGCAGTTACAAAATAAACAGGAATAGTTCTGACGCTATGGACGGGAAAGACTTCAATGATAAGGATAAGCAGAGAAGCCGAAGTAGAGATTACAGAGTGGATAATAGTCGATATGGTGAGAGGAGAGATGAAAAGCATCTTAAAGGCCAATTCGGTGGAGAAAGACATGTAGACAGACAAAGAGGAAGGGATGAGCGCAATCACGGAAAGAGTAGTTCGGATATTCGTCGTGATGACCGGAGAGGTGATGCAGGTGACAGAAAGAGGCGTGGTGACAACAATAGTCCAAATAGAAGACACGATGATCACAGGAGGAGCGGCAATGGTGATATCTATGCTGACAAGAAGGGTGAAAGAGATTATTTGAAGAAAAATGCAGATGGTAACAGACGAGACAGGAATGAGTCGAGTCATAGAAGAAGTGGTGTAAATGACCATGGGTATAAAGATTGGAGGGAAGAGTGGAGAGATAGGCACCGGAGAACAGAAAGTGATGATCATGATTATAGGAATAGAAGACAGCGAGGTGATAGGAAGAGAGAATGATACATGACATGCAGCAAATGAAGTAGGCGTAGTATGTGTGTTTTTGAGAAAGTGAAGAATCAATTACCATATTCATATGAATCAACTAAATTTATCAAGTAAGCTTAAAATTGTGAATTTTGCAGGCTGGTTAGCTGCTTTTGGATTATTACACTTTGGTTTGCATTAAAAAACAACGAACTACTCTTCCTTTCACAACTTTGGCTACTTTCCTAGTTTTACATGTGATTGATTGCCCGATTCTTCATTTCTTCCACTGCAATTTTCTCCCTTTTTTGAGAGAGGAATTCGAAAGAGGTCATGGGAGATTGGAAAGAGAGGACTAACACCTTTTTTTCTCCCTTCAAATTATTTTTTTTATCATACTGTTATTAGAGAAGATAATTGCCACAGTTGAGTGTGGAGTGACGAAAGCCTCTAACTATTTTATGTTTTTAATAGTACAACTTTTTAGTCTACATACTACATATGAATCTTTAATCTATATTAAAATTCTTAACTGCCTTGGTTTTTCAATTTTCACATTTTTGTCAAAATAAGTGAAATAATCAAACAAAATATTAACTTATTCAATTTAATTTAATTTTTACATATATTTTTATCAATACATAACTAATTATCTTGGGTTTGATTTTTCTTAAAATCGAACCTTACCCAACTTAAAACCCAAATTTATAAAAACGGATCATATCAGATGGAATTGATTCAGATTTCGGACACGGTTTTTTTACCATTATGACATAGATTAAAAGAAAATTGTTATCAAATCGTAATTAAGATCAAATTAAATCTATAACAATTCTACCCTTGGTTTAAGTCGAAAATGAAGTGTCTGATCAAAGTGCAAACAATTCTTTCCGGCCCGGCCCGGCCCTGCTTAAAAGGCGCCCCGCCCCAACTGCTGTCACCTTTTCTTTGCACGCAATTGGTTTTTAGAAGTTCAAATCCGTGGCCAAGCAATGCTGAAAGCAAAAGGCTCTTCAAACCTGGTTTCCCGTCCGATCAGCATTTCTTCGGAAATCCACCTCCAGCAATCGTTTACGGAAAAGCTGTTAAGCCTGTTAAAAAAATGCACTTCCACGATTCTCTTACAACAAATCCACACCCAAATGCTCATCAACGCCATTCAAAAACCCAACTTCCTTCTCTCCAAAGTCATTGACCTCAAGAACTTCGCCTATGCTTCTCTTCTCTTCTCCCAAATCCAGCAGCCCAACGATTACGCCTTCAATGTCATGATCCGTGGCCTTACCACCACATGGCAAAACTACTCTGCAACTCTTCATTTCTATTATCAAATGAAGCTTTTGGGGTTAAGACCAAATAAGTTCACTTACCCTTTTCTGTTTATCTCTTGTGCTAATCTTTCAGAGCTGAGCCATGGACAGTTAGCTCATTCGTCGATATTTAAACTTGGATTGGACGTTGATCATCATATTACTCACTCTTTGATAACTATGTATGCCCGATGTAGCGAATTGGGTAGTGCTCGTAAGGTATTCGATGAAATAACTGAGAGACATTTGGTGTCATGGAACTCAATGATTTCGGGGTATTCTAAAATGGGGCATGCGAGAGACGCCGTGGGATTATTTGGGAAGATGAGAGAGGAAGGGTTTGTACCTGGTGAGATGACATTAGTCAGCGTTTTGGGGGCTTGCGGGGACTTGGGGGATTTAAGTCTGGGGATGTGGGTGGAGGGGTTTGTTATGAAACAGAAAATGGACTTTAATTCATATATCGGGTCTGCTTTGATTGATATGTACGGAAAGTGTGGGGATTTGGCATCTGCCAAGAGGGTCTTTGATGGAATGCTGCAGAAGGATGTCGTCACCTGGAATGCCATGATCACCGGGTAAGTAACTTCTATTCTGTGTGGTCTCTAATTTCTGTTTAAGTGCCACGGCATAAGCACTTTTCTTTTAAGTAGGAGTACTCGTTAGGCCTTTGATTTATCTTATGTTTACATAAGAAAGGAAGGGTTAAAGAAAGGTAATGGACAAATGGTAAATCCATTTCATGTTTGGATAGCTAAGATTAATAAAGGAAACGAAATGAAAATTAATTTTTTTCATTCGGTTAAACGGTGAAAGGAAAGGAAAAATAATTTTTTAATAAAATTTCAAATTTGTCCTTTATATATTTGACATATAATAATTCAATTCTATTTAAATATGTATTATTCCTTTAAAATGATAATGAGGAAAATATGTAAGTGGCGAAGTCGAAATATTGCGGTAGTGATGCTGAAGAAAGCCCACGGCAGCAACATTTCAAATGTGTACATATTTATCATGTATAAAATGTGAGGAACACACTAAATTCATATTGCGTAGAGCATATCTTATTAAATACTTGGAGAAGTGCGTGCACACATACGCACTATGTATACGTGTTTGTATGAACCATTGGATTTCACATTTTACAATTAAATAATTAAATTTTATGTAAGGGTTTAAATTAGATTAAAGGCAAAACAAGAGACTTTCCGAAATCAAATAGCTAATAAACAAACAATGACAATGAAGATCATTAATGGACACATTTACTTTAAAGAAGCCATCCACGTGTTTTGTCGGTGGGGTGTATAAAGATTTTTGTATAGAATTCTAAAATCTAATTTTTATATTTATCCTCGCAATAGAAAATTTAAATTATTTTACTTGTAACAATGATAATATTGAAAAGTTAAAGTGTATAAGAATCGTACTTTAGCATGTTCAATTATTTTACTTGTCAATTTTCCGTTGTGAATTTGATTCTTATATCTTAAATAGCCAATTGTCATTGAAATTACATGTTATAGTTAACAGACTTTTCATTAATTTTACCCCATATATATATATATTTATATTGAAGGTTAAATATATATGAGTGCTCATTACTATTTAAGTTCAGATTGTGGAGGTAAATAGTAGCCTTGAGAAATTTGATTTGCTGAATTTGGAGATTTTGAACCCAGTTCTTATGCGAGGATCATGGAAGTTGATCAAATCAAGTTCTGTTATGTTGCTTGAGAAATCAATCTTATCCAAGCCGAAGCCTTCTTTTATGTCAGATATATTGTGTACTAGAAATGGCTTCTTCTAGCAATAAATTCTTAAATAATTTAAAATTTTATATCAAATGATTGTCTCTGTTGAATTTTATTTAGAGGCTGCGTTGTCAATATTCAATACATAATAGGTATGCACAAAATGGAATGTCAGATGAAGCAATCAAGCTGTTTTATGGCATGAAGGATGCAGGAATTAACCCAAACACAATTACATTGGCCGGAGTTCTCTCAGCATGTGCCTCGATTGGGGCCCTTGACTTGGGGAAATGGATTGATACATATACATCACAAAGAGGCTTACAAAACAATATCTTTGTTTCTACTGCATTGGTTGATATGTATGCCAAGTGTGGGAGCTTGGATGATGCACAAAGAGTATTTGAAAACATGCCTATAAAAAATGAGGTTTCATGGAATGCAATGATCTCTGCTTTTGCTTTCCATGGGAGATCTCAGGAGGCTTTATCACTATTTGAGCGCATGTCAACAGAAGGTATGGGTGCCTGCCCAAATGATGTGACATTTGTGGGAGTACTTTCAGCGTGTGTCCATGCTGGATTGGTTGATGAAGGCTGGCGGTATTTTAACTTGATGAGCTTGTCATATGGGTTAACACCAAAAATTGAGCATTACTCTTGCATGGTTGATCTTTTGGCACGTTCTGGTCAACTTTATGAGGCTTGGGATTTAATTGAAAAGATGCCTGAAAAACCAGATGAAATTGTATTGGGAGCACTACTTGGTGCCTGTCAAAAGTGCAAAAATCTGGATGTTAGTGAGAAGGTGATGCAACTTCTTCTGCAAATGGAGCCTTCAAATTCTGGAAACTATGTTATCTCATCAAAAATATATGCAAAATCAAGAAAGTGGGATGAATCAGCAAGAATGAGGGTGCTGATGAGACAGAGGGGTGTCAATAAGACTCCTGGTTGTAGCTGGATTGACATTGAAGGTCAACTTCATGAATTTCTTGCTGGGGATGACTTGTTATATCATTCAATTGAGATTCATCAAGTATTTGAGTTGTTAAATGTGGAAATGAAGAGGGAGGGTTATATTCCAAAGGTTGATTAATGGATAGAAGTAAGAGGGTTCAGAACATGCTTTCCTCTTAATCTTTTCAATGCTGATGAAACATGCTCGGAGTTTCTCTGTGCAAGGTTTGTTAGTTTGGAAACAGATTTTAACCTTCTATGCTGGTTGTGCTTATAAATTTTTCATGGAAGGGGCTATCACCACAAGAGCATTTGTTGCAAAGATGTGAGCTTCTTTGTAATCACCTTGTCAACAAGTATTTGTCCTTCAAACATACTTGCATATAAAGATGTGATTAAAAAGATGCGTCTTTAAAAATATTTTGTCTTGGTTCTGGCTTTTAGCCACTTCTCACTTATTGAAAATTACGTGCTTGACACTTTTATTTATCCTTCTGAGTTTAACTTTCAAACTGGTAAGGTCCTTTTCTTCTTTGCTTATTTTAACACTGATTAACTGCTTGGTTTGATATGTTGGGATCCTTAACATGTTTTTATCTCTGAGTTGAAATAATTTGGATATGAGCTGCCAAAATTCCCTGAGTCAGTCGTTCCGTCATGCTGATATTCAAACATGCGTAGGTAATATCCGACTTGTTTGCGGCCGCGAGAGAGTGTCTATTTGTGCAACAAGCAGTTCTAGCTCTAGTTGACCATTAGTTCTAAAGATCATACTTACACGTACGTGTTGACGAGGTATGTTTTTACATGCAATTAGGCACTACCGTATGATTGTTACATTTGGTGATGGGTATTTTGTGTTTTCTCTTGACAGGTTGGTTTTCATGGGTTAATCTATTTCCTGACGTGCTTCCATTGAGGAATTACCCATTGTTGAGCTGCTAAGATTGATGATTATATTATATGATATTGGATACATTTCAGGATGCTTCTGGTTGTACGTACTCTAATCCTTGCTTGTGAAAAAGTATAATGGAACAATATAAAGTAACTGTATATTATGAGATAAACACTATACATAAATTTCAAAAAGAAAAGAAAAGAATAAATATCAAAACTATACATATTTGATTGTATAATTCAACTAAAAGTTGGATGAAACTTTTTGTTTCTACCAGCGTCTTAATTTTAGGGTTTTAGTATAGAATTTAGGGATTTTATTGTAGGGGTTTGAATATGGGGTTCATGGCTAGAATTTAAGGTTTATGGTTAAAATTTAGGGTTAGGGTTTTAGTTTTAGGGTAATATAGTTAGGGATTTAGCTATTAACCTATAAACCCTAAACCCAAAATTATATCAACAACACATGCATTTAAAACTACTATACTTGTACCCATAAATCCTAAAAAGTGTCCCTAAACCCTAAAATTAAGGCGCTTGTATAAATTTTGTTTCCACAAGCGCTTGTGTATGGAATAATTACCCTTAAAAGAAAGTTATTGATATTATGATTAATATAAATTTTTTTGAACAGTTTCTGCTTAGGAGAAAGAAAAGGGAAAAGGGGAATTTTGCTCTTAACGGGTTTAGAACCCACAACTTAGGGCTAGAGAAAGGTGTCAACTGAAAGTTTTTAACCACTTGCTTTAGAGATGATTGCTATATAATTAATATAATTTTTTTGAATTTTTTACTTATTTGGTTCCATAAAAAAAAAACTCGGCAATAGCAGTGTTTGAGTGTGTACATAAAGCTTTATAATTATCGGTGGCTTTAAATACTAGTCCGTATAATAAGTAAATGAGAAAAATGGGCTTGGGCTTTAATAGATACAAGACCTAAACGAAAAGGGTGAAGCTTGTTCCTAGTCTGCAGCGGCAGATGCTGTTAAAGAAAGTTGAGTTTTTGGGATGGAAAAGAGAAGATGAGAATCTCCTTATGCATCGTTATCATGTCACAATTATAACAAGTGACAGTGTTATTTTGAGGATTAATCCATTCCTACACGCAAGTGAAGTCCTAAGGATGTTCTGAGGTGGTTTAAAATCTATGATGCCCTGCCTTTCTGACTATAGAAACCAACTTATATTTATGTTTTGATCACTATGCTTCACCTTTACCATCACTTGTAAATTTTTATTACTTGATTTATGTATACATGTTTGTTATTAGATCAAGATGTGAGATTTCAAAATGAGGTTTAAATTGCACGAACCATATCTTAAACAAAAGCCTTGATTCATATGCCATCTCCATGTCCCTACCATTGGGCGTAATACCAACCAGGAAAAGCTTGGCTCTATGTGATCGGTTATCAGTATCATCTTTCTGCAGGTAACAAATGCATAATCAATTCACATTGAATGCTCATATGAGTGCATACAACAATTGGCATAACTATGGCAATAGTTAACCCCCTAGAAATGTAAGAACCGTTAGAAACGAGGCTACAACTACTTTTATGCCAACAAACAACCACTCAAAACACTAGCGCCAGTCCTAATAGTAATACACACGGAAAGATTATGCATTGTAGAGAGAGTAAATTAAAATCCATCATTTTTTTTAAAAAAGGTAAAAGCATTGCGTCAGATCTTTGTGAATGACTCATGCTCATGGAATGTTGCATGTATTCATCAACCACTCGATTAACGACAAAAAGGAAAATTAGGATATCAGTATACGTGAGGAGGTATACAGAAGAAAAAGAAAAAAAATCTAATTGTTTTGGTTTAGCATAGAGAATGTTGAGAGGTAATACGTGAGGATGTCATTAATTCAAGTATAATTATTTAAGCTCACTTTTGGCTTAAAAACATGATGGTAAATGAAAAAAAAGCTAGATAATTTGATTTATATATATGAAAAAAAAGAAAATAAATACAAGGCAGAAATATAATTTATATGAGGTCAATTAGACAAGCAACAAAGTTCTTTGTATTTCCAGTTAGACAAGCAACATCAACGAGAAAGGGAAAGAGGAAAGCGTATGAAACAGCACAAAATAATAATAGAGTTGGATGGAAATAGTTGTTATTTATGAGAGAATTGAAAATTCTGCAATGCATTTATTTTAGCGGAAGATATATACTGTATCATTCTAGTGGAGAAGGGAGTTGCAGGATATGTGGTCATTGGTTAGTCAACTGGGCCAATAGGTGATTTTAGGGGGTGAGACATGAGGGCAGAAGAAATGAATATTAAAATTTGAGATTAAGTGGCAATTTAACATTTATATATTTTGAACTCACGAGCGGAAAAAGTGACGATATTTATCTTAAGAGATTTAAATTAGAGCAACTTTGTCTGTAAATCATTCTCACTCTTAAAATATATTTATATATTTTAAATAAAAAAATTACAATGAGCTAGATTGGAAATTCAATATTAAAATATCTTTAATTTGACAATCTAAAATCAAATAAATATAATTGCTATTTAATATTGAATTAATTGACGAATAATATAGCAGTCCATAAATAAAAGCATGGTTAACAAAATTTCAAAAATTAAAGGTGGATTCCTTTGCAAACCTTGATTCTCCATTATTTGAGTCCACTATATTCCCCAGTCCCGTCCAAAAGCAAACACAAAAATTTCACTAGAGATTTCTTTCTTAAATCATCCCGCATTCACTTTGTTTTGTTTCCTACTTGATAGTTGATTGTGCCATGTCCGTGAGTATCTCTACTTAAAGTTAAACCCAGCCTATTCCTAGCTGCCTCTGAAAGGTAGTGTTTCTAACTCCAAAATCTTCCTTTTATATTTCAAAACTCAACCCAAGACATCTTTACACTTTCATGACTTTGTATATCAAGGAACCTGAACACCCTTTTCCAAACTCAAATCGGATCAGCTTTTTAGTTTTATTTTTCTTGTATTTTCAGCAATTGAGAACAAAAAAAGAGAGGGTGCAAACGAGAAAAAACTGCAGAAGAGCTACTTTGATGAGCTGGGATTATGCTGTTCCTCTGAGGTCCCGCTGATAGAAAACATATTGAAATCAATTGAAGGGGTCAAAGAAGTAACTGTGATTGTTCCTACCAGAACCCTCATTGTTCTTCACGATAATCTTCTTGTTTCTCAGCTTAAAATCGGTAAATCTCCTCTTTATGTATTCTTCTTTAATGGAGTATTAGATGCTAGAAATTTGTTGCCTGGATTATAAAAGAAGTTCCTGTTATATAGGGGGAAAAAAAGAATATATGGTTTTTGATTTTATATTTTTAAATATTTTGGTAGATTGTATTTTATTTAGAAACAGTCTATTTTTATTTTTTTTGACAAGTATGTATACAACTGCTCCTTGATTTTAAAATCTCATCTGTGATTATATAAGAAAAGGAGAAGCATGTACTCTATTCCTGCTAACAGCCTACAGGGATAGAGTATTATTGCAATGGTTTGGGGTTTAGAATTTGATTACGGAATTAGATGTTGGTTTTGAACAGTAAAGGCTCTAAACCTAGCAAGGCTGGAAGCTAATGTGAGAGCATATGGGGAGATAAAGTACCAAAAGAAATGGCCCAGTCCTTTCACAATAGCTTGTGGGTTGCTGCTTTTGACATCCCTTTTCAAGTATATGTATCGTCCTCTGCAATGGGTAGCTGTAGCTGTGGCTGTTGGTGTCTGCCCCATTCTTTTCAAGGGCTATGCGGCCATCACCCATTTCAGGCTGGATATCAACATCCTCATGCGAATAGCAGGTACCGTAAGCTAATTCTATCCATTTTCAAGGGTACATGCATTAAATCTCCAGAAAAAAAAACTAATCTGCTGCAGATAATAAATTTTAGGGGGAGGAAGGTGACCTGGCTAGATTATTCCTTTTCCTTTTCCCCCCTTAAAACTCTTTTACTTGTTCACACTTACCGTTGATTCGATTGGATTTGGGCCACCCAATCCTACCTTTCTCTCTTTAGGGAGGGGGGGAACAATGCTTTTCGATTTCAAGTTTTAATTTTTTATTTATAAAAAGTTTTAAGCTTTATTTTATTTTTTGTTGACGTGAGATTGACGTGGCACCTTTTATTGGTGTAAAACATAAAGAAGTGTGATGCATGCAATGTCCTCGGCGTTATTATTATTTGGCTTAAAGGAAAAATAGGTGTCAAAAGTATATATTTTTTAAACTTTATGTGCTTAAAGTATTTTTTATAAAAATAGGTGCCCAAACTTTTCAAAGTTAGATTTTTAGGTGCCCGACTGTTAAAAAAAGTTAAAAAAATCGTTATCTATTTAAAACGCGACACGTATCATTTTCATTTTCTTTAAATTATATTTTTTTAATAAATTAAAATTTTACAAAAAAATCTTAAAATTTTAAAATTCTCTAAAATAGTCCCTAAATCCCTAAATTCGAAATCCCCAAATCGTCGCAGGCCCTACCCTTTCGGTCGCCGGGCTCAGCCGATCGTTTTCCCTAACCCCTGTCGTCAGAAATCGGCGAACGGTGTGTGAATCGAACGGTCATTTCACGTCGAACGTGAACCGTTCGATTCGCACATCGTTCATCGATTTTCGACGATGGGGGTAAGGGGAAACGGTCGGCTGAGCTCGGCGACCGAAAGGGTAGGGCCGGAGACAGCAGCCGACAGCGGCAACGGTGAAGATTTGGAGATTTTGAATTTAGGGGGTTTAGGGACTGGTTTTATAAATTTCGGGTTTTTTTTAAAAACTATTTAAAAAATAATTAAAAAATCAATATTTTATGCCACATGTCGCGTTTTAAATGGTTAACTGATTTTTTTAACAGCATGACACCTAAAATTCTAACTTTGGAAACTTTAGGCACATATTTTTACAAAAAAATAATTTAGGCACCTAAAGTTCAAAAGAGGTATACTTTGGGCACCTAAAGTTCATTTAAGCCTTATTTTTTTGGCAACGACAATTAAATTTTATTAATAACTATGAAAAATATCTCAAATATAATGTATTTAGAAGAAAAAATAATGTGGATTAGTCCACCAAAATCTCATACAAAACTTAAATGTGCAAAGAAAGTAAATACTTTCATAGATATTAGATTATCAACAAAATTCATAAGTCTTCCTAAATCTCCTTGTCTCTATCCAAATGAGACGTTTTACGGGGTGAAAAATGAGTGGTGAGCGAACCAAACTATCAGGCAGATTGCTCCGCTACCCAGGTCTGATTACATCGGCAAACAACCATCAACGGAGTGGGATCTATCTTTCTATGACCACCGATAGAATCAAAATCAGAAATTAGTGCCGTGAAAATCTCTATACGAGCACCAACGACCACTAAAGTATGCTGAAATCATGCCAAAACGACAGATGAAACGACCACAAAAATAAAAGAAAGCGTGCCACAAAGGCAGAGAAAACACGTGCTACAAGGATAAAAATTCTTATTTAAAATATAAAAAACAAAAAAATACAAAATACAAAAAAATGAACTCAGTGGTCAACAACCAATATTAAAACTGACCGACTAAAAAAACAAATACGGAAGAGGCTGTGGCGCTTGGACAAAGACAAACTTAAGAGAAAAACCTAAAAAAATGGATTTGAAAATAAATGGATTTCTTTTCTTTTTAGGTTGGATTTGAAAATAAATGTGGAAGAATGATTTTATAAAATATTATTGTTAGAACTTCGAACTAGACTTGCTTGGGTTTTTTCTTTCCTTGTTTCTAATTTTTAGTACATAGCAGCAATAGCATAAGGCGGTGAGAGGACAAAAATTGTTTGTTCATTTTCGATTTTTTTTTTTAAAATAATTTTTAAATTACAATATTAAATTTTAAAATATATATTCTACCTTTAATTTTTTAAATTTTAACTTTAAATTTTAACTAAAAATTATAAATTTAATATTTTAATGTGAACCATAAATAAAATTGAGTGGAAACCCTTCAAACACGAAAAGGTTGTCTCTCGTGTGATAATAATGTACAGCAGCCGCAGGAGAGAAAAGCCTAATATTGCCCCGCTCCTTCTGCTTCTTTGACAATATCTTAGACCAATTAATATTATAGGAATTGCAGGCCCAAAAATCCAGATTCTCTTTACCTTCATATAATATTGGTCTGAAATTAAATTATTTTACATCATAACTTTAACTAATTAAAATTAAAGTTAGAGGTTATTGCTTAGATCCTTGATTATTTTGGATTTAGATTAGATATAATTCAATTATGTGAAAAAATGAAATCTGATCAGTCCAAGGTATTTGATCATGTTATGTATAATTCCGTAATTTTTATCCCTCCTACTCGAATTGATTTTTGAAGTTTTAATTTGATAATCAACTTATTAAAAAATTAAGATAAAGACCTGGCAAATCTGTCTATAGTGGATGAGGAGGAGGCTATTCCCCTTCCACCAGACCTTGAGGAGGTTGCTGACGAGTATGAACTTTGTTTGGTTGGGAGATTTCTGACTACAAGTGTTGTGCATTTTCTGGCTACGAGAAATACTTTAGCAGATGTGTGGCATCCTTTAGGGGTATCTCGATCACGGATATTGGTGAAAAAAGGATATGCTTCCGATTCTATCACGAGGTTGATTTGCTCCGAGTGTTGGATGGTTCTCCTTGATTTTTCAATAATCAGCTATTGATTCTTCACAGGATGGTACGAGGGGAGGATCCATTGGTTGTTTCGTTGGATTCTGCTATATTTTGTGGTCAGGTGCATGAGTTGCTGCCTGGTTTAATGTATGAGCTTATGGCACGCCAGTTTGGAAATTTCATTGGATCGTTTCTCGGATATGATTAAAAAATGGTCGTATCTGGCAGGAAACAATATATGTGCATCAAGGTAATGTTTAATGTTAATCAACCGTTGAAGCGCAAGAAGAAGATTGCTTTAGGGAAAGACCGCAGAGTTTATGCACAATTTCAGTATGAGAAGATCACACTTTTTTGCTTTATCTGTGGCAAATTAGGTCATGGTGAGAGTTTTTGTCCTTTGCGACTAACAATGGATCAAAAAGATATTATCTTTGGGTGGAATTTGTCTCCCAGAGCTCCGACGAGACGAGGACCGCCGACGCCAAGTAGGTGGTTACGGGAGGAAGTTACAAGTTCACATTTAGTGGACATCAAGGCTACAATAGATGTGTATGCAAAGTTACGTGTGCATGGGAAGTTACGATCGGATGAAACAAATGTCCAACTACCTCAACCTGATAAGTCTGTGCTGACTATGAATAATAATAGCTACATGGGGCCCATCAATTGTGAGAGTGGCCCATTAGGATGTGTCCAAATGGAGATAAGATCTGATGTTGAAGACAATCCGCTTGCTGTGGTTGATGGGAAGAAAAGGCAACGCTTGGTTGAAGAGGCGTCGACAGTTTCGGGAGCAACCGGTTCTGCTGCATCTGATGACACTAATGAGATATCGGGTGGCTCTGCTAGGCAGGCAGCCGGATGCCATGAAGCTTGTTTGCTGGAACGTCGGTGGGTTGGAAAAACTGCGGACGATAAACCATCTCAGGAACACACTGAGAGGTAGCCATCCCCAACTTTTGCTTCTTATGATTAGTTCAAGAAGAATGGAAAAAGTACGAAGAAGGTGTGGATATTTCATATTTGTTTGGTATTGATGTTGATGCCATGGGTTCACAAGGAGGTTTATCGTTAGGATAGAAGCCAGACTAGGATGTGGTTATCCGAAAGAGTGCGGATGTGGTATGGCATTTTACAGGCTTCTATGGGTATCCTGATGAGTGTGGTCGAGTTGAATCATGGGATTTGTTAAGACAACTAGGGTTTGATCAATCTCTACCATGTGTAGTTGCATGTGATTTTAACGAAATTGCTTACTCATTTGAAAAGTAAGGTGGCCGTTTGCAATCTGAACGTAACATGATGAGGTTCAGAGAGACATTGGATGAGTGTGATCTCAGTGACCTGGGCTTTAGAGGAATCTGGTTTACGTGGGAAAGAGGCAGATTGCCAGAGACTAATGTCTGAGAGCGCCTGGATAGAGCTGTTGCTAACTCTAAATGGTGGAGATTGCACCTAGGATATTCAGTCACTCATTTAGCTCACTCAATATCATACCATTGCCCTCTACTTATTGAAACTGAGAGATTTAATTTCCCGAGTTTGTCAACACGGAATGATGCATTTCGATTTGATGCAAGTTGGATTCTAGAAGGAGACGTGGAGGAGCTCATCAAAAACTTTTGGGTGAATTCAAATGATAATGTGCCAAATAGATTGCAAAATCTTGGTCATTCATTATTATCATGGAGCCAAAATAGTAAGAGTAGGGCAAAAGAACGTAAACTCTCATTGCAGAACTATTTACGTGATTTGTCAATGTGTGAGCCAGAGGATGATGTCCTACAGGAGTTAATTGAGAGTTAATTTAGCCCGCGAGCTAAACATGAAAGCTGATAAAGAAGAGATTTTCTGGAAACAAAGAGCGCGAGCTAACTGGCTTCAACATGGTGATAAAAACACCCCTTTCTTTCACAATTATGCATCTTAGAGGAAAAAGAAAAATACAGTGAAGGGACTGTTTGATGTCCAAGGAAGCTGGATCACGGATAACTTAGGCATGCTCAATATGGCCAGCAACTACTTCAAAGATTTATTCCAGTCATCCTCTCCGAGTGATGCCTCCCCTATTCTTGATGAAATACAACCTCGTGTTATGACAGAAATAAATAATAAGTTACTCTCACCATTTCAAGCTGAAGAAATATGGAGAGCGATTAAAAGCATGGCGCCATTAAAAGCATCAGGTATTGATGGATTCCTTGCGTTATTTTATCAAAAATATTGGCATGTGATAGGATCTGAGGTCACATCATTTTGTTTGGAGATATTGAATGGGGAATCAGATTTGGAGCAGATAAATAATACACACATTGTGCTTGTTCCAAAGGTTAATCAGCCTAAAAATATGGCACAGTTCAGGCCAATTAGCCTGTGTAACGTGTTGTATAAGATTGTTGCAAAAGTTTTGGCATCCAAATTTTCTGAAGTGTTGGATTCTTGTATTGACAAAGCGCAGGGTGCTTTTATACCTGTCCGACATATAGCTGATAATGTGATTATTGCCTATGAGGTTTTGAACTCAATTCAAAAGAAGCGTGTTGGTAAAGAAGGCTCATTTGCTATCAAAGCCGATATGAGTAAGGCATATGATAGGGTCGAGTGGTCCTTCCTAGAGGAGATGTTGCTCTGGGTTTTGCCGAGAATTGGTTAAGTCTGATCATGCATTGTGTTAAATCAGTGTCCTATACAGTTGGTCTCAATGGGGCTGTAGGTAGTCAGTTTCGGCCTACTAGGGGTCTCTGGCAAGGAGACCCTTTAAGTCCTTATCTATTTCTTTTTTGTGTAGAGGGATTATCGATCTTATTGAATGCTGCCAACAGAAATGGGATGGTAAAGGGTGCTAAGATTGGGCGTCAAAGGCTTGAAGTTGGACACTTATTATTCGCAGATGATAGTGTGCTGTTTGGTGAAGCTTCGGTTATAGGAGCTACAAATTTGAAGAACGTGCTTACTGTTTATGACAATGCTTCAGGGAAGAAGGCAAATTTTGATAAATCCCTCATCTTTTTTAGTGGTAATGTTGATACAATCATCAATGAGCAAATTGGCAACTTGTTAGGTGTACGTGTTTTCTCAAATCCAGAAAGATATTTGCGATAGCCGACGATGGTTGGGAGAAATAAAAAAAAGGCTTTTGTCTACTATTTGGATTGTTTTAATAAGAAGATTGATAATTGGGGAATTCGATTCCTTTCTATGGGTGGAAAAGAAGTCCTAATAAAGAGTGTCCTACAAGCGATCCATACGCTATGCAATGCTTTCTTTTGCCTACAACATTGTGTCGAGCCATGGAGTAAATAATGGCAAATTTTTTATGGCGGAGCAATGAAAAAAAGGAGATTCATTGGACTACCTGGAGCTATCTAACACGCCCTAAGTCTATGGGAGGGCTAGGTTTTCGAGATCTCTGTAAGTTTAATATGGCCCTTCTTGCAAAGCAGTGTTGGCATCTTGTGACACAGCCAAACTGTTTTCTGGCACATGTTTTTAAAGCTAGATACTATCCTCGTGTTGACTTCCTGAGTTCTAGTTTAGGATCAAGACCATCGTATATTTGGAGGAGCATATGAAGTTCAAAAAGACTGATTGAAAAGGGCTATGGTTGGCGAATTGGTTCGGGTGACCAAGTCAATATATAGAATGATCCATGGCTTTCAGGGTTTGGTGAGGGCAGAGTAAAAAACCAGCCCATCAATATTCAATATACAACAGTGGCTGATCTTGAAAGTTTAATGTTCTAGAGGGTCTATTTGATGAGAAACATAGAAGAAAATTTTGCAGCATTCCTTTACGTAGAACGGGCTTAATGAGGTAATAATATGGAGACCTGAACGATCGGGAACATATTCAGTAAGAAGTGAATATAGGGTGTTGCAAAATGAACAGTTGTCCAGTCTTGGTATGCATTCTGATGGCCGCAATACTGCTTTAAATAAATTTTATACAGAGTTGTGGGTTGTAAATCTGCCTGCCAAAGTGAAGATAACTATGTGGAGAATTGCACACAGTTTCATGCCAACATATGCAAATTTACAGAACCGAAGATTAAATGTTAATAATATTTGTCCTTTTTACCAATCATCTAGTGAGACTGTTGACCATCTTATGAGGGACCGCTGGTTTACAAGACAGCTTCTTGGTGATCAAGGGATACATCTCAATACAGGTACTATAAACATTCCTTGGGAAGCCTGGTTATCTACTTTCTTTCTTAGTCTAAATGAAAGGCAGAAGAAGGTTTATATGGTTCTCTATGGACTGTAAGGTTTACACGCAACAAAGTAGTGCATGAATGGGGTGAGATATCAGTTCGAGGAGCTTATTCAGTTATTCTTTTATAGAAGCCTTCCTACAGGAATATGAAACAGTGCAATTAGCTTCTTGTTCCTCAATTAATGTAACCCAGAATCAATGGCAAGCCCCTGCTGAAGACATGATAAAGTTTAACTTTGATGCAGCATATAATATACATACCAAAGAGTCAACATCGGGAGTGATCTGTCGCAATAGTAATGATCTCATAATGGCAGCATGTGTTTATTCACATGTGAATGCTGCAGAGCAGATGCGTTTGTGGTTGAGGCACTCTCATGTTTACAAGCAGTGATATTTGTAAAAGATTTGAGATTCAATAGGTGATTATTGAGGGAGACTCCCTTACTGTAATTAAAAAAGTGAATAGTACTGTAGTGGATGGTTTAGTGATAATCCAATTGTGCATGACATTAAAGCAACAGCTATGGTCTTTGAATCTGTTGTCTATGGTTTTGCTCGACGAGAGGCCAACAATGTTCCTCACGTTCTTGCACATGAAGGTCGATCAACCTACATACCGGATTGAAGAAGCTCTTCCAGGTGCAACTTGTGCTGCATAACTAGACAGAGAAAGGTTGAATCTCATACGTTAATAATTGGTGCATGATGAAGCTTGGAGTAGAGGGAAGTGGCAATATGTTATAATCTAAAGTTCTCATGCGATCGTCTCTTATCTGATTTCTTTTTTATCTGTATTTTAATACACTCCGAGTCTATACAGTTTTTGATAGCTGGTTTTATGTTTGTTATAGGAATGAGTTGGTAGTCTAGTTTTATTGTTTTTATAGACTTTATCTTGTATTTCTAACCTCATTCTTTGATTAATAAACCAGCCGTTTCAAAAAAAAAAAAAATGTCCATTAGTATACGAATATAATAAAGATAACAAATGTTTAAACCTACTCTACTCGATGTATATAATTTTCTTTAAAAAAATGACAATAATTTTCGGAAAAAACTTTGATACACAGGCCGTGTAAACTTCAGTTTACACATGCCTTTTAGTTTTAGGGGTTAGGGTTTTAGTTTAGGATTTAGGGGTTTAGGTTGTGTGGTTTAGAATTTAATGTTAGTGTTTAGAATTTAGTGTATAGGGTTTAATGTTAAGGGTTTAGTTTTAAGGTTAGAGTTAGAAATTTAGAATTTAAGTTTTTATAGTGTAAATACACAGTCTTATCTTGTGTAAAATTAATTTTACACGCATTTGTATCAAAGTTTTACCCATAATTTTCGCATATAATGAATCGTCACTTTTTCCTGGAACAGTTTTTTTTGGGTGGTAAAAGTTGTCACTTGGGTTTTGTTTGGCAAAGATGGAATTGCTCATAAAAGCCCCTAAAATCAACTACCGATGGTGGGCTGGGCTTTGGATAGTAAGAATTGCAGCTTTGACGGTAAGAAGTAAGAAAACTAAAGAATTTGAGATTCCCCATTAGTAGTTGTTTTCCCGTTCATTTAATTGTTATGACATATTTGGATGTACGGATTCAATTTGATTTCAACTTTAATACCCATAACGTTGCCATGTTTCTTTTCCCATCTTTTTTTTTTTCAAGCTATAGCCTTTATGTGATTGTCTCCATCTAACAATTCAACTGCTAATCCCTTATCTCAATTTTTTTTTCCATATATAATGGGAGAGGCTAGGGGTTATACCCAAATCTATCAACCAATACTAAAACGATGTACAATACGTTATAGACTTGGTTGATACTAGTGTAAAACATTATCTGTTTATTTGTTTGTTGCAGTGGTTGGGAGCATTGCAATGAAAGACTACACGGAAGCCGCCACTATAGTCTTCCTCTTCAGTCTTCACCACTGCATAATGGCTTGAGTCAAGAGCAGGCCATAAGGTTTGCTTGCTATCTATTACTTTACTACCGCCCCAAGTCATTCCTATTCCCAAATACATATACCAAGATATGACCTTTCAAGAATGCTTCAATTAAAAAATGCTGAATTTTATGTCAGGCTACTGCTGTAATGTCTTCATTGATGAGTATAAGTCCTCAAAAAGCGGTGATAGCAGAGAATGGAGAAGAAGTGGAGGCGGATGAACTGAAATTGAGCACTGTCCTGGCAGTCAAAGCTGGTGAAGTTATACCCATTGATGGTATCGTTGTAGATGGAAGATGTGAAGTGGATGAGAAAACCCTCACTGGTGATCACTTCCTGTTCCCAAACAAAAGGATTCAACTGTTTGGGCTGGCACCATCACTTTATTTTTCAAAACTCATGGAACGTTGGTGCTCACTGCTCACTGCCCTTGTTCTAATTTCTATATATACTCTAATAATATAGGTTACATTAGCGTGAAAACTATAGCCGTGGCTGAAGAATGAAGACTGTGTAGTGGTTAAAATGGCAAAGCTCGTGGAGGAAGCTCAAAACAACAAATCTTCCACCCAAAGATTTATAGACAAATGTGCTCAGTTCTACACCCCAGGTTAGTTCATTTTTATCCAGACTTAACATGAACAGGGTCTTTTCTTAACTACCATCTTCCTATATTAGAGATTGAATTACCTATTTTGGTTTTCAACAAGTGCAAACATGATACTACTACTCAACTTATTGGCAGCAATTATAGTTGTATCAACTGGCATTGCTGTGATTCCAGCTGCATTAAGAGTGCATATCCTTCAGCACTGGTTTCACTTGGCATTGGTCGTGTTGGTGAGTGCATGTCCATGTGCGCTTATCCTTTCCACTCCTGTCGCCACCTTTTGTGCACTTACAAGAGCAGCAACGTCAGGACTTCTGGTTATATCTCGAAACTCTTTCCAAGATTAACATCACAGCTTTTGACAAAACTGGTACTCTTACCAAGGGTGAATTTGTTGTCACCCATTTCCAATCTCTCTCTGGTGATATAAGCTTCAACACATTGTTTTACTGGTAAGGGATTTGATACTTTATGTGGTTAGTGCGTTACTTTTGATTAAAAAATTGAAAGAATCAAACAATTGAATTTGAATATATACCGTCCGCTCTAGCTCTAATGGCATGTTTCCCAATTTTTTACATGTCACTGGATGTTAATATTTGTTGCAATATTTTTAAAGAGTTTCAAGCATTGAGAGTAAGTCAAGTCATCCAATGGAAACCGCACTTATAGAATACGGAAGATCACATTCAATTGAACCAGAGTCTGAAACTGTGGAGGATTATCAAAATTTGCCTGGAGAAGGCATTTACAGGAGAATTGATGGAAGAGATATTTACATTGGAAGCAGAAAAGTATCAAAGAGAGCCCATGGGACAGGTGAAAACTTTTGCTTGTTTTGTCTCAGCTTATTTAATAGACACTTCAGTTCAGAATATTATTAGTAACACGATCAACTGCAAAGCAAAAAAAAAAAAGTATTCCATGTAATGTGATGAATTACATTCTTTTGGTTGTTTCTGCATTTTACATTCTTAGGTCCAGACTGTTATGCATTCTGATTTCATATTTTAATGAGTATCGTGTGTATAGCGCTCCAAATCTAGAAGGCAATATGATGCAAAGCAAGAGCATCGGATATGTGTTTTCTGGAGCAACCCCTGCTGGAATCTTCAGTCTCTCAGATGCCTGTAGAACTGGCGCAGCAGAGGTAGTAAATGAGCTCAAGTCAATGGTTGCTTACAGGAGACAATCAAGCAACAGCCATGCACGTACAAGAACATGTGTACTTCCGATAACTCATGATAAATCAGATCTCTAACTTTTTGCTTTCATCTTTTAGGAAAGGATAGTATGGCGCTGACTGCAATGCTAGAAATGTTTTCACACAAGAAACTCTGTGCAGAAATTGTGTAAAACTGTTGTTCTAGTTGTTAATATTCTATTTAGCTCAAGATGGAAAGTTTAAATCCATCTTAAATTTATGTTACTTGCAGCTGGGGAATGGTCTAGATGTGATCCGTGCAGAACTTCTTCCTGAAGACAAGGCAAGAATAATCAAAGAGTTTAAGAAAGAAGGGCCAACAGCAATGATTGGAGATGGCCTCAACGATGCACCTGCACTTGCTACAGTTGACATTGGTATCTCAATGGGGATCTCAGGTTCAGCCCTTGCTACAGAGGCCGGGAATGTGATTCTCATGTCAAATGACATTAGAAAGATACCAAAAGCTATCCAACTCGCAAGAAAGGCTCACAGTAAAGTGATTCAGAATGTAGTTTTGTCGATCAGTACTAAGGTGGCTATTCTTGTATTGGCGTTTGCTGGTCATCCACTTGTGTGGGTCGCAGTTCTTGCTGATGTTGGTACATGCTTGTTGGTGATCTTCAATAGCATGCTCCTTTTACAAGAAACACACAAACATGCAGGCAAATGTTGCAAGTCTTCAGCTGCATCACATATAGACCAACATGGATGTAAAACCAGCCATTGTTATTCATCTCATAACCATCAACATGGTAACGTAGACAAAAAGGTCCAAGAGGCATGCGAGCCCCAACAGTGTTCCTCCCATTGTTGTGCCTTAAGATGTCAATCAAGCACTTCCAATTCATGTGGAAACAATAAATGTGCAGGGACACGTGATACTTGTCCCAGTCATGAAGCAAAGCATTGTGACCAAGGAAGTTGTAGCACTGCCAATCACAAGATCGAGGCCAACCATCTCCATGGGCAAAACCTGGGGGATTTGCATTATTCTTGTAATCAGGAAGAGAGGAAAGATGATCATTGTCATTCCACTCGTGGTGAAAATCATACTGACCTTAAAGCTTTAGGAAACTTTGAAGGGCATTGGTGTTTGGAGAGTCCAAACCCAGAGGCTCGTCCATGTTCAAACAAGTGTTTTAGAGAAGATAGTGAGCCAGCTCACACTGCCATAGACATCCCAATGAACGCAAAGCATGAGACTTGTACGAGTGTGGAGAACAGAGAATTTGGTGGTTGTTGCAAGAGCTATATTAAAGAATGTTGTGGGAAGCATGAACATTCTAGAACTGGCTTGACAGAAATCATCACCGAATAGAAATGTTTAACTTCCATAGAAACTAGGATCTTGAGGTGTTTGGGGTTCTGAAATCAAAAGGATCAAGGAATTTTTGACCAGAGAAAAATCAAATAATTGTTAAAAGAAATGGAAATTATCATGGCTACTTTAATTAGAATGTTTTTGGTCTTTGATTATGTTATATGTAAATGATATAAAATCACACCGCACTTATCAATTATCATAGCACAAGGCGCCAGTGGACTCCATCCACAAATTTCTGCAATGGCCATGGGACTTGGAAGGTGAAAGTCATCCAGATTAAACCTAAGTTCTTCAAATACAATAATGTCCATGTGTGTATTTTTCTTATCATTCTATTTGTATAAATCATTTTGTTTAAATTTAAACCTAACATGTGAAACTCTTGGACTTTCGGGGAAAGGAATTATGATCATTACTTGCAATCCATATCCGTTAAAATACAATAAAGATGTTCAAATATAATCTTTATACTGCAACATATGCTCTCTTTCTCTCTCTTTGAGAAAGTAAAACATTATTACAAATTCACACACCACAAACAGATAAATCCTTTGACTTAAACCAAGGATGCACTCACCTCTTTGACCATTCAAAACATTACTCTACTTCTACCTTAGACTGACAGACACTAAAAAATCAAATACTCCCTAAGTGTTTATATACATTCACGTCACCCACATTGTGCGGGTGCGCACCTGAATGAGATTGGATTCGCACTCTTGCATGCGAGGCACAATTCTATTCAAATCATTCAATTACCACAAAGTGGGTAAGTGTATATAAACACTTTTATTCCATTTATTCCATCAAGGTGGAATAAGGGGGTTTTATTTTCCTTACTCAGTTCACAACCACCTTACTTTGAACATCAATTTTTTATTCATCATTCAACCATTTTAACCATATAAAATATTGTTGTAAAGGTCTTATAAATTAAAATATAACCTAATAAAATTATTATTTGAATCTTCACCTTTACCTTTTCGAATTATGACTCAAAGTTGCCTATTGCACTGTTTTTCCAACAATACGAAGACTTGGGATTATGGAAAAGAAAAACTAGCTGCAAAGGAAATAACTTACACAAAAAAACATATCCCAAAGCTTCTCAAAAGGCAATGAACGTGGAGTTAAGAACATGAATGCAATTTTAGAATATTTACATTGGACAGGAGGTATATTCAAAATATCCCTAAAAACAATCCGTGATGCAAACTCCTTGTCACTTAGTTTCCTTGCAGGAGGAGGAGGAGGAGGAGGAGACCGAATAGTAAGGGGCTTGCAACCTCTAGAAAAAAAGATGTAGCAAGCAGTAGTGTTACGTGGTTGATAGTTATAAGAAGCAAGAAAAAGGGTGACTAATGAAACCAAGAAAATAATCCATACGGGCCTCTTCAAAGAAGGGCGGTAGCGAGACCCTGGCAAGATCTGCAAATCACCATCCATGCTGCCTAGTCGACACCCCAGAGCTCCCTTTATCTAGTAAACACCGCTCTCAGATTCAGTCCACCCTAAAGAAGTGATAAACAATCAAACTATCTCATTCTTTTAAATATAAGAAATAAAAAGAAAATATGAAGCAAGTTACCTGAGGAATGGAGGTGATAGAAGAAATTGAAAGAGACCTTAAAATCCCCGGATTTAAAACGCCAAACAATCAAAAAGAAATTAAGATCTAGCGCAGACAGAGCATGAAATGAGAAAGAATAATAGATATTTGTGCTGCTGTGTGTATAAAAATATATGAGATTAGGCTATGATTCTGTAGAGGATTCGTTGTGTGCTTGTTTCTGGGTTCTTTCATTGTACTCTACTAGCTTTTTATTTTTACTTTAAAGTTTCCTACTGTTGTTTGGAGAGTGGGAGAGGAAAGCCAGATATGTGGGTATTTATTTTCGTTTAATGCTGCGTTTTCCTTTTTGCTCCAATACCTTGCCGCCGCGTTGCAAGCGCGTGTAGTTTCCCTCCAACTTAACCAATATTTAATCCCTTATTATCGTATTCGTACAAATATTAATTAAAAAATATTAGTCTCTCTCGGTATTACGGTGAGATTTGAAATTTAAGATTAAAATTTATAATATTTAGTATTTTTATATGGTATATTTTTAGAGTTTAAAATTTAAGATATTTTTTAAATTAAAATATTTTTTTTTCATTTTTAATTCAAAATAATAAAGGTAATTCCAAATGTTACTACATGCCACAAATCGAGATTATAAGAATGTAATAAAATGATAAGCACTTTCTTTCGTTAAAACAACTTTACATTCTAAAAATATTATGTGTACTTATTTTCAATTTTATTTAAATTATATTATGTAAAAATCACATAAAAATTAAGGTAATTATTCTATGTACAAACATCTTAGTTTTAGAGTTTAGGAATTTTATTTAGGGTCTAGTGTTTAGGGGTTTAGTGGATGAGTTTTAAATTTAGGGGTGTTTTAGAATTTAGTGTTTAGGATTAAATTTTAGGGTTATAGGTTAAAACCTAAATCCCTAACCATATTATCCTAAAAACTAAACCCTAATCTCTAAACCTTAAACTCATACACTTAAATCCTTAAACCCTAAACTCATACACTTAAATCCCTAAACTTAAAACCGAGTCCCTAAACTTTAAAACCAAGGCGCTTATGGAAATTTTTTGTTTCCATCACTAGTGCATGGGATACTTTTTCCAAAATTTAATATATACTAATATATTTTGTTGTATAATATACACTAATATAATGTAAACATTAGAAAATATGTAAATCATGCTTAAAATAATTAAAAATAATCTAGTAAAAGATATAATTATTAAAAATTACGTTAATTATATGTTTTTTTAATAAAATAATAATAATATGGACGGGTTGAATATGATTTTGATTGTCATTTATACATATGGGTGAAGTCGTATTTTTTTTATTACAATGAGAAAGGATGGGTGCTAGAGACCTTCCTGGATTAAGCCTCGAACAAAATGAGGCATGGCAGTATAAATGGTTTCGCCTATTGGTGATCTTTGTTGGATTCACGACCAATCTTAAAGACCCGAACCTCCCAATTAAGAGCAAGCATTTGACTAACAGTAACGGCGAGCGTGTTTCCACAGAGAACATTCCGTTGACAAAGCAATAAATTTGCTACATCAGCACTGTCAGTCTCGATAATGAGCTTCTATACCCCAAACTCCATGCTTGCTTGAGAACATCATGGATCCCCCACAGCTCGTCAAACAAAACAGGGCAGCAGCCGAGACTTCTTGAAAAACCGATCAACCATCTTCCTGAAGAATCACGGATAAGCCCTCCACACGCAGCGGCAGTATCTCCCAAGTGAACTGCACGTCGACATTAACCTTAACCCAACCCGATAGAGGAGGTGTCCAACAAGATGAACTTATTGGAGGAGCCTGACATATAGGTTCCTGGTGTTGCATATCTGATAGAATCCTCGCACACTCGTTCAAAACTGAAATGGGTCTTCACCTCCATAGTGTTGTAATATGCTCCTGGAATATTGGTCCTTATATTTCGTGGGGTTTTCACCTTCGTATGGTATAAGGGTCGTATTCCCCTGAATCGATGTCCTCGCGACAGTTCGGGTACCCTTTCCTTTATATCTTAACCGCATATAGTGAGCCGTAAGAGCCACCTTTTTAAGCCATGCGAAACTCTGCCCGTTTAGCGGTAACCCTTTTAGGGTTTTGGGTGCCTTTATTTTTTTATGTATAGTTTTTTATCTGTTTTAATTTTTATTTTGTTCATTTGATTTTTTTTCCAGACTAACCTCATTTCCTTGTTTTGATAGCGTCATATTAATTTCACTCATTTTGCATGACACCATCATTTTAATTTTTTGCATTTCACCAACATGAAGTACTGGTTCACGACTGGTTCCCAATTCGAAAAAGATCATCATCGGGAGAAAATCTAGTACCCTAGATATCTATGCAACATTCAAAGTTGCGAACAAATCCATGAGTTCGAGAGTTGAGCCACGGGAACCATTTCTGAATTAGTACCTCCGTATCTAGGGCATACACCTTGCATTTGCATGCATACATTCGCAGTTTTGAAACAGGTCCTCTGGGATGCCCCGTGCCAGCAATACCAGATAAAGTGAAATCTGATCAATCCAGCACTTCAACGAACCTATGCAAGAGCCCGATTTAGGGGCATTTTTTCCACATTCATACAGACATCATGCCTCTACAAGGCCCCACGTCAAGGGGCATTTCCAGGCCCGACTGGGAGGCAACATTTCGTCTTCACCCTTCAAGAAAAGGCGAAGACATACTCCAAGCTTCAATTTCGCTTCATTTCTAGACGAAGTTCAATGAAAATAATTTTAGTCCATGCATCAGAAAAGATAAGAAGAAGATGATCAAAGCCAAGGAAGATTGGGGGCATCTCCACAAAACAAGATCGAGAGCTCAACATGAGGTCAGGGGTATCCCTGTGGGGGGCAAAAAAATCATTTACACATTTATTAAAATCATTTGGCATCAAGTGCATACATCATACATTCATACGAGCTATCATGCATTAAACATTAGGCATAAAGTTAGGTTTATACATCATGCATTCGTTTTTGGCTGGAACACATAAACATGTCCAGGAAAGAGATCGAGAAACCTCAATCACGGGGGCAACAACATGATGATCAACTTCTAGCCCTGAAAAAGGCCGAATATGCAGACAAGCTCAAACATCCAGCTCAATGACAAAATTTTGAACATTTACTAATTAATGTTCTTCTTCATTTTCAAATCTCGCGCTACCGTTGGTGCAACAGATTAAAGTTTTCTCTAGATCTCGACTCTTCGCCAGTGATGTAGCAGATCTTATTTTTTCCTGATCTTGTCTCACCGTCAGTGGTTTTGCAAGATCAAAATTCTCTTTGTATCTCATCTTTCCGTCAGTGGTGTAGTGGATCCCATTATTTTCGGATCCTGTCTCTCCTTCAGTGGTATAGCGGATCAAAATCCTTTCCAGATCTTGCTTCTCCATCGGCGGCGTAGTAGATCAATTATTTTGTGGGTTATGCCTCCGTCAGTGTGGTAAACCAACTTAATTCAGATATTGTCTCTCCGTCAGTGGTGCAGCAGATCAAACCCTATCTAGGTCTCGCTTCTTCTTCGGTGTTGCAGCAAGACCAAACTTTTTCCTTGGATATTGTATCTTTCTTGTAGTTGTAGCTTAAAAAAACAAAAAATAAATTTTTTTAAAAAATATCAAAAAAGAAAAAATTAAAAAAAAATCAAAAATTAAGAAGAATAAAAAAAATCAAAGCTTCATCATTCGATCCTACCCTTCAGTTGATGGGGTGGTTAGGTCCAAGCTATCATCATCCGATCTGGTTCCTCGTTGATGGTATAACCAGATCCAAGTTTCTCTCATCCGATCTTGTTCCTCCGTTGATGGCAAAACAAGGTCTAAATTATGGATATCCAATCTCATCTCTTGCGTTGATAGAGAGGTTAAGTCCAAGTTGCAGCTGTTCGATCCATCTCTTGCGTTGATGGAGCGGTGGGTCCAGTTTCTTTCATCCGGTCTTGTTCCTCCGTTGATGGCGTAATAAGGTTCAAATTGCAGACATCCAATCCTGCCTCTTACGTTTATGGAGAGGTTAGAGTTACAGCTGTTCGGTCCGGCCTCTTGCGTTGATAGAGTGGTTGTGTCCAAGCGGTTCTCATTTGGTCTTGTTCCTTCGTTGATGGCGTAACAAGGTCCAATTACAGATATCCAATCCCACCTTGGCGTAACAAGGTCCAATTACAGATATACAATCCCATCTCTTGCGTTGATGGAGAGGGTAAGCCCAAGATATTAGATCCTGTCCCTCCGTTGATGGTGTGGCCGGGTTTATGTTGCCATTCGTTCTTACTCCGTCTTTGAGGGCGTAGTAAGGTCCAAGTTGTGGTTCATTCCTTCTCCTTCGTTGATGGTGTAGTGAGGTTTGAGCTGTTGTTATTCAATTCTACTTCTCCGTTGATGGTGCGGTAGAATCCAAGTTACTGAAATCCAATTTTGTCCTTTCGTTGATGGAATGACTGAACAAATATGCCAAATTCTGACCCTGCCTCTTCGTCGGTGTTGTAGCTGGATCAAAACTTTCACCTTTAGACCGTGCCTCTTCGTCGGTGTTGTAGCTCGGTCAAATTCAGGTCTTGCCTCTTCGTCAGGTGTTGTAGCTGGGCCAAATTTACTCTTTCAGATCCTGTCTCTTTGTCAGAGTTGTAGTTAGATCAGACATCAAAACTTCTATTCTTCGATCCCGTCTCTTCGTCGGTGTTGTAGCTGGATCAAATTATCTCAACAAGTTCGATAGAAGGGTTGGCACAACGTACTTAAACACGGTAAAGTTTAAGACAATGGATAATTCAAATCTCCATCGAAAATCCATTTTCACGAATGGTCAAAGGGAAATAAATCCTTTGAAAAAAATCCAGCGTCATGATTGGTACAAACTGATTGTACGTAGGGGAATAGTACAACTAGCCCGGACCAAACGGCTACCGGTAAAGGCAACTCAAAACCGTTGATCTATGTGCATTTGGGAATAATACAAAAGAAGCATTGCATCAAAATTTACGGACTTCCGGTCCTGCCTCCTCGTCGATTTTGTAGCTGGACCAAATATTTATCTTTCGATCATGTATCTTCGTCAGTGTTGCTGCTAGATCAAGTTTTACAGACCTGGTCTCTTCGTCCGTGTCGCAGCTAGATCAAATTTTCTCCAGGCATTGCATCGTCGTCAGAGTCGTAGCAAGCCGAGCTCATTTTGTCTCCTCCAACAGATCGCCTCGAATCCCTATTTTGAAGATTTTTGCTTTAAAGAGTGGCAAGAAGATCAAGCGAAGCCCAAAGAAGAAGCAGTGGCTAGAGAAAAAACCCAAAACCAACCGGACAAAAATGGTTACTCTTTTGTCTTTGCCCTATTCTTGTTACACAACAATGAGCAAAGAGGGGCAGCTGTAGTAACCCATTTTGACCATACCCATATAGACCCAAATTAAAACCCATTCAACCTAAATTACACTAATGCCCTTAAGAACCCTAAAAAATAAACCTAATGCCCCTCATATCTTCAGCCGTCGTCAGTGACCATCCAACTTCCCTGGTGCGTGCAAGTCACGCGCCGACTCTTTGGCTGTCGTGGCATGCACGCGCACCGCCTCGACCTCTGCCACCACCGCCCACCACTTGTCTAAGCCACCGCCCAAGTTAGATCTGCAAAAAAATGATGTCATTTTGAATCAAGTGGACAAGTTGTTTATGCAAGTTCCTATTTTTTATATGTATTTTTCGAGTATAAAAACCTAAAGACTGATGTAAAAATTTTCACGGTTTTTTAGATCTGAAAAAATGAGGATTCTTGAGGGATTTTTAAATAGAAATAAAAAAACATGTTTGTTTCAGTTTAAAAAAAGAGTTTTAGTTTGAAATAATTTTTTTTCAACATCAACAGTTCGAATATACAATAGAAAGGGGAAGATTTAGTCATTGTTCGAATCTGAAATAAATAAAAATGAGGTAAAAACAATACCTTCATTTTCTTTCCGCTTTAGATCTACGTCTTTAGGAACACTTGTGTGAAAATCCGAGGCCGGATTCGAATTCGGGGCACCAAAAAGCACCGAAAAGCAGCGGCTTTTCGTCTTCTAGCCACCGCCGGCGGTCCACGACAGCAAGGGCGTCCGGCCACCACTGCTCGGGCTACTGGCTGGGAGAGAACAGATTGCATTCCATTTTCTTTATGTTTGAATCAAATAAGACTAATATGTTTTCTTTTAATTTTAGCTTATATACATAGAACAAAAAAGGGTAAAACTACACACTTAGTCCCCCGCATTATCTTATTTTTTACTCTTGGCCTGCCGCATGGTAAAACTACACCCTTAATCCCCGAATGTTTTGATTTGTTTTTAATTTGATCAACCAGTTAAATCAGATTTTAATGGTAAAATTGCTCTATCAGTCCCTCGCCCCAGTTTTTCTATCTCCGTAAGCTTTCCCCTTTTCATTTTCTTTCAATTTCATCCATTTTTCCAGTTTTGAACTTTATATTTTTACAATTCGGTCATTGTTTCCTCTATTATTATTATTATCATAATTATTGATAGTATATATTCTATATGTATTATATATCATATAATCTATTATTCTTATATTTAATATTACTTTCATGTATAGTACTATTACTATTGTTATGTATATATTTTATTTTTTTAATACCTATTTCCATTTTGTGTTTGTATATATTAATAGTGTTATTATTATTTTATAATTATATTTATATTATAATTATTATATGTATATTATTTTATACTTAGCATATTAAAACATATGTATATTATTAATTTTCTTATTATTGTTTTTATATAATATATGGTCATTATGTTTTATATGTATGTTATGTTATTATACTCATATATTTTTTTATTTTATTGCGAATATTCTTTTTTTATAAACTCGGTTCATTTAAGGGAATATTTTCCAGTTTATTTCGGATATCGGCTAGGAAGCGACATCCTTACTCATTCAGGTGTCGTCTTTCTCGGTTTCGTAAATAAAGAAGCGTTCTCCTTAGACCGTTTTTTTGGGGATTAAATTTTAAATTTTAATTCGAATTTTTGTTCTCGCAATAACAACACCAGATCAACGCGGTACCAATTTTGGGCGTTGTGGGGGTGCTAATCCTACCCTAAGCGTAACCGACTCCCGAACCCAAACATTTGAAATATCTAGTTCCCCTTTTAACGGTGTCCGGCCTACCAAAGTGGCCGGTGGTGACTCCATCCATTTTTCATATTTTTCCACCATATTTTTCCACCTCCCATTTTTTTTAAAATTTTTCATATTTTCCATCCATTTTCCCATTTTAAAATTTACGATATTTTGTTGGGAGCGTCACCCAGTCTCTGGGTGACGTCTCTTTTGATATCGTAAAAACAACCATTCTTTTTAATATTTTCAGAGGGAGGAAAAAAACCCCCTTACGACAGATGGTGACTCCGTTGGGGACATTTTTTAAGAGAGTCAGGCCAATGTTGATTTTGTGTTGTCTTACAAGAAATTCATAAATTCAATTTAATTTAATTTTTAATCCCTCGGCATTCATGCATGAGCTTTCTACTTGAGCTCCTCAACCCTTAAGTGTGAGAGATTACTTCGTTCCGTAGGGTCTTCACCTCCATAGTGTTGTAATGTGCTCCTGGAATATTGGTCCTTATATTTCGTGGGGTTTTCACCCCGTATGGTATAAGGGTCGTATTCCTCCGAATCGATCTCCTCGCGATAGTTCGGGTACCCTTTCCTTTAGATCCGAACCACATATAGTGAGCAGTAAGAGCCAACCTTTTTAAGCCATGCGAAACTCTGCCCATTTAGCGGTCACCCTTCTAGGGCTTTGGGTGCCTTTATTTTTTTATGTACAGTTTTTTATTTGTTTTAATTTTTATTTTGTTCATTTGATTTTTTTCCAGACTAACCTCATTTCCTTGTTTTGATAGCGTCATATTAATTTCACTCATTTTGCATGACACCATCATTTTAATTTTTTGCATTTCACCAACATGAAATACTGGTTCACGACTGGTTCCCAATTCGAAAAAGATCATTATCGGGAGAAAATCTAGTACCCTAGATATCAATGCAACATTCAAAGTTGCGAACAAATCTCATGAGTTCGAGAGTTGAGCCACGATAACCATTTCTGAATTAGTACCTCCGTATCTAGGGCATACACCTTGCATTTGCATGCATACATTCACAGTTTTGAAACCGGTCCTCTAGGATTCCCCGCGCCAGCAATACCAGATAAAGTGAAATTTGATCAATCCAACACTTCAACGAACCTATGCAAGAGCCAGGATCAGGGGTATTTTTTTCCACATTCATACAGGCATCATGCCTCTACAGGGCCCCACGTCTAGGGGCATTACCAGGCCCGACTATGGGGCAACATATCGCCTTCACCCTTCAAGAAAATGCGAAGACATACTCCAAGCTTCAATTTCGCTTCATTTCTAGACGAAGTTCAATGAAAATAATTTTAGTCCATGCATCAGAAAATATAAGAAGATGATGATCAAAGCCAAGGAAGATTGGGGGCATCTCCACAAAACAAGACTGATAGCTCAACATAAGGTTAGGGGCATCCCTGTGAGGGGAAAAATCATTTACACATTTATTAAGATCATTTGGCATCAAGTGCATACATCATACATTCATACGAGCTATCATGCATTAAACATTAGGCATAAAGTTAGGTTCATACATCATGCATTCGTTTTTGGCTGGAACACATAAACAGGTCCAGAAAAGAGACCGAGAAACCTCAATCACAGGGGCAACAACATGATGATCAACCTCTAGCCTTGAAGAAGGCTGAATATGCAGACAAGCTTAAACATCTAGCTCAATGAAAAAATTTTGAACATTTACTAATTAATGTTCTTCTTTATTTTCAGATCTCGCGCTACCTTTGGTGTAACAAATTAAAGTTTTCTCTGGATCTCGACTCTTCGCCAGTGATGTAGCAGATCTTATTTTTCCCCGATCTTGTCTCTCCGTCAGTGGTGTTGCAAGATCAAAATTCCCTTTGGATCTCATCTCTCCGTCAGTGGTGCAGTGGATCCCATTATTTTCGGATCTTGTATCTCATTCAGTGGTATATCGGATCAAAATCCTTTCCAGATCTTGCTTCTCCGTCGGTGGCGTAGCAGATCAAGTATTTTGTGGGTTATGCCTCCGTCAGTGGTGGTAAACCAACTTAATTCAGATATTGTCTCTCCGTCAGTGGTGCAGCATATCAAACCCTATCTAGGTGTCGCTTCTTCGTCGAAGTTGCAGCAAGACCAAACTTTTTCCTCGGATATTGTATCTTTCTTGTAGTTGTAGCTTAAAAAAAAAAAAAAAAAAAAAAGAAAAATATCAAAAATTTTAAAAAATATATCAAAAAATAAAAAAAATAAAAAAATTCAAAAGAATTCAAAAAAATAAAAAAATAAAAAAAATTAAAGCTTCATCATCCGATCTTACCCTTCAGTTGATGGGGTGGTTAGGTCCAAGCTATCATCATCTGATCTGGTTCCTCCGTTGATGGTATAGCCAGGTCCAAGTTTCTCTCATCCGATTTTGTTCCTCCGTTGATGGCGAAACAAGGTCCAAATTACAGATATCCAATCTCACCTCTTGCGTTGATAGAGAGGTTGAGTCCAAGTTACAGCTGTTCGATCCGTCCCTTGCGTTGATGGAGTGGTGGGTCCCAGTTGCTTTCATCTGGTCTTGTTCCTCTGTTGATGGCGTAACAAGGTCCAAATTGCAGAAATCCAATCCTTCCTCTTGCGTTGATGAAGAGGTTAGAGTTGCAGCTGTTCGGTCTGGCCTCTTGCGTTGATGGAGTAGTTGTGTCCAAGCGATTCTCATTCGGTCTTGTTCCTCCGTTGATGGCGTAACAAGGTCCAATTACAGATATCCAATCCCACCTCTTGCGTTGATGGAGAGGGTGAGCCCAAGATATCAGATCATGTCCCTCTGTTGATGGTGTGACTGGGTTTATGTTGCCATTCGTTCTTACTCCGTCTTTGAGGGTGTAGTAAGGTCTAAGTTACGGTTCATTCATGCTCCTCTGTTGATGGTGAGTGAGGTTTGAGCTGTTGTTATTCAATTCTATTTCTCCATTGATGGTGTGGTAAAATCAAAGTTACTAAAATCCAATTTTGTCCTTTCGTTGATGTAATGACTGAGAAAATATGCCAAATTCCGTTCTTGCCTCTTCGTTGGTGTTGTAGCTGGATCAAAACTTTCACCTTTAGATCGTGCCTCTTCGTCGGTGTTGTAGCTCGGTCAAATTCAGGTCTTGCCTTTTCGTCAAGTGTTGTAGTTGGGCCAAATTTACTCTTTCAGATCATGTCTTTTCGTCGGAGTTGTCGCTAGATCAGACATCAAAACTTATATTCTTCGATCCTGTCTCTTCGTCGGTGTTGTAGCTGGATCAAATTATCTCAACAAGTCCAATAGAAATGTTGGCACAACATGCTTAAACACGGTAAAATTTAAGACAATGTATAATTCAAATGTCCATCGAAAATCCATTTTCACGAATGGTCAAAGGGAAATAAATTCTTTGAAAAAATCCAACGTCATGATTGGTACAAACTGATTGTATCCAGGGGAATGGTACAACTAGCCCGGAGAAAACAACTACCGGTAAAGGCAACTCAAGACCTTTGATCCCTGTGCATTTTGGAAAAATACAAAAGAAGCATTGCATCAAAATTTACCAACATCCGGTCCTGCCTCCTCGTCGGGGTTGTACTTGAACCAAATCTTCATCTTTCGATCATGTATCTTCGTCAGTGTTGCTACTGGATCAAGTTTTGCAGACCTGGTCTCTTCGTCCGTGTAGCAGCTAGGTCAAATTTTCTCTAGGCATTGCATCGTCGTCAGAGTCGTAGCAAGCCGAGCTCATTTTGTCTTCTCCAACAGATCGCCTCGAATCCCTATTTTAAAGATTTTTGCTTTAAAGAGTGGCAAGAAAATCAAGCGAAGCCCAAAAAAGAAGCGGTGGCCAGAGAAAGAACCCAAACCCGACCGGACAAAAATGATTACTCTTTTGACTTTGCCCTATTCTTGTTACACAACAATAAGCAAAGAGGGGCAGCTGTAGTAACCCATTTTTGACCATACCCATATAGACCCAAATTAAAACCCATTCAACCTAAATTACACTAATGCCCTTAAGAACCCTAAAAAATAAACCTAATGCCCCCCATATCTTCAGCCGCCGTCAGTGACCATCCAACTTCCCTGGCCCGTGCAAGTCACGTGCCGACTCTTTGGCTGTCGTGGCTTGCACGCGCACCGCCTCGACCTCTACCACCCCACCACTTGTCTGAGCCACCGCCCAAGTTAGATCTGCAAAAAAATGATGTCATTTTGAATCAAGTGGACAAGCTGTTTATGCAAGTTCCTATTTTTTGTATGTATTTTTCGGGTATAAAAACCCAAAGACTGATGTAAAAATTTTCACGATTTTTTAGATATGAAAAAAAAGAGGATTCTGGAGGGATTTTTCGAATAGAAATAAAAAATAGGTTTGTTTCAGTTTAAAAAAAAAGAGTTTTAGTTCGAAATAAAAAATCTTTTTTTCCAACATCAACGGTTCGAATATACAATAGAAAGGGGAAGATTTAGTCATTGTTCGAATCTAAAATAAATAAAAAAAGAGGTAAAAACAATACCTTCATTTTCTTTCCGCTTTAGATCTACATCTTTAGGAGCATTTGTGTGAAAATCCGAGACCGAATTCGAATTCGGGACATCAAAAAGCACCGGAAAGGAGCGGCATTTTGTCTTTCGGCCGCCGGCGACGGTGGCGGCACGGCGGCCGGCCACCACTGCTCGGGCTACTGGCTGGGAGAGAACGTAGAGCATTCCATTTTCTTTATGTTTGAATCAAATAAGACTAATCTGTTTTCTTTTAATTTTAGCTTATATACATAGAACAAAAAAGGGGAAAACTACACACTTAGTCCCCCCGCATTATCCTATTTTTTACTCCTCGCCTGCCGCATGGTAAAACTACATCCTTAATCCCTGAATATTTTGATTTGTTTTTAATTGGATCACTAAACTCAGTTAAATTAGATTTTAATGGTAAACTTTCTCTATCAGTCCCTCGCCCCAGTTTTTCTATCTCCGTAAGCTTTCCCCTTTTCATTTTCTTTCAATTTCATCCCTTTTTCAAGTTTTGAACTTTATATTTTTACAATTTGGTCATTGTTTCCTCTATTATTATTATTATTATTATTATTATTATTATTATTATTATTATTATTATTATTATTATTATTATTATTTATAGTATATTATATATGTATTATATATCATATAATCTATTATTCTTATATTTAATATTACTTTCATGTTTAGTATTATTACTATTGTTATGTATATATTTTATTTTTTTAATACCTATTTCCATTTTGTGTTTGTATATATTAATAGGGTTATTATTATTTTATAATTATATTTACATTATAATTATTATATGTATATTATTTTATACTTAGCATATTAAAACATATGTATATTATTATTTTTCTTATTATTGTTTTTATATAATATATGGTCATTATGTTTTATATGTATGTTATGTTATTATACTCATATATATATTTATTTTATTGCGAATATTCTTTTTTTATAAACTCGGTTCATTTAAGGGAATATTTTCTACTTTATTTCGGATATCGGCTATGAAGCGATATCCTGACTCATTTAGGTGTTGTCTTTTTTGGTTTCGTAAATAAGGAAGTGTTCTCCTTGACCGCTTTTTTGGGATTAAATTTTAATTTTAAATTCAAATTTTTATTCTCGCAATGACAACACCAGATCAACGCGGTACTAATTTTGGGCGTTGTAGGGGTGCTAATCCTTTCCCAAGCGTAACCGACTCCTGAACCCAAACATTTTGAATCTCTGGTTCCCTTTTAACGATGTTCGGCCTATCAAAGTGGCCGGTGGCGACTCCATCCATTTTTGATATTTTTCCACCACATTTTCCACCTCCCATTTTTTAATTTTTTCATATTTTCCATCAATTTTCCCATTTTAAAATTGACGGTATTCTGTTAAGAGCGTCATCCTGGTCTCCGAATGACATCATAAAAACAACTATTTTTTTAATATTTTCGGAAGGAGAAAAAAAACCCCTTAATCTGACAATGATAAAGGACCTTCTTATTCTCTCTTGATTCGTAAGAATTTTTCTTTGAACCGCTAGCCAAATGAAGGTACGAACATGTTGGGGGAACCGGCAGCCGTCAAATCACTTTCCATAAGTTTGATTTAGGCTCAATCGAAGCATGTAAAGAGTCATAGGCAGATTTAGTAGTGAAGACTTGCTTACTTTCCCAGCGCCAACAAGGAATGTCCACCCCAAAGCTAATATTGGGTGTAGGATCAGCCGCGAACCGATTTAAAACACCCATAGACAGCACCATAAGAAGCCGAGACCAGTCCCACTCTCCTGACGTAGAAACCCAATCCGCAACACAGGTGTCGTTCGGTTCCCCTTGACCAAGATAATGGTGTCGAAGTGGACCATGTTTGTCAAGCCAAACATCGGACCAAAACCGCGTGGGCTGACCATTCCGTACATTCCATTGAATACTATTACGAACATCATCCCAAATTAAACTGAAACCTCTCTATAGTCTCGAACAATTGCCAAGCTTGAGCGACAACGGCACTTGATCTTGCCGGTGGTACTTGTCCTTAATCACTCGAACCCACAATTTATCCTCATTAGTAATTAAATGAAAAGCAAGCTTCATGTGGAAAGCTTTGTTTTGTTGATGAAGGTCTTTGAACCTTAAGCCACCATGATCAATCGGTTGTTGCATTAGCTGCCAGTGTACTAAATGAACCTTCCTCGTGTCCGATGTTGATCCCCAAATAAAATTACGGATCAATTTTTCCAATTCATCACACGTCGCTTTTGGCAAGTAAATCGATTGCATCGCATAGCTAGGCAGAGCTTGAAGAACTGACTTGGCCAACGTTATATGACCAGATAAAGAAAGCGAACTAGCCACCCAACCACTTAAACTAGAACGAACCTTGTCGATTAGATTCGCATACGTCGACTTGGTAACCCTTTTATGAAAGACTTGAACAAACATAAAATGTATTACTACAGTATATAAGTTTGCCTTGATCGGACCCTTGATCACCTCCAATAATTACTTGGGGCTGAAAAAAAATAATAAATAGAAAGCTAAACTGAAGTATTTAGACAATTAATGATTTAAAATTTTAAAAATCTTATCTATCCAAATCTTCAATGAAGAAAATCAATTCAATGGCCCAAGGAATCCAATTTGACGTGTTGCTCACTTAGCCTAATGCATTGGAAAACCTTCCAAAACATTCGATATCCGTCTTAGTTCATTTGATTTAATAATTGTTTATTCTTTCTTTCTAATTTTAATCCGGTTAGATTTCTTAGTTTAGTTGTATAAAGATTAAGATGTTGTTTGATAAATTAAAAGGTTAAGTAATGATTAAGTATGGAATTTGAATTATATATTATGTTTGGTATTTTACTTAAATTAAGTATAAGATACACTTTAATTATTTGATAAAATACATTTTCAAGGATGATATAGGTTTATATGAAATAGGTCCTTATGTACTTATTGTTTTCTACATTTTTCACAGAAAAAATTCTATCAAATGATTTTCATTTTCATTTATCAAACATATTTAAAAAATTAAAGCACCAAAAATATTCATTTTGAGTTGATTGAATTATTTCATTAAAAATTATCACAGACCCTAAACCCTTTTACTCTATAACTATGAAAAAATTATTAGATGAACCCGGCTCACTATGTCATTTGTAGTCCTAGTCAATAAGGTTCATCCATCTCATTTTTTCCCAATGTAAATCTCCACATTTTCCCTACATGTTAATAAAAAGTGAGTAGTTATTTGGAAGTTAAAATGAGATGGATGACCCTTATTGGCTGAGACCACGATGTCGTGATGAGCCAAATCTATCTAATAAATTCTCAAAACTATGAGATGGAATGACATGTATTTTTGTAAGCACAGAAGATAATAAATAAAAAATATATATAAATGAACAATAAATTTGTGACTAGCTTCAAATAGTTGAAGGATACGTTTGAAATGATATATATATATATAGTATGTACAAGTGTAGAAAATTATAATAGAAAGTTTAAATCGTCAAGTATATTTAATATTGAAACAAACACATGATTTATACATCCTTTAATTCAAATAGTTAAAAATACAAGTAAGTTAAGTAAAAATGAGAATTAGTAGCACTTAGAGTAATGTATGGTTTTGTGATTGGGATGCAGAGGTTGGTGGGAGGTTAAAAAATGGATCTCCGAATGGGTTAAAAGAAGTCATGTGTTGCATCTGTTGCTGTTGAGGGTATTGATAAGGCATCATCATCATTTGTTGTTGCTGTTGGGCGAGTAAAGTCATTTGTACATTTGTTGGGGGTGCAAAGTTATTGGACATTATAAAAGGGTCATGTTGATACTGCTGGGATGGATTTTGTTGTACATTCATATCTTCCTGGCTATATCCTGCATTTTTGTATTGTATTTGCTTTCTAGCAGCATCATCTTCATACAAGCTATCTAGTAATAGTTTGTCAAATCCTCCCGCCTATGCAAATAATAGTTTGTTTATTTTTAATACAATACAATAACACAATCTCACAAGTAAACACAGAAATATAGAGTTGAGAAAACTAACCAATTTGCTTTCTGTCGATGGAGTTGTATAGTTGCTAGGTGTGGTAACAAGTGCTAGTTCCCATCCTGTACCACCAATTTCACTTAACCCACTATTTGGTGTTGAATCATTGCCTTGATTGTTATAAGAGAAAAAAAACAAAAATAGGTTAGCTCCTGATCATACGTATATTAAAAATAAAACAACATTAAGAAAGGGTATATATATATATTGGCAGTACCTGCTGGAACTATTGCAAGAGCCAATGCATTACTTTCCTCTAGTTCTAGAGCTCTGGGGTTGATTTCATTTAAACCCTAAACCAACAACAAATTAGTTTCTTTCGTAAAAATTCATCAATCTATTCTAAAAACTTACCAGCAAATCTTTTGTAATTTCATCAATTGACATGAGTGGTTCGAATTCCTCCTTTACTTGAGTCTCTTCTTGATCTGCCAATGGTTTATTCTCTTCCTCTATTTGTCTTTCTTCTGCTTTTGTTTCTACTACCTCTTCTGGTGGTGGAGGTGATTGCTCTCTTCGTTCATATTCCTTTAACAAAATAATATAAATATATTAGAGTTTTTAGTATAATATAAAAACCCCAAGACATAAATAATATTTCAAAGAGCTCCAACTCACTAGCCTATTTTGGACGGAGCGTATCTGTGGAGCTTCTTTTATATAATCTTCCATAGTTGCAAGAAATGATGGTGGTGTCTGTCCATTACATGAAATGGTGTGAGAAAATATACATTAATACTTGTATTTCTCACACACAGAAAGAATAAGAACCTGTCTTAATGTTGGAAACTGAAAGTTCCTAGCCAGATCTAATCCTTTGCAAAACTCATAAAATTCAGCAAGATTTTCAGCCTGTGCATGCAGTTAAAAAAGTGATTCATAAAATTTTACACTTTTACCAACAGATAATATATTAAAAGAAATAATTACCAACCTGTTGACCAGCCCTTTTGTATATATTAAGAGCTTTGATGGCATCATGTTTTGACATATCAAAGAACTGTAAGTAAAACAAAATGTCAATTTTATATAAACATGGAACCTATAAATAATACAGTGATTTCTGTTGCAACATATTTTTATTTAAATGTAGAGATAATGTACCATATCCACAAGGTTGATAATTCCATCATTAATAGCACAATATATTTTAAAACTCTCTTTCAGTACCTGAATACATAAAAGAATCGATTAAAATGTCAGAAAAAGAATGTATTTATAAATATATAGTACAAGTATATTGTCGTTATTTATATAATTTTCACAAAAGTACTAGGTTTAAACAATGAATAAAACCCGAACCATTTATCAATATGTAGTGCGTACCAAAGCTAAAGCATACTGGACAAGGTAATTGCTATAAGCTGCTCCTTCTGGCTGCAAAATGTGAAGCATTATTTAAAAAAACAGCTTTAACTTATAATAGTATCGACAGAAGGTGTGTTAGTTGTAACTCATATTAGATACTAATTCCTTTGATTAAAATAATATATTTTGAAAACTCAAAAAGTTGACTTCTAAATAGAAAATAAATTTAATTGTACATAACATAAAAATAAATACCTGACAACCAATAAGACGAAAAAGAAGTTGCTGTAATACAGGTAATTGCTCTATTAATCCATCACTACCTGGAAGTCTCGCTCTGCTATGTGACTGAAAAATGAAAACATTATGATTTCATTACTAGCTTTCAATAAAATGTAAAAAGTAATTATGGAAAAGAAAAAAAATTGCTTACGCTAGATGATGATTTAGACAAGCGTTCTGTTTCAATATCATATTTCAATACTCTAAAGCATTCAAGTCTTTCCTCCAAAAAAAGTGCATACGTTCTAACCCATGCAGAGCAGTCCCATGCTGCAGAGCAACAGCAAAGAAAAAAAGTTTATTGAATCAGAGTATAAAAAAAATGTTATACATTAAGAAATGATACAACATTTCCGGGGAAAAAAAATCAAAATTATGTATAAAACATACCAAGTGGACTTGAATCGTCTTTAAAGTTTGATATTTGGAGAATATGTGCTCTATGTGAGTAGTTTACAAGCTCTTCTCTGAAGGTAGGATCCCCTTCCCTTAATGTTCTATGAATAACTATTAAAACCTTAATAGCAACCTGTTATGTGAAAACCAAATTGTTTTGAAAAATTGCATTCCACAAGAGGAATAAAACCATCAAAACATATGTTAAAAAAAACATATTACAATCCAACTCCGCGTCTTGGATATTCTCTTTGCTAAAGCATGAATGCAATAGGCAATATCTGCCCGTGGTCGTGCAGCGGATGTGGCTGTCAATATTTCTGCCAATATAGTAAAATGAGATTGAATAATGATCATGTTTAAAAGTGAAGTTGGAATAAAAATTGAAACTGGAAAATAAACCATTATTATTATTATTTTGAATAATAATGGAAACTTACTTTTTACATGACGTTCTTTTGGAGGACATTCGACATGGTTGGTGGCTTTTACAATGGCAATGTCTAAATCCTTCAATAAAACAATTTCATATTCAATGGGGAAAAAAAGATAGAAAAACAACAATTTTTCATACCTTAAAATCGCTATTGACCTTTGCAAGCCCGACCTTGGTAGAGTCTTTGAGGGCCCCATAAGCCTGTCTCAAGCTCTTAAATGTCCCCATCCCCTTCTTCTTCTTCCTTCGGTCAGGAAAAAGAAAAAAGTAAAAACAAGCAAGCTTTTGTTTTTATATATTCTATTCGTTTGTCCCTCCTAACCCCTAACAAGAATATTGTTGCTTCTAAAATAATCAATCTCTAATGGATGGAATAAGGAGAAACAACTCATTGGATATTTTTGTCATCTCATCATTGGTTTTAACTTTTATCACATTTTTTTTAAAATTTTGATCTCACTTCTGTTATTTATGTAGCAAAAATCATTTTTTGATATATCTATATTTATATTTATATTTATATTTATATTCATATTTTTTGTTGAAAATTATTTTAAAAAACAATCATATCAATCAATAATTATACAAAACAATACGTTTTGAGTCCTTCGATAAAATTAATTATTATAATATATAATTTTTTTAAAAATATATTATAAAAAATATGGAAAACAACAATTCGGAAGGAAATTAATTTTCATCAATTTTAACAATATCACAGTAATTTAGACACGTTTAGATTCATATATTGACAAATTAGTAAAGAAGTATAGGACAAGCGTGACAGAATAAAGAAATGTAGTACTATTCAATTAGCTTTTGAGGCCAGAAAGCTTGTCTACCAAAATTCATCCAGTATTAAAGCTGGCATGTGGGTGACTGGATTTGGATAACTAATATAATTAAGTTGTCTATAAAACCTGATATGATTGAATCCAACAAAACCTTGCTCTTTGGGTAGGGGGGCATAATAGTAAGAAGCATTACAAAAAAAAAAAAAAACTTGTTGACTTGTATAGTGAAGTAGCCTTAAACTCTTGGAATGTTTTTCTCCCTTCTTCACTTGTGGTACAAGAATTAGGCCTTCTCGCAAATCGGCCCTGCAAACATTAACGTTAACATGATGATGATGGTGATGATGAAATAACATTGAATTCCAAAGATATAATAGTAAAAGGGACCTTGATTCTGGGGCGTCGATAAGCGTTAAGTTTTCGGACTTTGTATCTAATTTTTATAGAGAAGAGGCGCGTATGCCGCTTTTGCATGTAGCGAAGCACGCTTGCCTACCTCACTCCGCCTTCCGCCTCCCGCCTCACTCAATAAATCCATCTGCAACCATACCATAACCCTCATTTTATTAAAAAAAATCTGAACTTAAACCAAGCAACCTATTTGTTTTGTTTTTTGCTTTTAAAAAGGAAATGGTTTTTAAGACAAAGGGTAATAATTTCGAGTGATTGAATTGCTATCCGTCCATAGACATAGAAACTGACAACATACATAGACATCATTTCCAGGAGGAGGCTCCAGTGAGAAGGGGGAGCCACCGACAGACTCAGACCAGGCATTGACCACCTCCTCGTAATTCAAATTCAGTTTCAGTTTCAGCTTCAGCCCAGGATTTGGCTTCTTTTTCTTTTTCTGAGTTCTACCTCCACTGGTGTTGGTTTTCGGTGAGATTTGTTGCAAGTCTACGGTCGAGAAATTCCACCAATTCGCTTGCTGCTCAACTTGTCTCAATGCTCCCACTCCCTTCCTTAATCCCAGAGCATTCGTATACCATGAACAACCAAGTATCTCGCTCCTGCCATTCCATTCCTCGTCCCATGTCTCCTGCTTACCCATAATGCTATCAATGCCTCTACCTTCAGGGCTTTCTTCTTTCAGAATAGATTCCGCATCAAAATCATATTCGAATTGCATTTCCCTTTTCATGGAATCTCCTCCTCCTCCTCCTCCATCTCCACTAGTAGTATCGCTGGCCAAGGACGACTAGTTCCCCACTTTCAACTCTACGGATTTTGGTTGATTGTGGAGTAAGAAACCAGAGTTGTGAAACAGCAACAATTCAGTAGATTCATGGAAGAAAGACTTCTGACGAGGCTTGGTGAATTTGGGCTGTTTGGTAAAGTTTTGGGGGGGAAATAGATAGGGGTAGGCGGAGGAAAGGATGGCATTGTAGGTTTGGTTGGGGCGTTTTCGAGGGGTTCGGAGTTTTCGAGTGGAGATTACAAGCGGGAAATTGCCATTGCTAGAAGAAGGTCAAGACTGAAAGCTTCTGCTTGAAGTTGAAGACGTAGATTTTATTATTTCAAGCTCCAACCCATAGTCCCTCCCGCCCCTGCTTAAACACGAACTCATCTAATTCTACGGATAAGATAACACCAATCTTCACCTGCCAATCAAATTCCTGAATTTTGTATTAGAAATAAGGCAATAGAGTAGATGAAGTTTATGCCTAGGGAAAATCTTTCACTTATCCATTCGGAAAAGGAATGCAAAACCCTAAACCCTGGTGTGAAACTGAAAGTAGAAAAAGTGACCAAGTTATTGGATTATAAAATGCCAAAACATTTTTAAGAATAAAATGGTAAACATCAACACTCTAGGACACTGAGCCTAGTATTGTAAGTAATTCTTTTCTGTTCATGTTTTGAATTCTGATGACAATTGTAAAACAAAGAAATGATAAATCCAGAGGAATTCCGCTTACCTTGCGTTTCACCAGGCAATACAACAAATGGAGTTGCAAGAACCCAGCTTTGTGGAACACTGAAGGAAAAGAAGTAGTAAAATTTGAGCTGACGACTGAGGAGATTATAAAAAAAATATTATTAAGAGAAAGAGGAAAGCACAGCGGAGGGCAGAGGATAAAAAGAAATATTACATAAATAAAGCCACGAAAGAGGGACAAAAGAGCCCATACATAATAATATGCGAATAATATCCCAATGCATAAAAATGCAGTGAGAAACTGAACTAAAAACATATACATAAAGAGAAAACAACCAATACAGCAGGTACCAAAATACAGAGATTGGAAACTGCAAGGTAAAAGAAAGACTTAATAAATAGCAATAAAGGATGAAAATGAACCAATTACATAAATGAAGGTTTAAATTAAGAGGAGCAATAAATCAAACAACCGAATTAAGAGAGGGCAGAAATGTAAAGAAAGTGAAATAATACGGCAGAAATAAATAAATAACAAACATTGCATGAAATGCAAATAGATGACTAAATTGAAAGGAAATAAAACAAAGGGGCTGCATAAAATAGTATAAAATACGAAAGGGTTGAAGGAGCTATTAAATAAGGGCGGAGGGATTTAAAAAGAGAATTATACCATTTTTTAAAACCAACTATAAAGCCCGAAAATAAACACTCTTCATTAAACCCAGAAAAATTAAGAACACTTATGTGTTCTTCAACGGCCGGCGAATTTGAAACCCGACCTAAAATGACTCTTTTTTTTCTTCTTTACCCAGGTCTGAAAGAGACCTTTCGAATCTCAGTTTTAAAGCCAAAAACCTTCCTAAAAATTCCTTTTTTAAACATTATTCTCGATTCACCTTTTCCCTTGGAATAACCCTCAAACGGCATGGATTGAAGCAGAAGTGAGAGCTATCTGAAAGTCGTTATTCATCGATAACAGCGACCTCGGCCAACGACGGTAGAAGCCCGAACGTCGGCAGGTAAACAACTTAAAAACCCTAATCCTTTTTTTCTTGTCAAAAATAAAGATGCAATTATTGAGACTGAAAATACCTTAAAATTCTTTGTATTCCTCAAAATCGTAACCCTTTATATTGTGGTTTGATTCGGTTTTATAACCGATTTTAATTACATTTTGAAAAAACAAAGGGAAATTTTATAGGTTGCCTTGAAATTCCTTTTGTTTGTATGCATGATTTTTTTTTCTGATTTTCTGTGATTTTATCTTTTGTTGCATGTGAGGCTCTCGGATGTATATCGGCATGAGGGGACATTTCGTTGGCATCTTCGGATGTATAATGGCATAAGGGGATCATCTCGTTGACATCTTGCTTACGAGGTTGTTGTATGGCATTTTGTGTTTAAAATTCTTTTATTTAAACATTTTTAAAAAAAATTTAATACAATATTAATCAGTTATATAATTTCATTAACCTCGAAAGAGACAGTGATATGTGAACAAAATTTTGAAAACTTGTCATCCAACAGTTAAAAACGATTAATTATTAAAAAAATTAACTGTTAATTATTTTTTAAATGTTATTGTAGCGACTTTTTTTTTAAAGATTAAGGTTTGAAATGTTTTGCGACATCAAATGAGATAAAACCCTAAACAACGGGATGAAATTACTAATAGACTACCGTTAAATTTTTAAAACGCAAGGTGGAGTCGTCACCGGCCACTTTTGGTAGGTCGAACACCGAAAAGATAACCAGAGATGGGTTCGGAAGTTGGTTACGAGTGGGGAAGGGTTAGCACCTCACTACGCCCAAAATTGGTACCTAAAAGTTCGCATTATTTTTATTAAGGAAAATAAAAATTTGATTTAATTTAATAATTAATTTCCAAAATGCATGTACAACGGTTTAAATATGCCTTGCTATTCACGACATTCAAAGAATATGACATTCAGATGGCCGAGATGACACTCCCAATAGAAATACCAGAACAATGGGGCAAAATATGATATTTATGTAAAATAATAAATAACATAAAATTAATATAAATAATGTAAAGTAATAAAATAAAATTAATATATCTTAATATACATAAATACATAAAATATATTTTATACATATCTTATACATAAATATACATATTATACAAATACTATATAAAGCAAATATTATACTATATACGTATTATAAATATAATATATATTACACGTTACATATAATATACATAATAATACCATATAAAAATACAAAAATAAAATAAAAATAAAATACATCGAATATAAAAAAGAACTGAAATTAAAGAAAGAAAAAACGATGCAAAAATTAAAAGTAAAATAATATATAAAACATATATATAAGAAAATATGCCAATATAAAAAACATAATCAACAAAACTATATATTATTATAAATAAATACAAAAATAAAGACCGAATTTTATCCCACTAAGAGCTCGAATGAAAAAACTTAACCGATCCCCACCAAAATCTCGATGCCACCTCAACATGGCCTAAAAATTTAACTAGATCGAACCACAAAAAAGATTTTGATCAAATATTAGATTGAACTAATTGGGACCGAAGGCACTGCCGCATGGGGAGCTAATTGTTTGCCAAAATTGGCTTTCCAAGTGTGTTTTGCCGCATGGCCCCATTTCTATTTATAGGCAAATGTGAGGGGTGGGGGAGTGACGTGGCTCATTGTGAGCCGCATGAATTTCTTTTTTTTTTCTTTTTTTATTATATATATTTTATTTGATAAGTTTTTTTATACAAAAATTTGAGGTATTAAATACTTAAAAAAAGTGAATACATTGATTTTATAGATAAAAAATTTTCGGGTGATAACGTCTTATTTCTTGCTTTTCGAGTATGCAAATACGGCATCTTAAACTGGATAAAGGGTTTTTTTAATTGGCATAATAGGTAGGGATATTAAGCTTATTTTGGGTCTAACCCGAATAAAAATGAGTTACAACAGTTATATTACGATTAGAAATTTTAATAATTATAATGGCTAATCAATCGTTTAAACTAAACAAACAGTACTAGTAATCACATGATGATGTGAGAATCAGCTTATCTACTTGCACCCAACCAAAAATGGAAAAGACGATGCTTGTTTCCTCTCACCTGGACCACCCAGTCCCTTTTTTCTTTAATTTTACCATTTTCAATCAATTCATACTCCTCTGTTCTTCTACCATATCATTACGTGCTCTAAATCACATTCTGCACAAAATTTAACAAGACAGACTCTGGTCATCTTTATTGGATTATTTGAAAAGTGATTTTAAGTTGTTATATATATAAGTATAACCCTAGTGATGGGCTTGGCTCCAGAGATTCATGGTAAGGCTTCTTATACGCTGAGATGGTGTCATCTCATTGGAGGCTCCGGATATTTTAGGGCATACGTGGGATGGTCCGCACGTATCTTTTTGGATATGTTATCAATAATTGACTGCCATTTCGGTGTGTTTTCCTGTCTTTTGTGAGGGAGATGCTAAGTGTCACGGACATGCCTCTTTTACTCGGTTGGCATGCCGGGCGGCACTTGAACTGGGTGTTGCCCAAACAAGTCAGGCTTTTCTCATGCCTCTTTGTCCAAGAATTCATCTCGGTCTAGCCTTCTCAGGGTCACAATGCGATAGGGACTTTGGATTGTCAGATCCCGCAGAGCCTAGCAACAGCTACACTCCAACCTCGTACATAAGCCACGAGCGCGATATGGGGCCCTATGACCCCAAACCGTCCATAGGTATTTTTCCCAAGGAGACAGTGTGTTGCGCGTCTTGAGTGCTACGCAAACAGTGCAAGTATACACGTTGCAAGTAATAAAGTGATATGAGTATTGAGTATTGTCTCCATAGGGATTGATTTGGGCCACTTTGCTTAAGTTACTGCACTGTGAAAATAAAAACACAATTGATAATAGGAGTTCTAATTAACGAGTAAACTAAAAGCAATAAACTAAAAGAATAGATGAAATCAAATAAGAGAGGGAATAGGCCAGGTTATCGTGAGTTGATGAGTGATAGCCAATTGATCGTCTTGGTAAAAGAGTGCAAGGGCAACTCAGTTGCCGTGGCAACTTGCGCAGCGGGGTTGCCTTGGCAACTAATCGACGGTTGCCTGTGCAACTGGCTGGGCAACTGTTTGGGCGGCTGGGCAGCAACTTCAAGGTTCGGTAGAGCGTTCTTCAATGGTTTCTTCTTATCCCTAAGTTGAAACTCTAGCTACTTGTGCAAGCCTTGACAATACATCCCTGCGAGAATCAAGGGTGAACAACAACCAATCTTGCGCTCCTCTTAGCCGTTGAAATCCTTAACTTATTCCTAAGCCGGATTAATCTTCACCATCAATAGATTGAATAAAGACCATAGTCATTCGTTTCTTGAATCTAACTCTCCCGATATTAGATAAATAGATGAAGTTACGAGATCCTCTCCCAATTCACTCGCGAACAAGAATAAAAACCAAGAATGAGTAAACCTTGAATTGAAAGTGCAACTCTTATTACCTAAACAAAATCCAATTGTTTCTCACAATAACAAAACACAATAACCCCAACCAATCAAGTTAGTTCATGGTTAGGTTCGAAATATATACAAAGAATAATCCCCAAACCATGAATCTAATGGAAGCAAAGAAGAAAAAGATGAAGAATGGTTGAAGCCTCTTGTTGAAATCTCTCCCTTTTGCACTCTCCTTGAGTTTGACGGCTTGGTCTCCTTTAAATAGGAGATGGCTAGGTCAAAGTCCTTCTTGAGGAGGAAGTTAAGTTGGAATTAAATACTTTAAAAGAATATAATTCTTTATTATATTTAAATTCCTTCTAGATCTTCTCCTATTTTTTTGGGATTTAATTTTTCTTTGACCTCTTCATGGAAATCAAACTCCTTTGGGATTTAACTTTGATCCACGTCATCTTGGGCTTATCTAGTCATCAATTTCGACAGTCATATCATCTTATCCCTTATCGACAATTGCCCTGGCAACTAACTCGGCATAATCTTCATGCACTGCCCTAGCAACTGCGTTGGCATCTCCTTCTTGTATTGCCCTTGCAACTGGTTCCAGCCTTGCTTTGGCAACTGGTTCTGCACACACAAAAACACACCAAAGTAGTATCTTTTTCCACAAAATTAAGCAAAATATGAAATCAAGCTTGTCCACCAAGGAAACAATGCAAACATGCATGAATGGCTAATAATGCAACTAATATGAGCCTAAGTCTAACAATAATATGAGTAAAAAGGGTAATAAAAATAGTACTTTTGATCTCCCAAGGAGACAGTGCTCCAACCACTAGGCCCCACTGCCCGCACACCTAGGCCCCACATGGGCCTAGGAGTAGGTCACTTACACCAAGGAAGCTCGGTCGCTAGCCCATGCGAGGGGGATGGTGGATACCCGACACCAGACCACTTCCCCCTAAAGAGCTAAAGAAACTTACCAGAAATGACGCTAGTAGACGTCGGAATGTCCGAGACGGGGACACTTTCTGGATATGGTCTTCATAAAGAATTTTGGCTTGTTTCTCCTTCTTAGTACACCATCGGAAACTGCTTATGCATCGATCAGGGTTGTACCTACTCGGTTTACAATGGGCTTGTCGAGGCAGGATAGTAGTCTGGCATGATATAGCCTCAACATTCTCCCCCACTTCTTTTTATCGATGTCCTCATCGATATCAACACTAGATCAACATAACTAGATGAGTCGATATGGATATCGGTGGCAGCTCATCCTTGATTTGTGCTTATTTTTACACGCTTCTCTAGTCTCGTCGTCTGAACATCCAGACAACACCTCAAGCCTTGATTTTAGGATTTCTCGATCCCCTATCACCACATTGCTCTTGTGTGCCCATCCAGACTAATCTCGAACCATCATGACATGGTTTCGCTTTCCTAATCTCAATTGCTAGACATGCCCCCCCACTTTTAACTTGATTGCGGCTCGAGCAAGAGACAATAACGAACAACTAACTCACTTAAACATGCACCCTATAGTCTCTTTTGTGCGACACGATCTAACCGCCAACCTACACAAATACTAAAGTAACATACCTGGAAATAAGCAAGCTTGTTATGACTCATCACGTAATGGCCTACTCCTCGGCATGACACATCTTTGCCAACTTGTGTCCCATCTTATATTGCGACCTTCAAAACACTGAATGTGTCCGCATACATCGATCATCAAACTAGCCCAAGTTTGTAGGTACATGCTCGTGTTGCACTTGGTTGTTTTGATAATGCAAAGAAGATCTACAGTTGACAACACAGTACAAAATTGTACTTGTCTTTTTTTCCTTCTTAATACCTCATGTATTACAAGATATACATGCAAATCCATCAATGATAACATATTCACATAAGTCACGTATGATACCTGGTTGCCCTCATTGCCTTATGCCACCACCAATCATGGTATGCCTTGGTTTGTAACTTCTTGTGTTTGACTATTTGAGAACACTACTTCTACGACAAACCATTACCATCCACTCGTATGGCTCTCTTGTTACCCGACTATACTTGCACGCACTCACTAGAACTTCTCAATGGTCTCCGCTGGCCCTTGTAATAGCCAATCAAATTGTACCTTATTTCGTTCCTCCTTTACTCCCTTTGTAATAGACAGAACTGTTGATTAAGCACAAAAGTACACGTTTTATCTCGTGGCACACATGGCCTATACTCCCTGGGTAAGTCAGTTTCCCCCATCTACTGATGTCTTCCCTACTATTCACTTATTAGAAAAGTTCATCTTGTTGTCACGCCAGTAAATTGTACCCTACAACCCTCAAGGAATTAATAGGAATATCTGCTTTCATAACACATACAAAGAGAAAACTGACCACGACACTGGTTAGTTCAATTACATAATAATAAAATGAAATGTACCTTACAAGTTACCATGGGGCTCTCCAGTACGTCCCCTACTACAACTCACACTCCGTATTACCAAACTCTGGGAGGTGCTTTGTAAACTCCTTGACCACCACATTTTTCTTTTGGGGTAACACTGACATATCCATGGTAACTAGGTTTTGCTTCCGATCGCTCAGTCCATACATCAGTTTTGACCTAAGCCATGGCTTTATTAGCTCGCCCAACCAAGTAGCTTATCGGTAGTAGCACATATCGCCACTGCCCCAAATTGGGGATTTTGCAACACTTGGATGAAACACAAATTGTACTTGAACTATCACCTCATACCCTTCGAGCTAGCCTGTCCCATGCTCACTTTTTGGCTCTGCTTGTGAAGGAACTCCCGATGAGAGCTTTTCTCAGATACACCCATATTACCAAGTTATACCACCCTTGTGTTTCTCACCCAAACGGCTAGCTTTATAAATACCATTCTACCTTACCATAGCCAGCATCCCCATCATAGGAAGATTTTCGTACCAAAGGAGTTTTTTTTCACGATCCAGGATAAAACCGTATTAACTCGCACCACCTTTGTCATCCCATATTTGCAATCTATTGCCGAAGAATCTGGTCTAAACTGCCACATTGCAACACATTCCTTTTCACCCTAAGACTCAATGTGTCTTAGTAAAATTACTATTTACGGATAAATTATTAGCTATAGAAAGAATTCCCCTTAGGCTCCTTGATTTCATTTGACAATGTAACAGATTTTCCCTCGTGAACCATGGCGTGTCCACCGCTAAAAATGTCCACACCAACAGGAGGGAGCATACCAATAACTCGACACTCCCTTTTACCCCATTATGTTTTAAGAAGGTAACTCCTTCCAGCATACTGCGATCGTTGCGATCCTTTGACCACTTCACTAGATAGTTCGAGGTCCTAAGAGTCTTGTCCCGCACCTTTAGACGATCACACTGTACCAAAGTACTCCCACAAAAAATGAGCTTTATCATAATACTTTGATTTTATCAATGAGCGAATCTACAGCCTTGAGGAACACGACTCTGCCGCATTGATCCCCCGAACACAAAGCAACTACAGTATCTATCTCAAGTTTCTCCAACTCTACCCTCAATGGTTAGTCTGCGGACCCATTACTACCCGATGTATCAATCTATATCCATATGTACACATTTCTCTTTTCACCTAGAAATAGATAGTTCAGCAACAACCAAGCACCACAGTGCCAAGATAAACAATAATGCCATTAACTTCCATCAATTAAGAAATTATCACTTCACCCTGAAAACGACAAGCACCAATATGTTAGATTAACAAAATAAGCATATTTTATGTTTCGGGCTGCACACGCCCTTGTGCTAACAAGACAAAACAATCATCAATAAGCAAAGGTTACCGACACAATGCACTGCATCAAAATAAACATCACTATTACTGATAGCCACCATAAGGAGTGATTCTCCTCTCGAGTGGCACGTAAGCATCCCCATTTTGCTACGAGGAATACACACTTCATCATGTTCCATAGACAGCCATCAACGAGCCTTTTAAAGCAACCAAAAATATTGCTTGTGTCACACATCATGAACATGCACTATTGTGCAAAGGTCAATCTCGTCCACTAAGGTTCTCGCGCTCCTTTACGCCTCAACTCGATCACCGTTTCGAGTAGCCAACAACAATGCTACACCTGCAATGAACAAATGAGCATTACTGCACTCCAATTCACAAATGCCACTGCGTTAGGATTATTATCGTGGTAAACGATAGACACCACGTGTGCACTGATTCCATGAAAATTACCTCACAAGCACCACCGTGCTATCACAAGATCGAGCACCGCGTATGTTTCGATCGCCATATTGGTTAACGAAAGACACCTCTGTGCGCTGACTCCATTATGAAGTAACAATTTCTTTCGCCCCAAAATAGCCATAGTGGTTCACGATAAATGCCTCGTGTATACTGATTCCACTGTGGTGAACAGGCATGCACCTCTGTGCAACAACTAGCCAACAAGCACCTTTGTGCTAAGAAATGGTCACCATTATCCACCCTGCCTACTCCATCTACTGAAATGCTTGGCGTAGAATCCATAGTCTGACACGTATGTGCTCAGACAATGTCTCATTTTCTTACCCACAATGATGATACACCTGGCACACTCTTCTTGTAGAAGCGCCCGACGTGAGATCAACTGATACACAAATAGTCTAACTTTTATTTCGCTACACATCCATCTGGCATCACCACGCATCATAGCTACTTAATAAAGCTTCACCGGGTTTAAGTTGACGCACGAGCACTATGGCATTTGGTTAACAAATATGCACCATTGTAACGAAAGTTACAACCAAACGCCGCCATCACATGACTAGTTTATCCCATCGTTATCTCGCTCTAATACCACGTGTCACGGACATGCCCCTTTTACTCGGTTGGCATGCCGGGCGGCACTTGAACTGGGTGTTGCCCAGACAAGTCAGCCTTTCTCATACCCCTTTGTCCAAGGATCCATCTCGGTCTAGCCTTCTCAAGGTCACAATGCGCTAGGGACTTTGGAGTATCGGATCCCGCAGGGCCTAGCGGCAGCTACACTCCAACCTCGTACTTCAGCCACGAGCGCGATATGGGGCCCTATGGCCCCAAACCGTCCCTAGGTATTTCTCCCAATGAGACAGTGTGCCAACCACTAGGCCCCACTGCCCGCACACCTAGGTCCCACATGGGCCTAGAAGTATGTCACTTATACCAAGGAAGCTCGGTCGCTAGCCTAGGTGATGGGGATGGTGGAGACCCGACACCAGATCACTTCCCCCTAATGAGCTAAAGAAACTTACCAGGAATGACACTAGTAGACGTTGGAATGTCCGAGACGGGGACACTTTCTGGATATGGTCTTCATGAAGAATCTTGGCTTGTTTCTCCTTCTTAATACACCATCGGAAACTGTTTATGCATCGATCAGGGTTGTACCTACTCGGTTTACAATAGGCTTGTTGAGCCAGGATAGTAGACTGGCATGAGATAGCCTCGACACTAAGCATACGTTGTGGTTATATCAACCAAACTATTTTCAACACTCTTACGTCCGTAGAGTTGTAAACAAGATTTTATGTTCGTTTAATTAAATGAACAAATACGAACAAATGGCTCGTTCGTTTATTTACGTTCGTGAACGTTTGGTAATCCGTTCATTTATGTTCGTTTAAATTTATTCACATATCTTCATTTATATTTATTATTTTGTCATAACAAAAGTATTATATTTTAAGAAAAAATAAATTTATTCACATATGTTCGTTCGTTTATGTTCGTTTAAATTTATTAACATATGTCCTTTTTATGTTCGTTTGTTTGTGTCTGTCTACGTTCGTTTATCATTATAACGAACAAATATGAACAAGCTACATTCCTTAACAAACGAACACGAACAAGAAATTATGTTCGTTTAATTGCTCGTGTTCGTTTATTTGTTCGGTTAAAATTAAACGAAGGAACATGAATATACTATCGTTCGTGTTCATTTGGTTCATTTACAGGCCTATACATCCATATCATAATTTATTTATTCTTTGTTTTCAATTTTCAAACCCCTAGAAGTTGACTTTAATGAAGATCCTTGGCAACAAAAACTAATTCATATTTCCAAACAATGGAGTAATATTTATTCCGATTGAGAAAAAATGACAGTGGCATCTTATACGAGCCCTTTCTCCCCCCCCCCCTTGAAAACTTGGGTGGAGACATATAGCCTTGCACTTTGTAATTTCTAAGGGTCAAAGTCAAAATGTTTTTTATCGAGATGAATCGAGTACCCTTAAAAGTTTTAAATTTTCATATATATATATATTTTAAAAATTATATTTTATATTGATAATTTTATCTCGTATTTTTTAAATTTTCAAATTCTTAAATAATTTTACTAATTATAATAATATGCGCAAATAACATAAAATTTTCTGTCCATCACGTGTTATTATTAGGGTTTAAATTTGATACACAGACTGTGTAAAATAAATTTTACACAAGCCTGCCTATTTCTACTATAAATCAAAATTAAACCTAAACCCTAAAAAACTAAACCCCAAACCTTAAATCATAAATTCTAAACACTAACCTTAAATTCTAAACCCTACAACCCAAACCCTTAAACAATAAACCCTAAACTAAACCCCTAAAACTAAATGGTCTATGTAAACTTGTGTATTGAAGTTTTTCTCTTATTATTATTCTAAGATATTTTGCCCTAAAATATCAATACATATTCAGACATTGCTTCAACAAGCGTCTTCTTTTTTCAGAAACTGTACGAGTCGTTTTTAAAAAATTCAAGTGTCCAAAAAAATGAGTCTTTTATTTGGATAAATGTTTTGAGTTTTATTATCCAAGAAACAACAAAAGTTTTTACAAATCACTTAATGTGCAGTTGGGCGGCCATTCAAAGAAATTCCCCAAGCTGCGCAAATCAAGCTATTTACAATGTCAATTTGTATACTTTTATGCTATAGTCTAATACTTATAAAGTCTCTAATACACTCAGTAACCTATTATCACTTCTAAACTCTTTTCGAAAGCATCTATGGTTCATTTCCTCCCAAATATGATAAAAAAAGGAACCCCAAGCCAACTTCAACAAGAGCACCAATAGAGTCTTTCCCTTCAGATAAGTCACAGCCCATTGAATTTCTTCATCCCAAGTAAGAATCGGCCTCTCCAAGCGACACATGCGGAAAATCTTTTCCCAAATGCCCCGAGCATAAGGGCAATCAACAAACAGGTGATCTCGAGACTCTTGTTGGGAACCACAATTCAAACAAATTCTATCACAATCCATCCCCATCCTAAGCAACCTCTTTTTGGTAGGCAACCGATCAAGGATATCCATCAAGAGAATAAGGGCGTGCTTAGGAATATGCAGAGCAAACTAAACAAGTTTGTGACATGTTACATGCTCCTTGCCACTTCTGATTGCATCCCAAATATCTTAAACTGTTAGTGTAATATCCCAAATTTTGGCTAGTGACCAAAATGTAAATTTAGGAAGTTTTGGGGTTAAAGTATAAACATTAGAAAAGTTTAGGGACTAAAGTGTAAATTTCTCCAATAAGTAATTTTATTCGAGTGAATCGAATTTTAATAAGTACCTTGATATCGGTTTTAAGAATTAAGATGCAGTAGAAGGTATCAAATTTGGATCGAATGAAATTGTTAAGGAGAATTACAAGGATGGGTGACCTTCGGGAAGGTTTCATAAAAGTGTGTCTGATCGATATTTTGGACTCAGTAAGAGTAAAGAATATTCGAATGGATTTACAATAAAGGATTTCAAGGAGAAATTTTATTTTATGAGGGTTTTTGATATTTATCGGAATAATAGACTGAGCTAGAAAAATTCAGTCTAAGTCATTGGGAAAGGAAGTTTTTATGAGATGATAGTGTTTATTTCTCAAATATAGAAATATGGAATTTTTGGAATAAATTTGATAGCTCGGTAAAGGTTAAATCGCAGTAGGAGTATTTAATGAATATCAGGAAATCAGATCCAATCGAAATTTCAATTTTAGAGACTATTCCATAAGCCATGGAAAATCATAAAATGATATTTATGGAATTGAGAAAATATGATATTTTTGGATTAGATTCGATAGTTCGATCAATGGAAGATCGTATTAGGTGATTATCGGATAATTGGATCGAATACAAATTTTATGATTTTCTTTGGAAGTGGCCGGTTGTGAAGGAACCAAATTGGTTCAAATTTAATGGAGTGGAAATTTTAAAGAAGACTTGTAAATATGAGCTTAGTTGGAGGGCAAATTAGTACATTTGATTAAAATGAATTTAATATTCAGTTTAATATGGACAAGTGGTCAAATTAGATAAAATTAAGATAAAAATTGAACAAAAATTTGTTCATTTTATCCAACATTTCCATGAGTTAGAGAAAAAGGAGAGGAGGAAGAAAACTCAATTTTTCAAGCTTGATTTGGAAGGATTAAGTTAGAATCAAGGTATGTTCTTTTAGAATAAATTGTTCTATGCTCGATTCTTTACATTTTGGTAGTAATATTGCATGGTAACATGAAGAATAACTCATGTTCTTGAAGAGAGAGAAGTTGGAATTTCATGAAACATGTTAGGGTTAAGGATGGATTTGTGTAAATTTGATGTTGTAGACTTGAAAACAAGCTTGACTTGGAATTTATTTTATGTTCAAGAACATAAACCCTAACCCTAAGTTTTGGGAATTTGGTTAGGGAATTGAGTTAAGGATGAAAATGAATGAATGGTGAAGTTATAAGTCTTGTTTTGATGTTACAATGATTAAATTCTCTTTGTTATTCCAAGTGATCAATTCGGTTAGAATTGAAAATATAAGGGAATTATTGTGAAATTTATTCTAGCATTAGAATTGATGAGATTATGATCAAATTTGATTATTTTGGTATTGTAATATTAAGTTAGACAAAATTGAGGTATACTCTTAGAGACTTACAGCTTCTGACACAATTATGTCTACGAGTTATTGACAATTCAATAAGTTATGATGAGTTGTCTTATGGACATGTAAAAAAATATATTAGTCGATTATAGATTGGATGATTTAAAGGCATCACCAGTCATATAAGATGGTTAGTTGGTTTAAAGGCACCATCAACCATATAAGTTGGTTAGTTGGTTTAAAGGAACCATCAACCGTATAAGTTGGTTAGTTGGTTTAAAGGCACCATCAACCTTATAAGTTGGTTAGTTGGTTTAAAGGCACCATCAATCGTATAAGTTGGTTAGTTGGTTTAAAAGTACCATCAACCATATAAGGCATTCTACGAGTTAATGACACTTGAAGAGTATTATAAGGTTATTGACACTTCAATGTGTAACATAAAGTTATCGGCACTTTAAAGTGTCATATATGTTATAGGCACTTTATTGTGTCTACAAACAATAAGGAATGGTACTTTTAAAGTACTTAATTTTTACCTTGGGCTATATTCTGGTATTACGAAGTATGCAATTTTTTATTTATAAATATCAGGTTTTTGGAAAGTATCATGCATTAGACCGTGTATTATATGTTCTCATATTATGCATCACTAAGTTTCATGCTTAGCGTGTGTTTGATTCACACGTAGGTTAAGGTGGAGTATTTGAAGAGGAGTCGAGCTTGCTGATTAAGTTTCAATCCTCAAAACATCATTAAGATATTCTAGCTTATGATAATTTCTAGTGGACGTGTAATTATTTATCTGCTAGTAGAGTATGATGCATGAAATTAAACTAAACGATAGAGAATTAATCAGTTTTGATGATGAAACGTATATGGACAAAATAAGATAAGGCATTAGTAATGTGACATCTCTGACTCGTATTCAGTACGGAAAATGGGTGTTACATTTATTGGTATCATCGCAAAGGTTTAGTCGGTTCTGGATGTTAAACCAAGTTTGATATGGAGTTTTCAGTAAATACATGCCCCTATGATATCATATTACTGATGTGCTGATTGTATAACTTGATGCTGCTCCTCATTAGTATAGGATGGAATAAGACTAGAATAAGGAAAGTAAAACAATGATGGATTTCGTCAATTGACGAATCTTGAAGGTCAAGAAATGACCCATAACGGATATGATACAGTGAAATAAGCATGGAAGTTAGCTCCGGCTAAGGATTGAAGTTATGATGAAAATAACTCAGTAGTATCCCATTATAAGATGTTTGTACTGTCAGTACATATAAGGGGAGAATTGGAAAGTCAAGTAGTGATATGATAAGTGTTCAAAAGTACTATTTTTCTTACCCTTTTTACTCATATTACTGTTAGACTTAGGCTCATATTAGTTGCATAGTTAGTCATTCATGCATTAATCCATGTTTCCTTCAAACGTTGAACTTGATTACATAACTTGGTGATTTTTGTGGAAATAGATGCTGCTTTGGTGTGTTTTTGTGTGTGTATGTGCAGGATCACTTGCCAAAGCAATGCCGAGCTAGTTGCCAGGGCAGTGCATGAAGGAGACGTCGAGCTAGTTGCCATGGCATTTGTCGACAAAGACCAAAAGCAATATGGATGTCGAAATTCATGACTTTACAAGCCCAAGATGACATGGAGCAAGGCCCAAGCCCAAAGGAATTTGATTGCCATGCAGAGATTAAAGAAGAATTAAATTCCAAGAGGATAGGAGAAGTTCTAATAGGAATAAAATTATAATAAAGAATTATATTCTTTAAAGATAATTTAATTCCAACTCAAACTCCTCCTCAAAGAAGGACTTTGGCCTAGCCCTATAAATACCAAGGAGATTTCGACAAGATGAATAGAGAGAGCAAGAGGGAAATTTCGGCAAGTCCAAGTAGGGCAAGAGGAGAGAATTTTCGACAAGCATCAAGGGCAAGGAGGATTTCGACAAGCCTCTTCCTTCATCTTTGTTCGATTGGGTTCATGCTAGGGATTAATTATCTTGTGTTTCTTTGGAACCTAGCCATGAACTAAATTTACTTGGCTATGGTTATTGTGTTTTGTGGTTGTGAGAAACTATTGGTTTTTGTTTAGGTAATAAGAGTTTGCACTTTTCTATTTCAAGGTTTATTCATTCTTGGTTCCTATTATTGCTTATGAGTGAATTGGGAGAGGATCTCGTGATTTCATCCATTTATCTAATATCGGGAGAGTTAGATTCAAGAAACGAATGAATATGATCTTTATGCAATCCAATGATGGTGAAGATTAATCCGGCTTAGGAATAAGTTAAGGATTTCAACGGCTAAGAGGAGCGCAAGATTGGTTGTTGTTCACCCTTGATTCACGCAGGGATGTATTATCAAGGCATGCACAAGTAGCTAGAGTTTCGACTTAGGGATAAGAAGAAACCATTGAAGAACGCTCCGCCGAACCTTGAAGTTGCTGCCCAGTCGCCCAAGTAGTTGCCCAACTAGTCGCCCAAGCAACCATCAATTAGTTGCCAAGGCAACCCACAGCAAGTCGCCGCCACGGCAACTGAGTTGCCCATGCACTCTTTTACCAAGACAATCCAATCGGCTATCACACCTCAACTCACGATAACCTAGCCTATCTCTCTCATTCGAATTCATCTTTTCTTTTACTTAATTGCTTTCTAAATTAGTTATTAGTTAAAACTTCTATAATCCTTCACTTGTGTTTTTACTTTTTACAGTGCAAGAGACTAGATTCTTGAAGTGGCACCAATCCCTGTGGAGACGATATCTTTTATACTATAACTTGCAACGTGTATACTTGCACAATTGCGTAGCACTTATTACGCGCAACATGATACTACTGAGATGGTTAGAAGATAAGCTAAGAAAGAATTGATCTGTTAAGAGATTATATTTGAAGCTCTCGGGAGGAATCACAAGATTAAATAAGTCACTCGGGAAATTGAAAGAAATTAAGGGAGTAATATCTCGCAAATGTTTGAAATCAGACGTGTTGAAAATTCGAGGACGAATTTTCTTAAAGGGGGAAGAATTGTAATATCCCAAATTTTGGCTAGTGACCAAAATGTAAATTTAGAAAGTTTTGGGGTTAAAGTATAAACTTTGGAAAAGTTTGGGGACTAAAGTGTAAATTTCCCCAATAAGTAATTTTATTCAGTATAAGAGTGAATCGGATCGAAATAAGTACCTTGATATCGGTTTTAAGAATTAAGATGCATTAGAAGGTATCAAATTTGGATCGAATAAAATTGTTAAGCGTCTTTCAAGCCGTAGAATTATAAGGATGGGTGACCTTCGGGAAGGTTTCATAAAAGTGTGTCCGATCGATATTTTGGACTCGGTAAGAGTAAAGAATATTCGAATGGATTTACGATAAAGGATTTCAAGGAGAAATTTTATTTTATGAGAGGTTTTTGATAATTATCGGAATAATAGACCGAGCTAGAAAAATCCAGTCTAAGTCCTTGGGAAAGGAAATTTTTATGAGATGATAGTGTTTATTTCTCAAATATAGAAATATGGAATTTTGGAATAAATTTGATAGCTAGGTAAAATAAATAATAGGAGTATTTAATGAATATCGGGAAATCAGATCGAATCGAAATTTCAATTTCAAAGGTTGTTCCATAAGCCATGGAAAATCATAAAATGATATTTATGGAATTGAGAAAATATGAGATTTTTGGATTAGATTCGATAGTTCGATCAATGGAAGATCATATTAGGTGATTATCAAATAATTAGAGCAAATATAAATTTTATGATTTTCTTTGGAAGTGGTAGGTTGTGAAGGAACCAAATTGGTTCAAATTTAATGGAGTGGCAATTTTAAAGAAGACTTGTAAATATGAGCTTAGTTGGAGGGCAAATTAGTACATTTGATTAAAATGAATTTAATATTCATTTTAATATGGACAAGTGGTTAAATTAGATAAAATTAAGATAAAAATTGAACAAAAATTTGTTCATTTTATCCAACATTGCCGTGAGTTAGAGAAAAAGGAGAGAAAGAAGAAAACTCAAATTTTCAATCTTGATTTGGAAGGATTAAGTTAGAATCAAGGTATGTTCTTTTAGAATAAATTGTTCTATGCTCGATTCTTTACATTTTGGTAGTAATATTGCATGGTAACATGAAGAATAACTCACGTTCTTGAAGAGAGAGAAGTTGGAATTTCATGAAACATGTTAGGGTTAAGGATGGATTTGTGTAAATTTGATGTTGTATACATGAAAACAAGCTTGACTTGGAATTTATTTTATGTTCAAGAACATAAACCCTAACCCTAAGTTTTGGGAATTTGGTTAGGGAATTGAATTAAGGATGAAAATGAATGAATGGTGAAGTTATAAGTCTTGTTTTGATGTTATAATGATTAAATTCTCTTTGTTATTCCAAGCGATCAATTCGGTTAGAATTGAAAATATAAGGGAATTATTGTGAAATTTATTCTAGCATTAAAATTGATGAGATTATGATCAAATTTGATTATTTTGGTATTTTAGTACCAAAATGAACATATTTGGAATGTGAGAGACTGTTTTGGATTGATAAAGAAAAAGAGGAAAAGAAGAGAAGTTAAGTTAGTATAAATTAGAAGTTATTATGGAAGGCTGTGTAGAAGATTGAATTCTAGCAGTGACTTCAAAAAATTACCATGAATTTTATACCGTTGTAAAGATGTGTTTGTCTAGTTTCGTTTCCAACAAACGGAAACTGATTTCTAGTTCCGAGTTAAAAGATATGAATTTTTAATCGAATAAAGGTCAAAAAATTTACAGAGCAGTTTTCTACCGGACAGTCTGTGACTGGAGTTTGGAGAATTTTCATAATTTTTGTAGATTTTATTAATTTATTTGGATTACCATGTTAGATAAGTTATCGAATCTATTTTCCAGTATAAAGGAAATTAAGATCCGATATGTATTCTACCCGGTATAAGTGAATCTTTGAAGGTAGCGCAAGCAGTCCGAAAATGGAATTTGAAACATTTTGTGTTTAAATGTTAGTTAGTAAGCACGGAAGAATTATTGAAGTTTAAATTGGTCACTAGGGACCATAATGAGTTTTTTGAACAATACAAGGAAGAAAGGAAAAATATTTGGAGATTTTATATTCGAATGATCATATTAGACAACATGGTTAAAGTATTGTTAGATTTGAATCTAACAAGTATCTTATCTTATTCATGTGATTAATGAAGTCAAGTCCGAATCAAGAAAGGTTATAGGTTCTATAAAGGAAAGGAATCGAGTAGAATTTAGTTTCAAGGCTAATAAATGGCCCGGTGAGTGCATATATGTTTTTAGCATTGTATTTTATTTTAATGATTTACGGATTATGGCGGTATACCATGAATATTATAAAGCATATTGGGGTATGAACTGCTCCAATATAAAATGTTTTACGTGATGTATGTATGGATATTGTGTTATTTGCCCTTAATTGCATGAATTGTTTTTAAGGTTGCCCTTGGTAATGTAATATTAAGTTAGACAAAATTGAGGTATACTCTTAGAGACTTGATTTATGACACAATTATGTCTATGAGTTATTGACAATTCAATAAGTTATGATGAGTTGTCTTATGGACATGTAAAAAAATATATTAGTCGATTATGGATTAGGTGATTTAAAGGCATCACCAGTCATATATAAGTTGAATAGTTGGTTTAAAGGCACCATCAACCATATAAGTTGGTTAGTTGGTTTAAAGGCACCATCAATAGTATAAGTTGGTTAGTTGGTTTAAAGGCACCATCAACCTTATAAGTTGGTTGGTTTAAAGGCACCATCAATCATATAAGTTGGTTAGTTGGTTTAAAGGCACCATCAACCATATAAGGCATTCTACGAGTTAATGACACTTGAAGAGTATTATAAGGTTATTGACACTTCAATGTGTAACATAAAGTTATCGACACTTTAAAGTGTCATATATGTTATAGGCATTTTATTGTGTCTACAAACAATAAAGAATGATAATTTTAAAGTACTTAATTTTTACCTTGGGATATATTCGGTATTACGAAGTATGCAATTTTTATTTATTTATAAATATCAGGGTTTTGGAAAGTATCATGCATTAGACAGTGTATTATATGTTCTCATCTTATGCCTCACTAAGTTTCATGCTTAGCGTGTGTTTGATTCACACGTAGGTTAAGGTGGAGTATTTGAAAGAGAGTCGAGCTTGCTGATTAAGTTTCAATTTGCAAAACATCATTAAGATATTCTAGCTTATGATAATTTCTAGTGGGCATGTAATTATTTATCCGCTAGTAGAGTATGATGCATGAAATTAAACTAAACGATAGAGAATTAATCAGTTTTGATGATGAAACGTATATGGACAAAACAAGATAAGGCATTAGTAATGTGAGACTCAGTATTCATACGGAAAATGGGTGTTACATTTATTGGTATCAAAGAAAAGGTTTAGTCGGTTAATGGATGTTAAACCAAGTTTGATATGGAATTTGTAAATACATGCCCCTATGATATCATATTCTTGAAGCTGATTGTATAACTTGATCTTGCTCCTCATTAGTATAGGATGGAATAAGACTAGAATAAAAGTAAAACAATGATGGATTTCGTCAATTGATGAATCTTGAAGGTCAAGAAATGACCCATAACGATGATACAGTGAAATAAGCATGGAAGTTAGCTAGCCTATAAATTCAAGTTATGATGAAAATAACTCTTAGTATCCCATTATAAGATGTTTGTCTTGTCAGTACATATAAGGGATTAATTGGAAAGTCAAGTAGTGATATGATAAGTGTTCAAAAGTACTATTTTTCTTATTTTTTTACTTGGCTATCTTTGTTAGACTTAGGCTCATATTAGATTGCATAGTTAGTCATTCATGCATTAATCCATGTTTCCTTCAAACGTTGAACTTGATTACATAACTTGGTGATTTTTGTGGAAATAGATGCTGCTTTGGTGTGTTTTTGTGTGTGTATGTGCAGGATCACTTGCCAAAGCAATGCCGAGTTAGTTTCAGAAGTGCATGAAGGAGACTTCGAGCTAGTTGCCATGGCATTTGTCGACAAAGACCAAAAGCAATATGGATGTCGAAATTCATGACTTTACAAGCCCAAGATGACATGGAGCAAGGCCCAAGCCCAAAGGAATTTAATTGCCATGCAGAGATTAAAGAAGAATTAAATTCCAAGAGGATAGAGAAGTTCTAATAGGAATAAAATTATAATAAAGAATTATATTCTTTAAAGATAATTTAATTCCAACTCAAACTCCTCCTCAAAGAAGGACTTTGGCCTAGCCCTATAAATACCAAGGAGATTTCGACAAGATGAATAGAGAGAGCAAGAGGGAAATTTCGGCAAGTCCAAGTAGGGCAAGAGGAGAGAATTTTCGACAAGCATCAAGGGCAAGGAGGATTTCGACAAGTCTTCTTCCTTCATCTTTGTTCGATTGGGTTCATGCTAGGGATTAATTATCTTGTGTTTCTTTGGAACCTAGCCATGAACTAAATTTACTTGGCTATGGTTATTGTGTTTTGTGGTTGTGAGAAACTATTGGTTTTGTTTAGGTAATAAGAGTTTGCACTTTTCTATTTCAAGGTTTATTCATTCTTGGTTCCTATTATTGCTTCGAGAGTGAATTGGGAGAGGATCTCTTAGGAGATATTTTATTTTTTCTTCATTATCTTTAGTTTTCGTGTTATTTTTCTTTATTTTCTTTTTCACAACAAGACTCACAACTACTATGCTAAGGAAATTTATCGCCAAGATCATTGCCCCAAGCAATTTTTAATGAAGAAGATGCCGCGACAACTTACTTCATGCATGCACAAGCAAGATGATGCCACGGCAACTAACCCCGAAGATGCCACTGCAACCAAAGTCAAGACATCCCGCAACAAGAAAACAACCATTGCATTCAAGCAAGAAAATCAAGACGCCAACTAGAAGGAAACTAATCATCTACGATGACGAACTCTCAAGTAAGTCCTCGTATGCATTTTATTTTTATTTTTCGTTATTTTTATGCATGCATTGAGGACAATGCCTCACTCGAGTTTGGGGGATTGTTATTAGTAATTACCATGTTTAGTTACATTAATCTTAAGCATTACATTTAGGATACATAAATTGCTTGCCATGCCTTTAATTGGAACAAGAATTGCTTAGATTTGATGAATATTCAATGATGACTTTACCAATGCACTTAATTGATAGAATTTTTATTCTAGGATAACCATGAAAAACTTAGAATTTTACTATGATGCTAAATTTGATGAAACACTGTTGTGGTTTGATTGATTTAAGGAGTTCTAGTAAACTTAGGTTGATAATTAACTAATTGGGGATTAGAATAAAATTGGATGAATGCTAGAGGTGCCCGAAATTGGCTCTAGCATGTGCTAAAAATTGATCACTAGAGGTGCCCAAATCGGCTCTAGGAGGCGTTAAAATTTTTTTTCGGTTAACTAGAGGTGCCCAAACCGCTCTAGTCGATTAAATTAACTTAAGAAAACTAAAAATAAAACACTAGAGGTGCCCGAAATTGGCTCTAGTTAAAACATGTTAAAAAGAACCCAATCAAGTAATTTGAAAACCTATTGTTTGCATAGAATCCGAAAAATCAACTTGCACACAACTCCGCACACACTCACAAGCATTATAGTTTGATTCCGAGTAATTTCTCGTTTTCTCAAAAAATAAAAAGCCAATCATACTTTGTGCCCCGGTTCAGAGAATTGAAATCAAGTTCAAAGCTAAGTTTGTGAAAATTTGAAGTCTTGGTGTAATTATGAGTTTGCATTGCTTGAGGACAAGCAATAGTTCGAGTTTGGGGTGTGATAAGTGTTCAAAAGTACTATTTTTCTTACCCTTTTACTCATATTATTGTTAGACTTAGGCTCATATTAGTTGCATAGTTAGTCATTCATGCATTAATCCATGTTTCCTTCAAACGTTGAACTTGATTACATAACTTGGTGATTTTTGTGGAAATAGATGCTGCTTTGGTGTTTTTTTTGTGTGTATGTGCAGGATCACTTGCCAAAGCAATGCCGAGCTAGTTGCCGTGGCAGTGCATGAAGGAGACGTCGAGCTAGTTGCCATGGCATTTTGTCGACAAAGACCAAAAGCAATATGGATGTCGAAATTCATGACTTTACAAGCCCAAGATGACATGGAGCAAGGCCCAAGCCCAAAGGAATTTGATTGCCATGCAGAGATTAAAGAAGAATTAAATTCCAAGAGGATAGGAGAAGTTCTAATAGAATAAAATTATAATAAAGAATTATATTCTTTAAAGATAATTTAATTCCAACTCAAACTCCTCCTCAAAGAAGGACTTTGGCCTAGCCCTATAAATACCAAGGAGATTTCGACAAGATGAATAGAGAGAGCAAGAGGGAAATTTCGGCAAGTCCAAGTAGGGCAAGAGGAGAGAATTTTCGACAAGCATCAAGGGCAAGGAGGATTTCGACAAGCCTCTTCCTTCATCTTTGTTCGATTGGGTTCATGCTAGGGATTAATTATCTTGTGTTTCTTTGGAACCTAGCCATGAACTAAATTTACTTGGCTATGGTTATTGTGTTTTGTGGTTGTGAGAAACTATTGGTTTTTGTTTAGGTAATAAGAGTTTGCACTTTTCTATTTCAAGGTTTATTCATTCTTGGTTCCTATTATTGCTTATGAGTGAATTGGGAGAGGATCTCGTGATTTCATCCATTTATCTAATATCGGGAGAGTTAGATTCAAGAAACGAATGAATATGATCTTTATGCAATCCAATGATGGTGAAGATTAATCCGCTTAGGAATAAGTTAAGGATTTCAACGCTAAGAGGAGCGCAAGATTGGTTGTTGTTCACCCTTGATTCACGCAGGATGTATTATCAAGGCATGCACAAGTAGCTAGAGTTTCGACTTAGGGATAAGAAGAAACCATTGAAGAACGCTCCGCCGAACCTTGAAGTTGCTGCCTGGTCGCCCAAGTAGTTGCCCAACTAGTCGCCCAAGCAACCATCAATTAGTTGCCAAGGCAACCCCACAGTAAGTCGCCACGGCAATCGAGTTGCCCATGCACTCTTTTACCAAGACAATCCAATCGGCTATCACACCTCAACTCACGATAACCTAGCCTATCTCTCTCATTCGAATTCATCTTTTCTTTTACTTAATTGCTTTCTAAATTAGTTATTAGTTAAAACTTCTATAATCCTTCACTTGTGTTTTTACTTTTTACAGTGCAAGAGACTAGATTCTTGAAGTGGCACCAATCCCTGTGGAGACGATATCTTTTATACTATAACTTGCAACGTGTATACTTGCACAATTGCGTAGCACTTATTACGCGCAACATGATACTACTGAGATGGTTAGAAGATAAGCTAAGAAAGAATTGATCTGTTAAGAGATTATATTTGAAGCTCTGGGGAGGAATCACAAGATTAAATAAGTCACTCGGGAAATTGAAAGAAATTAAGGGAGTAATATCTGCAAATGTTTGAAACTGGTACGTGTTGAAAATTCGAGGACGAATTTTCTTAAAGGGGGGAAGAATTGTAATATCCCAAATTTTGGCTAGTGACCAAAATGTAAATTTAGAAAGTTTTGGGGGTTAAAGTATAAACTTTGGAAAAGTTTGGGGACTAAAGTGTAAATTTCCCCAATAAGTAATTTTATTCAGTATAAGAGTGAATCGGATCGAAATAAGTACCTTGATATCGGTTTTAAGAATTAAGATGCAGTAGAAGGTATCAAATTTGGATCGAATAAAATTGTTAAGCGTGCTCAAGCCAGAGAATTATAAGGATGGGTGACCTTCGGGAAGGTTTCATAAAAGTGTGTCTGATCGATATTTTGGACTCAGTAAGAGTAAAGAATATTCGAATGGATTTACGATAAAGGATTTCAAGGAGAAATTTTATTTTATGAGGGTTTTTGATAATTATCGGAATAATAGACTGAGCTAGAAAAATCCAGTCTAAGTCCTTGGGAAAGGAAATTTTTATGAGATGATAGTGTTTATTTCTCAAATATAGAAATATGGAATTTTTGGAATAAATCTGATAGCTAGGTAAAATCGCAATAGGAGTATTTAATGAATATCGGGAAATCAGATCGAATCGAAATTTCAATTTCAAAGGTTGTTCCATAAGCCATGGAAAATCATAAAATGATATTTATGGAATTGAGAAAATATGAGATTTTTGGATTAGATTCGATAGTTCGATCAATGGAAGATCATATTAGGTGATTATCAAATAATTAGAGCAAATATAAATTTTATGATTTTCTTTGGAAGTGGCCGGTTGTGAAGGAACCAAATTGGTTCAAATTTAATGGAGTGGCAATTTTAAAGAAGACTTGTAAATATGAGCTTAGTTGGAGGGCAAATTAGTACATTTGATTAAAATGAATTTAATATTCATTTTAATATGGACAAGTGGTTAAATTAGATAAAATTAAGATAAAAATTGAACAAAAATTTGTTCATTTTATCCAACATTGCCGTGAGTTAGAGAAAAAGGAGAGAAAGAAGAAAACTCAAATTTTCAATCTTGATTTGGAAGGATTAAGTTAGAATCAAGGTATGTTCTTTTAGAATAAATTGTTCTATGCTCGATTCTTTACATTTTGGTAGTAATATTGCATGGTAACATGAAGAATAACTCACGTTCTTGAAGAGAGAGAAGTTGGAATTTCATGAAACATGTTAGGGTTAAGGATGGATTTGTGTAAATTTGATGTTGTATACATGAAAACAAGCTTGACTTGGAATTTATTTTATGTTCAAGAACATAAACCCTAACCCTAAGTTTTGGGAATTTGGTTAGGGAATTGAATTAAGGATGAAAATGAATGAATGGTGAAGTTATAAGTCTTGTTTTGATGTTATAATGATTAAATTCTCTTTGTTATTCCAAGCGATCAATTCGGTTAGAATTGAAAATATAAGGGAATTATTGTGAAATTTATTCTAGCATTAAAATTGATGAGATTATGATCAAATTTGATTATTTTGGTATTTTAGTACCAAAATGAACATATTTGGAATGTGAGAGACTGTTTTGGATTGATAAAGAAAAAGAGGAAAAGAAGAGAAGTTAAGTTAGTATAAATTAGAAGTTATTATGGAAGGCTGTGTAGAAGATTGAATTCTAGCAGTGACTTCAAAAAATTACCATGAATTTTATACCGTTGTAAAGATGTGTTTGTCTAGTTTCGTTTCCAACAAACGGAAACTGATTTCTAGTTCCGAGTTAAAAGATATGAATTTTTAATCGAATAAAGGTCAAAAAATTTACAGAGCAGTTTTCTACCTGGACAGTCTGTGACTGGAGTTTGGAGAATTTTCATAATTTTTGTAGATTTTATTAATTTATTTGGATTATACTGTTAGAACCGTTATCGAATCTATTTTCTCCAGTATAAAGGAAATTAAGATCCGATATGTATTCTGCCCGGTATAAGTGAATCTTTGAAGGTAGCGCAAGCAGTCCGAAAATGGAATTTGAAACATTTTGTGTTTAAATGTTAGTTAGTAAGCACGGAAGAATTATTGGAAGTTTAAATTGGTCACTAGGGACCATAATGAGTTTTTGAACAATACAAGGAAGAAAGGAAAAATATTTGGAGATTTTATATTCGAATGATCATATTAGACAACATGGTTAAAGTATTGTTAGATTTGAATCTAACAAGTATCTTATCTTATTCATGTGATTAATGAAGTCAAGTCCGAATCAAGAAAGGTTATAGGTTCTATAAAGGAAAGGAATCGAGTAGAATTTAGTGAGGCAGGCTAATAAATGGCCCAGGTGAGTGCATATATGTTTTTAGCATTGTATTTTATTTTAATGATTTACGGATTATGGCAGTATACCATGAATATTATAAAGCATATTGGGGTATGAACTGCTCCAATATAAAATGTTTTACGTGATGTATGTATGGATATTGTGTTATTTGCCCTTAATTGCATGAATTGTTTTTAAGGTTGCCCTTGGTAATGTAATATTAAGTTAGACAAAATTGAGGTATACTCTTAGAGACTTACAGCTTATGACACAATTATGTCTATGAGTTATTGACAGTTCAATAAGTTATGATGAGTTGTCTTATGGACATGTAAAAAAATATATTAGTCGATTATGGATTAGGTGATTTAAAGGCATCACCAGTCATATAAGTTGAATAGTTGGTTTAAAGGCACCATCAACCATATAAGTTGGTTAGTTGGTTTAAAGGCACCATCAACCGTATAAGTTGGTTAGTTGGTTTAAAGGCACCATCAACCTTATAAGTTGGTTTAAAGGCACCATCAATCATATAAGTTGGTTAGTTGGTTTAAAGGCACCATCAATCGTATAAGGCATTCTACGAGTTAATGACACTTGAAGAGTATTATAAGGTTATTGACACTTCAATGTGTAACATAAAGTTATCGACACTTTAAAGTGTCATATATGTTATAGGCATTTTATTGTGTCTGCAAGCAATAAAGAATGATACTTTAAAGTACTTAATTTTTACCTTGGGATATATTCTGGTATTACGAAGTATGCAATTTTTATTTATTTATAAATATCAGGTTTTTGGAAAGTATCATGCATTAGACAGTGTATTATATGTTCTCATCTTATGCCTCACTAAGTTTCATGCTTAGCGAGTGTTTGATTCACACGTAGGTTAAGGTGGAGTATTTGAAGAGGAGTCGAGCTTACTGATCAAGCTTCAATTTGCAAAACATCATTAAGATATTCTAGCTTATGATAATTTCTAGTGGGCATGTAATTATTTATCTGCTAGTAGAGTATGATGCATGAAATTAAACTAAACGATGGAGAATTAATCAGTTTTGATGATGAAACGTATATGGACAAAACAAGATAAGGCATTAGTAATGTGACATCTCTAACTCTTATTCAGTACGAAAAAAGGGGTGTTACAGTCAGTCTAGCATAATCTCTAGAGAGTAGAAGTTGAGCCGCACCCCTCAGCTTCATGATACGTCTAAGGCTTCAACTGAAGTGAGGTTTACAGCTTACATGCCAAATGTCCACGCCCTTGAGGATATAATTCTTCACTCAGGCCACCCAAAGTGAGCCTTCACTAGCAAGCAAAGCTTTCATGAGGTACATTATGCAAGCCTGGTTCAAGTCTCAAGATCCTTAATCTCTAAACCACTCTCAGCTTTAGGAGTACAAATTCATTTCCAGCTCACCCGTGCACCCTTAGCTGAAGTGTCGCTACCCTTCCAAAAGAAACGAAAGCATACTCAAACCGCTCCAACATGCTTTAAACACAATACTAACATGTCAAACATATCTCATGCCAACTAGCATCACATATCTAACAACACAACAAGGACTTATGCATCAAAGAGGAAATCTATGGCCATGCTTCCTAATATGCATCCAACCAACATATCAAAAGGTAAACCAGCATCAAAAACAATCCTTAAAGGCCATTTACAACTCAAGAGCAACTAAAGAAACATGCTCAAACAGGGAGTCCCACAAAACATCTCCCAAAACACAACAAGTACCTCATTGCCCTTATTCATTATAGTCTAGTCTTTAACATACGTTTGTAACAAGTCTTGCCAAGATTCCCTTGCTTCTTGCTGCCTTCCATGACCTTAATTATCTGCATTGATGGACAATGAAAGCGTAAGCACACAAGGCTTAGTGAGGAGTGATAAAAAACAAACACCATCAATGCATTTAAAACCATTTACATAACATCATCCTTATAACATCATGCCCTTTTTAAAACATGCACTTTACATCATTAAAAACCAGCATATTAAACCATATGCTACTTGTATCATTAAACAACAACAAGTCACATTGCTAACCCTCCACTTAAGCCTTCCCATGCATTACTACCAAATGCAAAGCTTAAGGAGAAACATGTATAAATCACATTATACAACATAAAATTTCCAATGATACATTAACAATTATATTGGCTTTCAAGTGATCAATTACAAGTCTATTAACAAAAGAGTTCACCGATACACGGATTCAATAAGTGTTAACTCAACACTTCAAGCCATCTCAACCGAAATAGCAATACAATTACAATCGTGGTACATTAACAACTGGGTACAATAACAAACGGGTACCATAACAACCCACATGGACATTCACCCCAATCATCGGTTAGACGCTTAATCCACTAACGAAAGTATTCGGTACTGTTTAACCCCTCTACCGTTAGGGTACTTGGATGGAGTATTCGGTACGCCGTATAAACCCCTCGACATCTAAGGTGACTTATTTACAGTGCACTCAATCCTATGGCCGACCAACTATATCCGATAACAATTTTAAACCACATCACTTGCCAATATAATTAACCAAATAACATTTACCTCACTGTTTTTAACAAGCACTGAACCATGTCATTTCCAAAGCAATAACCATGCTTTTAAAACACAAGTTTAAACCACATATTCACAAGGATCACTTACCATGTGCATCCTTCAGCATTTCATGCTTAAAAACAGTATATCAAATACCTTAAAATGTGCTTAAATAGTAGGTAACATGTAAATTAAAACAAGTGCATAAGACCATTTCAACTAGCACGACCGAGAGAGAAAACCACTTTATACTTACTTCCGAGTCTAGGTAAACGTTTCAAGCTCTACCTTAACTCCCAAAATTCTGTTCCCAAAACATCAAAACACTTTAAACCACGTTTTCACTCACCGATATGCAAAACCTCGATTCACCAACGTAAAATCAAGTATCTGAAGCCTCCAACGCTTCTTCAATCACTTCCGGGTCAACCTCCCCTGTTTTTACCACAAAACAACAGAGGATTAATGCATCATAATGCATTCTAAACACAACAACTACAATCCTTCTCGGATTTCCACAACACATTCACAATTAACCCTCCACAACAACCGAAAATATAACCAAAACACTTCGATTCACAAGCCCGCCAACATATATCAAACTAGCATCACTTTTAACACCAAAACACATCTAAAAACATATTCAAAACAACCTACCACCTCCAACAACCTTACAACCATATAAACACCACAAAACCTCAAAACTAACAACCTAAACAAATAGAGATGGCTAAGCTTCGGGATTCCATTGATAAAAATCACTTATCAACAATATTAAACATCCAAAATATGAATCAAAGCAACCTTACTTACTGAAAATCAGATCCAATTCGTGAATCAATTCATTTTCCCAAATAACTCAATTAAACATTGGAAAATCATCAAAATTGGATTAGAAACACAAAAACAAGGATCAAATGCTTGGGAATTTCAATAAAGAACCATACAATAGAGGAGATCTCGGACCTTACCCCTATTTTGAAGTTTCTCCCTCAATTAGTTTGTGAAAAGCTAGGAAAACACTAGATTATTGTAAGATTTTGCATAAACAATCTCTATAAAACAATTTGAAACAATAACATCAAGTTAGAAACCACCTCACCTCTGTAAATTTGATGAAAAACTGAGTGTTTGGCTGAGGAGAGAATGAAGAGAAAAAGTTGAGAGAAAATGACGTGATTTTTGTTTTGGAAAAGATAACTAATTTTTTAACAAAATCCTCTTTAATTATTAATTAAACCACATGTTAAAATAAGTCAAATCAAGGGAGAAATCATCAGAACCCAATTGGTAAAATAGATCCTTAAAGATTCTAAGTATTTGACCCTTTTCCTTTTAGTCACTATAAAATCACAGTTTTCAAAACTTTCATTTTGGTCACTAACCAAAATGTCCATCTTCCAAAACACATTTTTCAAAATTGATTCCACCATTATTAAATACATAATTAATAATGATTTTTAAGCATTTTCCATAATTTTTCCAACAAAAAAAATATACGATCCCGAAACCGACTCGAATCTCTACTCCGGTCCACCAGACCGTCTAATAAACCACCAAACCGCTAAGCCCTAAAACCGGGGCGTTACAAGCTGGTTTCTGGAAGTTTTGCCTTATTTTATTCCTTAATCTTAACAGTTTTGAGAAAAAAATCCCCGCAATAAGCCTATAACTGATATAAGTTCACGCTGGAATACACTGGTCTTGCTGAGGTTAAACCTTCTTGTGTGCTTCCAACTTGTTAGCGGCCTGCTTGGAGTTCATCTTGTAGGGTTCTTACTAATGCTCGCAAAGAAAGCAGTGAAATAATCAGATTTTGAATACATGTAATAGTGCACTAGTCTGTCACCCTCAGGTTTCTTTATCGTCGTTGAAGAGTTCAAAAGACATTAACTCCGTCATAGTTTCCATGAACTTTATTATGTTTTGAGGTTTACTCTTGTTGCAAACATAAACTGTCCAAGCTTCTATTTTTATAAATATGAAACTCAATTGCTTGGACTACCTTGAGCCTTGAAAAATTATAGGATTTCCCAGCGTAAAACAGGGAGTATTCTCCACCCTCCAATAGTTCCATGTATATTTGAAGGGGGAGGGTGTGGAATGATCTTTTTCTTCCAAAGATCTATTGTTCTATCGACGCATTTCAGGAAAAATAACGAATAGGTTGCTTTGAATGTTAGTTTTCACCTAACCTTTTCTCTTTAGTCTTCAGCACTATTATATCATCATTTATCTTGTGCAAAGGGTTTCATAACCTTGTAAGCAGAATGTGATTAGACAGCAGGCTTTATCATGCATGTTGTACCATTATTCTGTTGTATTACAAAATGAAGTTAAAGACCACTGCAGAGCGCAAAAGGTAATGAATTTCACTGATAATTTACTGTGGGAATCCAAGTTTCAAGAATGTCCATAAGGAATGGCTATTTTTGAATTTTTAGTGCTTGAATTCAGTACCATTATCATAAGTCCATGATGACACAACACACAAACACATATGCTGGCCTATTGACTTTTTTAAGGCTTGAAGAGTATAAAAGAAAACCAAGGACCGTGATTAAAACATCACAACAGAACGTGAAAAGAAATAACCTTTTCCTTATCCTGCTATCATCATTTCTGTCATCTTATCTTTAGTTTGAATGGACTTTGCGATGCTTGGTGTAGGTTGCATTACGATCAGGTCAGTTTAAAGGAGAAGTTAGGTTCAGGTATGAGAATTTTCACGATCTTGTACCTTGCACTTCTGTAATGTCCTTTAGTCTTATTTCCTTTTTCTAAGTAAGTAATCTTTTATATTTCTAGTTCTGATAAAGATTTTTTTTTACAGAGCCATAAAATTGTAATTATTGGTTAAAGCTGGAAATTATACTTGTTTACTTACACAGCTCTGTTGCTAGCTCTTCTTTTATGAGGATTGACTGTGCAATAGACCATTTTATTAGATTTGTCAAAATGGGCCAAGAACTGTATTATTGATTATATAGAACTCCTGTGACAATTGTTATAGTCAAATACAATCCAATTTTAGTAGCTTAAGTATCACAAATAATTGAGTTTACTTTCTTATTTTTATCTCCCCCTCTCAGCCTCCACTTACCTATTGTTAGGGCTTCTTCAACTATTATAAATAGAAGAAAGAGCCAAGTACATTGGAAATTCTGTGGCTGCTGTTACAGATGAATCCACTCTTTGTGCTAGTCCAAGAGCATTTGCATATACTTTGTATTTCTGTTTGCTTCAAACAGGGTCAGTTGCTCTCATAGATAACATTTTTTCTACATGATTATACAATCTACTATGCCATTTTTAACTCGAATCTTTTGGTGCCATGATATTACAGAGTTAGTGGGTAACACCTAAAACAAATGAAAAAGGAATTGCAGCTAAGGGGGTTTGAACCCATAATCTTGGCTGCACAATCAATTAAGGAAGCCATTATCATTCGTGTTATGAGTTACCGAAACAAAATAATAAACTTATCTTGATTCAATTATCAGGCAAATAATAAAACCTGAGTGATCTTTCATCTTCCATTTCATTCGAACCAATATTCCAGAAAATTCCCAATTATTCTCTCACCTAACCCCTAAGGTTGTCGTCGTTCGATCCGCCCTTACCGTCGCGCCGTGGCTGCCACAGCTGGTATCGGTGTGTTCCCCGTCTCTATCCGAACCAAAGCCCCCTAACCACTCGCCGACCGGCCTCCCCTTTCGTGGGGAATCGAAGGTCGAAAGTCTAAAAACCTAGGGCCCAAAATTTGTTATGTTTTTTCCTTTTTTGGCCATCTTCGTTGTCGACATGAGTCACCGTCTGTCCGACTGTGCTCAAAGGACCGAGGCGAGCAAAACCCGCCTAGTTCCTCGTGTAGCGGTCATCGTTTTATGCCTCGTCGGAACTTCGAGTTTCCTTTCAGTTCATCTACGTTTTGGCAAGTTCTGGTGAGTTTTCGTGTATTTCGGCTTGATGGTTACTTGGATCTAGTAAATGGATGAATTGTGGTTATTTTTCCTGTTGAAATGTGCATTTTGGGATGTTTTTCCGGCCGTGTAGGGCCTCGTGTGAGCTCCACGCGCATGCCGGTGCGATTTTCGCCCACCGTGACCGGTTCGCCTGTAAATTGGTCTGGTCCAACCCGAACTGACCTGAACTAACCCGACCCGATTTGAACCCGACCCATTTGAACCGTATGAGTCAACTCAGTTGACTTTGACCGTTAACTTTGACTGATGATATCATGCTGACGTCAGCGTTGATTTTGACCAAAAAGTTCAATTTTTCGAAAACTCTTATTTTATATTTTCGACGTCCTGAGTCCGTTTTTGAAGTCTGTTTCGCGAAATCGAAAGCATCCAAATTTGACCTTAAGCCCGAACATGCATATGAATTAAGTTATTATTTTAAGGATGCTTTTATTGGATAAAGGGCTAACATGAACTCTTGTGTATTTTAAGGTACCCGAAACTCGCCCGACCGTTCGTCTGCTCAGCATGGGTCCTCCCGATTCGCTCACTAGCGCACACCCATAGTTACTAGTATGATCTTAAAAACCTAGTAAAATTTTCTTTAGATAGAATTTATTTATATGTTGTAACCTTATTCTGTTATGATCTAGGATCTAGCACCGCTGCGGAGCATAGCGAGGCAGGTGCCAGTAGGTCTTTCTGGCTAGCTTTTTGAGATGTGTTCATTGTGTGCTAATTACTATTTTAAATATAATTTTTGAAATGATCATGTGCACATGAGTATTTTTCTCTGATTGAAAACAAGAATAAATTTTTATGATTTTAATATATTATCTGTTTTGAAATATGATGTTATTATCTGATTGAAAATATGACTACCCTATATGAATTGAAAGTATACCCATATGTTTGAATTGAAAGCATGATCTCTGGTTACCGTTTTCTGTTATAAGATATGTCTGTCATATGAATTCTGATATTGATGTCTGCTGTTCAAATACTAATATTTTATGTGGGGTATACTATTGGGAATATGTTATGAAGTCTCTATAGGTTCAACCCTGATCCAGCTGATAATTCTTTATAGACCCAAGGTCGCCCCTTGGGTAGGTTCCGAAACTTCGGCTCGAGTAATTCCTTATGGACCTAAGGTAGCCCCTTAGGCTGGCTCCTACGCCCATTAGGCCTAGGGTAAGTTCTTATGGATGCAATTTTGGGAACTATATATCAGAGTAAGGTTGGAGGGAAGTTAGGTAAATAAACCCTTGGTTGCTCTTGAAACATGTTTATTGATGGTCAGCCAGAGAAGGTAATTCAGATTCTGGAGGACATGTTATGGGGATGTGTGATTGATTTCTGTGGTAGTTGGGAAGATTTCTTACTATTAGCCGAGTTTGCTTATAATAACAACTACCAATCTAGTATCCGCATGTCACCGTATGAGGCTCTGTATGGTCATAAATGTCGTACTCCTATCTGCTGGACTAAGTTGTATAATAGGAAAACTATGGGTCCAGAGTTGGCCCAAGAGACAAAAGAGACTGTTAGATTGATCTGTGATCGTCTGGGGGGGCCTTTGACCGACAAAAATCTTATGTTGATCATAGGAGGAAAGATATTGAATTTGAGGTCGGTGATCAGGTTTTTCTAAAGGTATCCCCGTGGAAGAAAGTTATGAGATTTGGGCGTAAAGGTAAACTGAGTCTTAGATTCATTGGGCCGTATCGTATTGTGAAGGGAGTTGGACCGGTTACCTATTAGCTTCGAGTTGCCTCCTCAGCTTAGCCGTATTCATGATGTATTTCATGTGTCTATGCTGATGCAGTACCATCCGGATCCGAGTCACATCATTCAGATTCAAAATGTGGAGTTGAGATCAAACTTATCCTATCAGGAGCCGATACAAATTTTAGATTTTGATGAAAGAGTTCTGAGGAACAGATGTATCCTTATGGTTAAGATCCAGTGGAGTAATCGTAGTCCTGCAGAGGCCACTTAGGAGAGTGGGGAATCTATGAGAGAGCATTTTCTACAACTATTCCGTTCAGGTAAATTTCAAGGGCAAAATTGTAACACCTAAAAAATAAAAAATAAATAAAAGAGGAATTGCAACCAATGGGGTTTGAACCCATAACCTTGGCTACACAATCAAATAAACCGTTTGAGCCAAGGCTCATTTGTGTTATAGATTACCAAAACCAAATAATAAACTTATTTTGGTTCAGTTATCAGACAAATAATAAAACCTGAGTGATCTTTCAACTTCCATTTCATTCGAACCAATATTCCAGAAAATTCCTAATTATTCTCTCACCTAACCCCTAAGTTTGTCGTCGTTCGATCTACCCTTACCATCGCGCCGTGGTTGCCACAGTTGGTATCGGTGTGTTGCTCGTTCCCGTCTGAGCCAAAGCCCCCTAACTACTCGCCGACCGGCTTCCTTTTTCGTCGGGAATCGAAGGTCGAAAGTCTAAAAACCAAGGGCCAAAAATTCGTTCTATTTTTGCCTCTTTTCGGCCATCTCCGTCACCGTCTGTCTGACTGTGCTCAAAGGACCGAGGCGAGCAAAACCCGCCTAGTTTCTCATCGAGCGGTCACCGTTTTATGCCTCATCAGAACTTTGAGTTTCCTTTTGGTTCGTCTCTATTTTGGTATGTTCCGGTGAGTTTTCGTGTATTCCGGCTTGATCGTTGCTTGGATCTAGTAAATGGATGAATTGTGGTTATTTTCCGGTTGAAATATGCATTTTGGGATGTTTTTCCGGCGTGCAGGGCCGCGCGTGAGCTCCACGTGCCAGCCGGTGCGATTTCTGGCCACTGTAACTTGTTCGCCTGTAAACCAGTTCGGTCTAACCCGGTTCAACCTGAATCGAACTGACCCAAATCGACTCGAACCGATCCGACCTGAACCGATTTGAACCCGACCCATTTGACCCGTTCGAGTCAACTTAGTTGACTTTGACCGTTGACGTCAGCGTTGACTTTGACCAAAAAGTCAAATTTTACGAAAGCTCCTATTTTATGTTTTTCAACTTCTTAAGTCCGCTTTTTGAAATTCGTTTTGCGAAATTCTAATCTGAAAGCCCCCGAATTTGACCTTAAGCCCGGACATGCATATGAATTATGTTATTCTTTTAAGGATATTTTTATTGAATAAAGGGCTAACATGAACTCTTGTGTATTTTAAGGTACTCGAAACTCGCCCGACCGCTCGTCTGCTCAGCCTGGGTCCTTCCGATTCACTCACCAGCGCGCACGCATAGTTACTAGTATGATCTTAAAAACCTAGTAAAATTTTCTTTAGATAGAATTTATTCCTCTGTTATAATCTTGTTCTGTTATGATCAAGGATCTAGCACCGCTGCGGAGCGTAACGAGGTAGGTGCCAGTAAGCCTTTCTGACCAGCTTTTTGAGGTGTGTTCCTTGTGTGCTAAATTATTGTTTTAAATATAATTTTTGAAATGATCATGTGCACATGAGTATTTTTTCTCTAATTGAAAACAAGAATAAATTTTTATGATTTAAATATATTATCTTTTTAGAAACATGATGTTATTATCTGATTAAAAATATGACTACCCTATATGCATTGAAAGTATACCCTATGTCTGAATTGAAAGTATGATCTCTGGTTACGGTTTTCTGTTATAAGATATGTATGTCATATGAGTTCTGATATTGATGTCTGCTGTTCAAATACTGATATTTTATGTGGGGTACACTATTGGGAATATGTTATGAAGTCTATATAAGTTCAGCCCTGATCCAGCTGGTAATTCCTTATGGACCCAAGGTCGCCCCTTGGATAGGTTCCAAAGCTTCGGCTCGGGTAATTCCTTATGGACCTAAGGTAGCCCCTTAGGTTGGCCCATACGCCCATTAGGCCTAGGGTAAGTCCTTATGAATATCGAAGTAAGGTTGAAGGGTAGTTAGGTAAATAAATCCTTAGTTGCTCTTGGAACATGTTTACTGAAATGGTTATTTCTTATTTGAACTATTCTTATATTTTATATGCACTTACTGGAACACACCGAGCTCCCTAGCAAATATTTTCCCCTTTTAGATACTTTTAGATAGGCTTTTTAGACTTGGCGGATGGACACATTCAGTATTCATATTTTGTTGTAATGTTTCTATCCGCCATATTATCTTTATTAGGTGACATGAGCCTATATTTTGATACTGAATGCTTTACTATATTGCCCGGTGTGAATTATTTTGTAACTTAAGCCGGATATGGTTTAAAGTGATTATCCTTATTTATACATTTATGGTTTATATTTGCTACTTGATTTGGATATAAAATCTTAAATGTTTTCATAAAAAGTTTTACTATGGAAAGTGACCTCCCAGAATTAGACTTAACGCATAGGCAGGTCTAGGAGGTTACATAGTGAGACCCAAAGGCCAAGGCTGACCATTAGCTGATGAGATTAAAGTAAATAATTCTTTTCCATCACCAGATGAATTTGACTGGGGCGTATATGCTAGAGGAGCCTTGTATGCATTACAGAGTAGAGGGAATCATCTTGCTTAGGTAAGAGTTATTTCCATGTATTTTCATACAAATAAAAATGCTGAAAACATTTTAGAGTTATTTTTTGATACACAAGCTAAATTTTACACAAACGGCCTATTTTAAGTCTAAAAACTAAAATTCTAAACCCTATAAAACATAAATTCCAAACCTACACCCTAAATAAGACTCCTCACCACTAACATTTGCACTTTAGTTGGTTGTGTATCAAAGTATTTTAATATTTAATTCCCTTAGACGGAAAAATATGAAATCATCGGTCTATATTATGCTTTAAGACACTAAACCCTTTAATGTAGATAATGAGATGAAATTTGTTTTATAGCCTAGAAAAATCTGCAAAATTTGTTAGTACAACCAAGTGTCTTGTGTCTTTCTTTATGTCCTCTATGCCTCCTGTGAGATTGAGAAAAAAATTACCAGGTAAGTCACTGAACTTTTAGGGTGCTTTTACTTTGATCACTAAACTTTTAAAACTTGCATTATAGTACCTAAACTTTTAATTCTTTTTCATTAAGGTCACTGTGGTTAAAGTCTTCTTTCCAAAAAAAAACCTTAATTTAAGAATTGACAGCCACCACAAAAGGTCGATTTTCCAATCAATAGAGGTGTCATCGGTCAATCCCAACCGTGAGAAGGTTCCATTTGGCCATAAGATTAACATAATTTGGTTTCAAGTTGATTCGACGGTTAATAGTGGAAGATAAAAAAAGTTTTATTTTCTAGTTTCTATTAGATTGTTGCCTCCTTTCTTCGTGTTTGATGGTTTCTCCCGTTGAAAAGATCACCACCAAACTATTCCCCTTCTTCTCTTCCTTTCCATCGGTTCAAACTAGTCGGAAAACCTATCAATCTCTTCAAATATCAATCAAATCCCAATCGAAACAAAAAGCTAAAACTTTTTGATCTATCTCTTTCAATCGTCGGATCAGGTCAAAACCAAACTATGTTAGTTATGGCCAAATGGAGTTTTCCCACAGTTGGGATTGATCGATGACCAAAGTGACAGTAATGAAAACGACAATGACCATAATAAAAACGAATTAAAAGTTTAGTGACTGTACTGCAAGTTTTGTGACCAAAGTGAAAGCGTCCTAAAAGTTCAATGAATATCAGCATAGTTTACCCAAATTCTTATTATTTGTATAGAGTGCTAACCTCCCGTATCATATTCTTGATTTGGTTGTGTCTATCTAGTTTCTAAGTATGTCATTGACATGTTACTAACTGTGAAAGCAAAGATTTTCTGTTAGTTTATTTTCATTATTTTTTAAAAATATATATAACTTTTAAAATTGAATCTACTCATATTTGCAGGGTATCATTTGGCTACATCTGTGGATCTGAGCGTCTGGACAGTTCAAGCCTTAGCTCTTCCGCTGCTGTATGTTTATGTTTTTGATTCTCTTTGTTATAGCATATAGACAGCTAAGGTGATGCTTGGTGGTAGAGGAAAGGAAAGAAAAGCTCAAAATCACTTTTGAGATAAACCAGTTCACTGCTATAAGCAAATCCATCCTAGAGATAAAATTTCACAGAACATGTTTTTTTATGCTACTCTTTGAAATAATAGATCTCTTTTGGAACAATTTGGAATTATAGGTAACCATAAAAATTATGTTTCCTGTTAATACTAGTGAATAAAGAACAAGAACGAAGCTGCCTCCTAGACAAAGGGAACATAAAGCTAAATGTGCCCTTTCTATCTTACAAAACAGATATTACACAAAAAAATTCTAATTCTTGGATTTTTTGAGGCATTAGAAGTAACTGTTAGGTTGAATGAGTACTACATCTCCCTTCGGGGTATTTCTCCCCACTCCGTCCTTTTCTCTTCTTTCTTCATTGAGAACATGAAACTGATGTTTATAAAGTAAAAGTTGGTTTGGTAAGTTGAGTTGGCTTATTTTATATATGGCAGTCTAAGTAGAACATTTTTCTATACAGTAATGCAACTTGGTAGTGTAGCTGAGAGAAGATGAAGTATTTTCTTGGACCAATGAAGATGAAGCATTAGGTGGCATTGTAAAGTACGTTAAAGAAAGTATTAGGGGAATGAATAAATGGGGTTTTAGAAAAATGAGTTCATACTTGGTGATCACTTGCACAAAGATCATATTTCTCTCATTATATCTCTTCTCACTGCTAGAATCCTACTCTCCACCTCCAAACTAAATAAAATTAATTTGGCTTTGGTTTTTTCTGAGCAATGAGGCATAAATAATACCAGTCTTAAGTAAAAAGATTATGAGTTATTTTTTTGTACACAGGCTGTGTAAAAGTTATTGTACACAACCAACCTATTTTAAGCCTAAAATCTAAAATGTGTATCAAAAAAATTTCCATATATATAGGAACCTTTCCTTGAGGAACGGAAAATTCTACCAAGGAACTTTAATTCTGAAAAAAATTCTTCCATTTATGTAGAAATTTTTCAAGAAGACTATTATGAGACTGTCATACATGGGGAACCCTGAAATGGTAGCAAGATGGAGAAAAAAGGATAAATGAGGAAACAGGTGAATCACCCAGAAATGACAGCATTTGCCATTTTGAAAATAGGAATAGATATAGGTTGTCATTGTGTTTCTGCCATCTCAAAGCTACACAAAGTTCTGATACATTAATTCTAGAGAAAATTCAAAATTCTAATAGATGTCTTTATCTTGCGAAGCATTAGTGAAGATGGAGTAGAGGAGATCCAAAATTGTCAGTGAAAGATAGTGTGTTTAGGTTAGGGGGAAATTGATCAAAATTATATGGCCTCAATCTTTGGAGGATGTTAATCAACATTTCATTAGAAAATAGTTTATCCTTGGGCAGAATGAGTTGATATGTTTTGGTGAAATCTTAAGGGGCTAGTGAATTGGAACTTTCTTAACCAAGCAAGAGAGATAATGTTCTCTACGTATTGCTTGGCTTGGTAAAAAGTTTTAGGAAGAGAGGCATATTGCATATTGCATTTTCATTTTCATTTTTTTTCTTACAAAGAAATTCTTTATATATCATCAATACTAGGATTTGTTGTTTTCCTGTGCTTATCATTATAAACAAAATGAAAAACCAAGAAATATAGGGCCCTAAGTTGTTGATAACTTCCATTTAGGTATGTTTGAGAAGCAAACCAGTAGACTAACTAAATAGGCTGAGGAAGTTTATTCTTAAATGTTTCTTGAAAACTCAGGGATTAAAATAAATTGCAATTTTGTCAATAATTCTCTTGTTTTTCAGACCCATCTGAGGCATATTATTAGTAAATTTCTTCTTCTTTGCATACCATGTTAAAAGATGTAGTGAAGTTTTCTTTTGACAGGTTGGCATAGCTTACCTGCTGGCTTTGGAAAGTGCAAATAGTTTAACTGTATCTCCCACGGAAAATATTGAATATGACAGGTATTTTCATCACTGTTGAGTTACTTAAGTCTGTAAGCATGGTTTTTGAGTAGCAGCACCATTAAAATTATTTAAAACTGGGTTTATTGCTTAATCTCATTAAGTTATTTTTTCAAGGCAAATTAAGTGTTTCATGCTTATGAGAATGCTTCAGGGCCTAATTTATATAAAAAAAAACATGTAGAATAAATAGGGCAAAGAGATAGAGAATAGAAATGGAAGGGGAAAGTAGGGATAGAGAAAATGGGTGAGAACATATCTTTCCATATGCACATGAGCATATGCTCGATGGTAGGTGCACTTAGTACACTGCTCAGAGTTGGGTTCGAATCTCCTTCCTCCATGGAGATAAAAGAAAAGCTCAAACTATCAATGTCTCATCATGCACATGCTACTAGTGACTAGAAACAGAATTAACAATAGTACTTCTAACCTAATAGAAAAAAGAAATGGTAAATATAGCCCTAATGCTCTAATACTTGGGAAATAAGCAACAGGATAATTGAAATAAAATAGCATAGTTAATCTAACATTCCTAATTCTACAAAAAAAAGAGAGAGGTTAAACTCTTAAATTTAGCATAACAAAATTTGAAATTTCACCTTTAAAAAAATCTATTGCAAACAACTGATTTGTTGTTGCATCATTTTGTTTTCTATCCTACTTTTGGCATGGAAGCTAGGATAAATTTGCAGCATAGCAGATGGATGTGAGAAACCATAAGGGATATGGTAACGTGGATGTTTTGCATGTGATAAGAAAGCATCCAAAATGCTCTTTATAATAGTAGGTGAGTTATGAAACAGACAAAGATTCGCTGTCGAGAAAAATATAGCGAAAACGAATTGCAACCAGGGAAAGGATTAAGGCAAGGGATAAAACTGTATGGATCCATAGCTTTTTTTCGACATGAAAAATGGTAAATTCCTTCGTAATACATTTCCCTGAGAAACTTAACATGTATGACGACTTTGAATCAAGCCATTCACATCCAAGACAAGAATGCTGAAAAAGTTGTGGAATAAAAAACAGACCGGCTGGTTTGTCCATGGCTTTTCCAGTTTGCTAACTATATAAGAACCGGAGAATGCATATTCTTAGTGATATGTGATGCCTTTCTATCGTTACATGTTAAGCCTTTTCCAAATCTGATATTATGTCACACAAGGATGGTTCTGGATCGCACATGACTCCTGGAAAATGAGGGCCCAAAATTAATTAAGTTAAATGCTTACAAGGGAAAAACAAAAGATTAGTTGTGGACTAGTAGTAAAATACATGAGAAAAATAAAATGTTATTATACTTCATAGATTTCGAGTCCCATTGTATTTACTTTTTATTCAAAAGTCAGTTTGCGCACACAAGTCAACAAACATTTATTTTTTAAAATTGAGTGTTCTATTTTAGTAAATTGCACAGGACCCCCTAAATCTTTGAACCGCTCTTGATGGCACATGCAGGGTGATCGAAAATGAGTATTTAGGTCTGAGAAATGGCATATTGGACCAATCAGCTATACTGCTTTCAAGACATGGTTGTCTAACCTACATGAACTGCAAAGTAAGTCGAACCTTTTGTTTTAATTTCAGGAATAACATAGACTTCTTTGTTTTCTAGCGTTCTATTTTTGTTAGCTTGGCACTGCTTATGCTAATTATTCTTTTTTACGGTTTCTATAATTTGGTTATCAGGCAAGTTACGACCGAATTCTACGCACACATTTGTTCATATGTTTGAAACCATGTATACTAGTATAGTAAAACAGTTCACTCAATTAGGTGTCAAAAGTAAAGTGATACTAACTAAATTGGATAGTTGGCACAATACTCAAATTAAAACGTAGTAACTTTTTTTTTTTAACATAATAAAACGGTTCACTCAATTAGGTGTCAGAAGTCAAGTGATGCTAACTATTTTTTTCTGACGGGAAAAAACAAAGTGTAGAGGAAAACAATGAAGAAGAATAAATTCATGTGTTTGACTAAGCTCAACATACTAAATTGTTTCCCCAAATCCATAAGATTTAGCTTATTCCAATCAAACAAGAAAACCTAAAAGGTGTATTGTAAAATGGCTTTATACTCAACAGTATTTTCATACATGCATAATAAATTGACTAAACTGTATTTAAGAATATTGCATAATATGTCAAAAAGGGGTGCAAAAACTAAATTAATTTCTCGATCATAGCCCAACATTGTGTTACAAAAGTGTCCGCCTTTGGACCTTTCACTGATTGCTTGTGTGCAATGCCGCATTGCTTCAGTTGCCCAAACTTTGTCAGATGCTTCTCCCAAAGCCGTCTTTGTTGACGCACTTCGATTGTTATTTTATTGAGTTATGTAACCCCTTTTCCTTGATGTAATGGTAAAAAATGGTGATCCAATCGTGAATTTTTTTTATAAAAAATACTTCGTAAAACAAAATCTTGATTCATTTTAACTTGTTCAAGTCACATTGTCTCTCATTACATGTAGACTACAAAGCACAATCTTATACACCCACCAAAGTTTCTAGAGGATCATGAAGCGGAACAACAGAAAGGCTACAAGATATTAGTAGCATTTTCAGGACTTAGGCAAGCTTTGACCTGAAATCCTGGATACAACTCTCGAGTTGCCGAATGTCAAGAAGCCGCCAAAGTTCTTCTGCAGTTTGATCTCGATCCCTCTAATTGAGAACACTGGACAATTGTGATTTATGATTTTGATTTTTTAATTGCAAATATCATCACGGGTCCTTAGATTTTGAGACCGTTAAATTCATGTTAACTTCAATAGATCCACTTTTTGATTTAATGCTTTTGATTGGAGAATATTTGAATTCTTTTCTTGATTATGCTGATTAGAGGAGTTAAAAGCTGACATATTTTGTATGCCCTTTTAGAAGTCCAACTTGTCATGAATAGAATCATATAGATGTCCGATGCATGGCACTAACCCTCGTTTTCTTACAATGAGAATCAATATCGATTGTTTAGTTCTGATTCTGCATGTACCTTACAATGAGATATCGTGACCACTATAACATTTTCAATAAACTGAAACACTTTTGTCATATTTTTACTAAAAGCTTGTCCTGGGTTATTGTGATTCACCTTTTTTCTGTTATATTTTCAATAAACTGAACTCTCTGTTTCTGTTTTGTAGTGCTTCTGGAGATGATAAAACAGAGCCCTTCCTATGCAATGGCTAGTACTTGACCCTATTGTCTATGTGAATTTGAACTTCCTTTTCAAGTTATTCATTTATTTATATGTTTGCACAATGAATTTAATTTCTTTAATCCTATCCTCTTTCTTAACAGTTAAACCAGAAGCTTACGAAGCATACAAGGTATAAACATCGATATAGACTGATTTTAGAAACTGAAAATTTTGCAGCATTTCTTCTTATTAGTTGTTTTTTTATGTCCTTCCAATTAGATGAATGTTATGTTTTGGATGTATTTCATTTAATTACATGTCCTATCAGAAGAGTAAACTTTTAAGTTGCATACTTCAGTTCGCTAATTAAGATTTATATATTCTCAGTATTATATAGTTAGGTACACTCATGAATGCATGTATGGCGTGCATGCATCCATGAGTATGCTACTATTAATGAAAATAGCATGTCCTAGCAAATCTGAGAGTCGAGTCACCACATACTCAGGTATATGTGATTATTAACTTAGATTGCAAGAAAAATAAACCTAATAATTCAGTACCTATGAAATATTAAACCTAGCTTAAACAACTTCATGTAAGATACTTGCCCTTGTGCATTAACAAAGGAAAAGAAAAAGCAACCCTCCATGTCCCAAACATAAGATCTCTACACCATTCCACTTGAGCTACGCACAGGAGATGGGTTATGTTTGATGTATATAACTTCTGCATAAGTTTGTCTCCATTACCAGATCGCCTTTTCTTTGTTTTCTTGACTTAACATTCTATGTTTTGTTCATAAGCTTGTTTCTATTATCAGATCGCCTTTTCTTTTGCAGTTCAAACTGGAACCAAATCTAGCCAAAAGAGCAGAGCATTACTTTTCAGAGAATATGCGAGTTACTAAAGGTACATATGTGTTATCACAACTCCTTAAATTCATCTTGGCAGCATAATGATCTCATATAGATACCCATGTTCAATGGCTTATCAACTAGTTAGTGGTTATTCCAGGATTAGAGGCTTGGGCTTCAGGAGCATTGAGAGATTTTGGAGAGCTAATGACAGCTTCTGGTCTAAGTTCAATTGAAAACTATGAATGTGGTATGAGACCTACCTTTTGTGTTTCTTAGTTGCATTGCCATGCCTCTAAAATTCCAAAAGTTTAAACCAAGAAGAAACAAAAAAAAAAGAAGGTATTCTCTAATTTCCTATTGGAGCCTATTTTAAATAAATGACTGTAATGTTATGGTTGTGGACTGTGAAGGGTGTGAGCCACTGCTTCAATTATACGAGGTCCTATTGAGGGCTCCGGGCGTATTTGGAGCTCGGTTCAGTGGAGCTGGATTCAGGGGTTGCTGTGTCGCATTGGTAGATGCAGCTCGTGCAACAGAAGCGGCAAACTTCGTGAAGGCAGAATATTCAAAGCTTCAGCCACTGTTGGCAAGCCAATTGAGCCATGGCTCAGCTGTTTTGATTTGTGAAGCAGGTGACTGCGCTCGTGTTATCTGATCAACTTTCCTTGTACTCGGACAAAATCCATAAACAAGTCTGTTCCAGAGTTTAAACTAAATTTCAAAATACAAATCCATTTGCATTTTCACTCGTTCTTATTAGATTCGAAGAAGAGGGTAAATTATGTCTTAATCCTTCAATCTAAATTTGGTTCTTACTAAAACCTGGACTGGACGAGTCCCTTGCCAATCCACTCCACTCCAATATGCCTCACATAATTTTTTAAAGGAAAAAAACCCCTATAAGAACACATGTCAATCCACTCCAATACCATCCATTTCTTAATATGTTAATGTATACATATTACATAGAGAGATGGGTGAAATGATCTCTCAAAGTCAGTAACTTGTAAATGTCTTTCTACAGGGGAAAAGTCGAAGCAACAGTCCAAAAAGGGATCACGAGCCATTACAAGACGATCCTATTTGTCTTTTTAATTAGTACAATAAATTGTTCACCACTCTACCCCTTTGGTTGCCCTAGAACCAAAACCAAGCTTCTGCAAATGATGAGGCATCAGCTTTTGAGTTTGGCTCTCTTTTGCTTCACTTCCTTCTCCTCTGTTTCTGTTGAAGCCCTTAATGTTGGAATTCAGGTGGCTGGCCCTGGCGTCACGGTGGTGAGTCCACTTCTTCACCTTGTTTTAATTACATTCGTATGCCATTATATGGCTTAAACTGGCTTCGGCACTATTTCCAGAGCAAAGAATGCAGTAGAATATGTGAGTCACAGTTTTGTACAGGTATCTTCTTTCTTTCTTGGGTTTGATTAAAAAGTGAGTTGAGTGGGAATGGGAGGAGTGAGATGAATAATGAATAATGCAGTGCCTCCATTTCTGAGATATGGCAAGTATTGCGGGCTATTGTACAGTGGATGCCCAGGAGAGAGACCTTGCGACGGACTTGATGCTTGCTGTATGAAGCACGACGCCTGCGTTGAAGCTATGAACAGTATGCCCTTTCCTTTCTTTCTTTCTTGGATTTCGATTCCTTTAACTTCCTACTATTATTATTATTATTATTATTATTAGGCGTGCTCAAATTATTAATATTTTCGAGTAAGTATTTAAAGTATTTTTTAGTCTAAATAGACGTAGAATATTTTATTTCTTAACTTATTTAATGTTTTTCAGTCAACAATAGAAAAAAAAAAGTCATCCAATAAGGACACGTGAATTATTTTTTTAATTTCTATTTAGTTTTTGTTTAAAAAAACAATTCATCATTCGCCCATCCATCGTTCAACGTTTATGATTTGTCTGGCCGCTTGTTTGTCGATTTTTGACACGTAAGGTTGGAATTATTGGCCGTGGAAGGTTGGTGAAGGGGTAACTTGTGGTTGTTGAATCGATGGTCAAATGAGAAGAATTTATGGGTTTAACGATTTAGGGCTACAGATTGTGGGGCTTTTTAAGAAATTAAAGATTTTATAATTTTTATAAAAATAAAAAATTAAAGAAAATAATAAAATAGTTACATGTCGCGTTTTTATTGGATAACAAAAGCTCTTTAATGTATATCACGGAAAAATCTTAAAAAATAACATAATGAAACATTAAACACATACTTAGGCCAAAAAATAATTCAGATATTTATCTAAAAATAATATAGTTTATATACTTATTTAACCGTTAAGCCTCGTTATTATATCTATAACAAAAACAATATAAGGAATTCAAACTCCATAATATGGTATACTACTAAAAGAAAAGAAAAGAAGTTGACTATTCAAAAAGAAAAAGGAAAGAAGTTGACATAGTATTATCTAGAACATTTGATAAAATGAAATTGGGGTGCAACTGCCAACTGCAGATGAGTATCTGAGTCAAGAGTGCAGCCAAAGCTTCCTAAACTGCATGAGGAATTTCCAGAGAGTTGGAGGGAGGACTTTCATGGGAAACCAGTGCCAAGTGGGCGACGTCATTGAAGTCATCTCTGTCGTCATGGAGGCCGCTTTAGTCGCCGGAAGAGTTCTTCATAAACCATAGCATTCATTAATTTCTCCGTTCTTTGTAATTCAGCATAACAATGTATGTTTTCACCAACAAATGTAGGATTCCAGTTTCCGGACTTTCATTCACTATGGTGTCAGCCTCAGCTGGGCATTGATGGTCATTTTCAATTCCTTTCCTGCATCTCCACCCTCGAAATCAACCCCTTCGTCTTTCTTTACTCACTGCTCTTGCTAAATGGGGAGCGTCGTCAAAACTCTAAAGTCAGAAACCGGGACGTATCAAAACCAAAATATCGGCAAGTAGTGGTTTTGTGGTACAACTAACATAAAACAAACAGACAAAACAAGAGTTGAAATTGAAACCTGACACACTGGCTGTTGTTAAACCACGTTTCTTCTCTCGCCTTGCAACTGTTTTGATTGCATACTCATAGAATACAGTAGTAGTATACTATGTTTATATTCATTTCAAAGTACACTGCAAGTCTAAATGGTTTGAACCAAATGGGAGTACCCAAACCTCATATTCTAAGCTCTAATGCACATATTTGATGTATACATCGATATAATTATTTATATGTAAAATTTAAAATTAATTAAATTAAAAAATCACTAGTTTGTTACCGAAACCAGTAAGCATGCTGTTTAAGAAATTTAATTCGGAACTTGTGAAATGAATCTAACGCAGAGGCGGATCTTAGCAACAAAGTTTGAGGTTGTCTATTTAAATTTTGTAAAAATTTTGAAGGTTTAAATTAAATTTTTAAATTTTTTTGAAGGGTTTAATTTAAAAAATTTGGGGAATGGGGTCTATCTAAATTTTTTATAAAATATGATGATTTTTAGAGAGGGATTCAATTAAAAAATTCAAAAAAATAAATAGAATAAAAAACTAAACATTTTTTAAGAGATCAAATTAAACTTTTAAAAATTTTAAAGATAAAATTCGAAAATTTGAAAACTTTTGGGGGTCAGGGCCCAACATGCCTTGATTTGATGACGCCGCCAATGATATATCATTGGTTAAAACATGAGGATCGTTTTTTTAATAGTATAAAAGTGATTATAAGGATACATACATCTTATAGACAAAGTAATTTGAACTCGTATCTCTTATGATGAATATTATCTGCTTTTTTATTAAGACACTTGTTGGGTTCACACGAGGATCGGTTTCTATGTTTTATTAAAGTTAATATTTGATGTATTGTATATAATTATATATGTAATTAGCAAATTAAATTACCACATTATTAGAAATAAAATCAGGTGAATTAAATTTTAAATATTTACTATATCAAATAATGTCATAAATCTCAAACATGACCGTAAAATATATACGTAAATGTAAATTGCTATTGTTATTATTAGAACATGAAAAAATATTAGAGATTAAAACAAAGGTTATCATACGACACAAGGATATTAAATTTTGCCTTAAATTAAAAGGTTGGTAGCTACCCGTGAGAATTAACTAAACTATACCTCTTGTTAGTTATATGTGTCTAATTTCTTTGTAAAAAAAAAAATAATAAGTGTGTTATGCTTAGTTCCGTTAATTTTAGGTACCTGTTGTTAAAAGGTCCTTTAATCAATTAAAGTTTGACACATGGCATATTTTAATTTTTAAAAAATTTTATTTTAAATAATTTAAAGATTTGAAAAATCCTGAAATTTTAAAAATTTCTAAAATAGTCCTCAAATCCTTAAAACCTAAAAACTTCATATCATCAACACAACCACCACCAAGCTCACCCCTTCAGTTGTCGGATCCCGACGATCATTTCTCCCAATGTGTTGTCGAACGAACATCGATGAACGACGTGGCAGTCGAATATTAAACGGTAAATGTGAAATCATCGTTCAACTGACACGTTGTTTGTCGAAAGAAATGACTGATAGGTCCGACGATCGAAGGAATCGGGTCAGCGAAGGCAACAGTGAGGATTTAAGGATTTGAGATTTTTAGGGATTTTGGGATTAGTTTTAGGATTTTTGAGAATTTCACAATTTTTTAAAATAAAATTTTAAATTTTTTTTTTAAAAAAATGTAAAAAAATTAGTACCACGTGTCAAGCAATTATTAGATAACAAATTTTCTAAAACGACCTTTAACAACTAGACACATAACATGGTAACACAAAAAACGTTAAATATCTATTTTTATAAAAAATACTTTAGATACTTAAAATTAGAAAAAAAATATAATTTAAACCCTTATTTTTTTAATTAAGGCTAACTAGTATAATAAACTACGGAAAAGATTAATATTCCTTAAAATGATATTTAATAATTTTACTACGAATATGAGTTAAATATTTTATTTCTAAAAAAATAATATTCAATATACTATTCTTATTATATTGTTATGATTTTGAATCTAATAAAAATTCATAAATGCAAAAGCTTTGTATAGAAAGCATGACTTGCCATGATTGCAGAAGAACACACCCTTTATAACTAAATAGTAAAATGTAAAAAAAAAATGTCACTCAATTATGAATAAGGTTACATTTGTGTCACCCAATTATTACAGGTTACACTTGGATCACTCAATTATAGGTAAGGTTACATTTGGGTCACCCTTCATATTTAAAAAATACATCAACTTAGTCATTTTTTCTTCTAAATCACTTGCATACCCTCGTTAACATCAGAGTGCTTAATTTGAAATCATTAATTAATCTAATACACAAACTAATATATGTTTTTTAAATATGAAGGGTGACTCAAATGTAACCTTACCCATAATTGAGTGGTCTAAGTGTAACTTTTAATAATTCGTTGACCCAAATGTAACCTTACCAATAATTGATTGACCTAAATGTAACTTTTAATAGTTGGGTGACCAAATGTACTTACACATAATTGAGTGACCTCCGTTGTAATTTATCTAATTAATATTTAAACTATAAAATCTAAAACTATAAAATCTAAAACCTAATACCTGGCCTAACACTCTAAAACCTAAACCCTAAACTCTAAATTCTACACCCTACATACTAAACTCCTAAATCCCTAAACCCTAACATAAATTCATAAACTCTACAAATAAAAAGTTTTAGATTATACAAACTTGTATATTAAAGTATTTTTCATACTCAAATTATATTAATTAACATTTATAGGTATTGATTAAGGGGCCCAGAAATTATTGATGCAGAAATAGCAACAAAAAAAAAGAAGTAAAAAAGAAGTTAAGAATAGCGGTCTCTCTTCACGTGATAGGTATGCATGACATGAAGAAGAAAACACGCCATATTTTGATATGTCTATTTTGTTTTTTTTAATTTAAATGTAAAGAGAAATATTATTCTTTTCATGAATTATTAATAAAATTTTGAGTAAGGCATTATGGATTTTTTTAATAATGTAAATATAGATATTAAAAAGGTGTATCCAAGTCCAACCAACAAACAGCCTGGGGGTTATTAATACCCACTCCATTCTGACATCGGCATAGAGGTTTGCTCCAACAGAGTGAGATCAAAAGGCAGAAAGAAGAAGAAGAAGAATGTGTGATGAAGAAGAGAGAGAGTTGGGAAGACAGGAAGCTGGTGGGTGTTGTCCGCAGTGTGGGAGCAAAGTGGAAGCGGTGGATGTAGAAAGGCGGTGGAGGTGCTGTTGTTTCTTACCCATTTGCTTCACCATTAAGAGAAGATATTGCTGCACCTCATGTTCTAGGCGTTTCGTCTCGTATTACTAGTCTTTTTTATTTTCATCATCATTTCTGTCCTGCTCTGCTCTTCCATGAATATGCCTTTCTATCATCACAGATCTCAGATTTCATTCTCTTCTCTTCTCTGCTTGTAATTGCATATTTGCATTTCTCAAATCTCAAATCTCAAATCTCAATCCCCACCCACTTCTAATTCTATATTAACTGCAAACAATTATATTTCCGTTTTCATTTTTTTTTCTTCTTTTGTGAGATTACTACTGAAATTTTAAGAAAACAACAAATCTATATACATAGCCGTGCCTTCAACTTCCATTCCGAATTTCCAAAGGAAATTGATTGATTTGTTGTTGAACCAGAAGGTTATTCGGTATCAAAACCTATATATATTTGGTGTCAAAACGAAAATAGCAACAGAAATTGCCTCTTCACACAAACTCTTCCCTCTTTCCCCACTATTGGATAAGACGTGCCTCCGAATGAATTTGTTTTCCTTCTAAAAACTGGACCGTCTCGTTTTGTTCCTTTCTCAAAATTATTTTTTTATTTATGTTATTAAAGTTTTCAAAAAAAATTATGTTATTAGACAAAATATAGTTTTATAATATTAATAAAAAATATTTTTCTAAAATTTTATCTAGGTTATTATTAAATAAACGTGTGTTTAGACTATATAAAAGAAAAAATCTCAAGTTTGTTGTCCTCCAAGTCAGAAATAATTTTCTCTCTTGGACAAATTAAATGACAATTTCTTTTATAGAAAATATTTTAAAAATAATGTTATAGAAAATAAATGTTTTAATAGAGAACTAATAAATGTATCTGATTAAATCAGTTAGAGAATAAATATTAATAGATAAAAATATATGACTTGAAATCCCTTATTAAATTGACGTTGCATGTTAATAGAGAACAAAGTCAATTAGAAAAATAACTTAAAAACACAATTATAGGGTATGTAATTAACCCAGGAAGATGAAATAGTTGGACTTGGACAATCTCCAAAGCATAGTATATAAATCAGAAACATTAATTGACTCCACCCTAGTGCAGTGAGACATACTCATAGGAATGAAGCAAACACCACTCCATGGAATTGAGTACCCAGGGTAACAGTAACACAATAAATTGATCAACCCTTACCCACCAACATTGAAACAAACCAGGTGGATCCATCCACACCAGCAAACACATTCATCAAAATCCATTTGCCTTACAAATGGATCCAACATTCTTTATTCCATAACAAGGCCGCCTCATCTTCCTACAGCAGCAGCAAAGAAGAAAACCAAATCATCATATAACCAGTGAAACAGCAGGAAGTAATTAAAAAACTATTTTTTTAAATGATAATATATATTATAATTGTGTTTTTATCTTTTCAATTTCATATAATATTTATATAGTAAATACATGATTGGTAAATATTTGAATACATATTTTTTATTATTCCATATGCGTTTACTAATTGAAGATATTTATATTGACATAATCTATAAACCATTAATACGAACAAAAAAAACAAGTAATGGATGATTTGATCAATTTTATTCAAATTGGCAAATAATTGAGTTGTACTTTTTATCAGCAAATTATAATTTTATTAAAAAATATACAAAAATCATTTTCATAAACTTTATTAAAAACCTTCTTAAAATTAAATAAAGAAAAATAGTACAATAATAATATACAACAACCAGCCAAAATACCAGAAAAACTACTAGGACAAACGTCAAAGAAATCAACATTAAACAATTAACTAACAATTGCAAGCTTGCAACACCTCATCTTCACAATTGAGATTTGCCATCACTAGAAGAGAAGACTCAATCAAACCAAATAATTGAGTTCTACTTAAAAGTCACAAGATGTCAGGTCCTTTCTTGAAACTAGAAAAAAAATTGATTTAACAGGATGTAAATAATAGATCCATGGATTTTGGGAGGTAATCGTAATTTGTCTTAGAAATTTGAAATTTTCGTATAGTTTAATTATTATTTTATTTTTATTGATGATTTTATTTTCTATCCCTTGATTTTTTTTTTTTTTGGAAATAGTCTAAAGGCCATCCTTTGAAATTTAATAATTTTACAGTCCTAAATTTGTAATAAATTTTACAAGTTCACATATCAACATATAATTTTGTGTTCAATGATTGTAATCGAGTATTTTTGCAATCAGCTGATGAACAACAAAACTTGCTTGTCTAGGAACACAAGACAATAAAAAAAAAAAAAAGGAACATTACTCATCATGTTTTTAATATCCATTTGAATAGTACAGTTGTCCGTGGTGGTAAAAACATTTGCTGTCTGTCTCAAGACCTCTTTATCGGGTCACATGCTTCCCCAACTGGAAGATGAGTAGCAGCTAATCACATATGCATGCGAATCAATCTAATTAATTACGAGCATGTGTCTTATTTGAGACCAGTTATGCAGTTATAGTAATGAATGAAAAGAAAGACACTTGGAACTTATTACTAAACTCTTCCCCAATGGAGCTTGGTTGCCAAAGTTTACAATCTGATTGTTTTGAGATTCAATTTGCACGCTCCTCTCGCTAGACATTATATATTTTGTAAGAAATAATATCTGGAAATTTATGTTACGGGTGGGGTTAGAAACTTCCGTTACATCAGTGATTACATAGTAAAAAGGGTAAATTTATAAATCATCATTAAATTTTATTCTCAAATTTAATTTAGTCACTGAAGTTTCAAAATGTTAAATTTACCCACTGAACTTTATACACTGAATATTTTTAGTCATTCATCTGTTAATTTTCTAACATTATTATGATGTGGATTAAATAAATAATAAAATATTAAACTTTCTTTAGACAAATGGCTAAAAACTTAGTTACTTTGTTTTGGTTTATACATCAAATATTTTCAAAAAGAACTTAATCAAAATAAAAATCAAAAATAATTATTAAATCATTGAAATTTGTTAAAAATATTATTATAACCCGTAAATAAACAAAATTTTAAAAATTGATTAAAATGATTCAACCCAGGTTAAAATTAAAAAAACATTGTTTTCATAAAGAATTTTTAAAAGCTGTTAAGACTTATTTTTTATTTGATTTTTAAAAATCAAACAACTAAACTATATTTTTAATCGTTTTCTATTTTTTAAAAATAAAAATTGAACTGCGTGTTTTTCAAAAAACCAAATTTGAATTAATTTCCATTGCAATTACTCATTCTTTTTATTCTTCATTCTGCAAATAAAAGTTAAACGCAAGGAACTTAAATTTGGGTTCAATCAAAAATTTTCATAAACTTATTTGATTGTTTTTTTGTTCGAATTTCATTGTTTTTTTTGTTTTCATTCTCATTTTTGGGGTTAAACATTCTAAAGACTATTGATTCTTTTTGCCTCTTTTTTTAGGCAAATAAAATTTATAAATTTTTGCTTGTTGCCGGTTCCAATAGAGTATTTTCTGGTTGTTCTATTATTTATTTGTTTATTTTTTGGTGGTGTTGTTGCGAGTGTAAATGGACAATGCATCTGTTTTTTCACACCTTCGGTTTCGAGGCTGAGGACAAAGATTCAGCCTTCAACAGATATTTCTCGATCTGGGCTTTGCTTCTCTAAGAGGGTGGTTTGCTCAAGTTCCATTGAAGGTGCAGAGAAGCATTTTCTCCTTCTGAATCTCGAATGTCCAAGTAAAATCTTCCTGCTTCTTTTTATATGATTTTTATCTTGCTCAGATGCTTCAAAGCATCTTCCTTGCTGGAGATGCGCGAAAACTGCGCTGGAGAGGGACGAAGTGGTGACACTTGAATCGCTCTAGTTTACAGACGAAATCCGTCGTTCAGCTCATTCACTCTTCGGACATGACAAAGCTTATGCTCCAGCTCCGGCTTCGAATGTTGATGATTCCAAAGGCAGCTTTCAATTTCCTTTAACAGACTTTTCTATAATATATGAGGAAGTCGATGAATGAGGAGAGATAAACCTTAGAGACGGGGAGAAATCGATATCAGAGAAAGTTACGATCATTGAATGACAAGGTTAAATTGATCGGAGTTAAAAGGGGTTAAGAGGGAATTGAGGGTTGAGATTTAGGTATTTTAGAGATTTTAGTTATTTTTTATTTTAAATTATATTTATAACTAAATCTTACTAAAATTATTGTGTAATAATAAAAAATAATAATTCACATCATAGCAGTGTTAAAAAGTTAACGGATGAGTGACAAAAAAATATCAATGCATAAAGTTTATGGAGTACATTAAACGTTTAGAAACTTTAGTGATCAAAATATGTCTAAGAGTAAAGAAAAAGTAGTCGCACAGTAGTTTAGCTTCAACCACTTATCACCGGCCGATCTTTGCCACCGTCAGTCCGTGACCATCACCTTTGGCACCAGCAGGAGCACCTCCCCACTCTGATCAAAACCATTACCATCACTCGCCGGAACGATGTAGCTTTTGCCGATAAAATTTTGCCGGAAGGTTTGGCCGAATCTCTAGTTCTTGCTTTTGTTACCGTCACTGTGCTGCTTGTTTGAGTTTTGTGTTCATGGGTCTTTGTTTACACCATGGCCATAGACTTCCTATTTCCTTATAGATGTTTCACATGATTTCCATGTGTGCTTTGTCGAGGAGGTCTCACTCGGATGGATCCAATATCATCGAGGGTCGGACGGTCTCTGACAACCAACCCCGTACTCTCCTATTGTCTGTTGGTTAGTTTGTCTCATATTTCATGCTCTTGGCTTTTGGCTAAAGTTTTCGTTCTTCTTTCGTTGAAGGTAGAGGTGTCAAACAGGTCATTCAGTTCAGTTTCGGTTCAGGTCATTTCGGTTCTGACTGCATTCGGTTTAAATTCAGTTCAGTTCGGTTGGGGTCTGGTTCGGTTTTAGTTCGGGTCTATGGTGATTTCGGTTCAGGTATCGGGTCAGGACATCGAGTTGGTTGACTTTCGGTTCGGTTGACTTTCGGTACGGTTGATTTTGGGTCGGTTATTTTTGGATCGGTTGATTTCAGGTCGGGTCAATATCGGGTTAATAGGATATTGATCGGTTTTAGTCGGGTTTTTAGGCCGAATTAGGTTTTTCCACCCTATATATGACTTTATATAGCATGTATATTTGACTTTTTGATAAGTTGTACGACAGATCACATCTCATATTTATTTATTTATTTTAATATATTTTCTTAATTTCGGGTTGCCTTTGGTTCGGTTGTTTTCGGTTCAGGTGAAATCGGTTTGGTTCCATTCGGTTCGGTTGAAAATCAGTTCGGGTCCATTCAGTTCGGGTGAAAATCGGTTCGGGTCAATTTTCAGTTCAACTGAAATTCGATTCGATTTCGATTCGGTTTATTTCGGGTTTCGGATCAAATTCGGGTTATCATGTTCATGTCAATTTTGGGTCTCGGTTCTGGTAAATCGGTTCAGTTCTCGGGTCTCGGGTCAAGTTTGTCAGGTCTAGTTGAAGGTCACTCCTCCCAGCATCTTACAGTTCTTCCTCCGAAGCTTTAGAGTCTCGGGAAGCAAGTTCTATTGGTTGTCGGCTTTGGGTTCAGTGGGTTCGGGTTGTGGTCAGATGACTGGTTCGTTCTTTAGCTTCCCCCGATGCTTATCCATTATCTCCATCTTCTTCTTCCGAGGTTCTCCTTTATAGTTCGGTCGATCCTGAAGTCCCATTTTTCTCTATGGTGTTCCTTTTGCTTCTTCTTCGAGGAGTCTTTGCGTTGTGTTGCAGAGTTTATGGTTGTTCGATGGCGGTTTATATCGTCTCTAAGAGCTTTGCTGCCTCGCCTATCAATTGTCTCTATGATTTTTGCTTGTGGTCCCCCGGTGATGCAGACTGAGAACTTAAGGGTTTAATCAGTCATCTCCGACCAAAGAGCTCTCCTAATTCGACTTTCAGGTTACCAGAAATGATGGCGATGACCTTTTGGTTTGTGGCAGTTGTTTGGCTCGTTTGCCTGCTTTTAAACTTTTCGTTGGTCCTTTTGATCGGCTTTATCTCTTCACCGGAGAAGTTTCTTGCCGACTACTTTTTCGGCTATTTAGGGAGGCTTTTCGTCCCTTGGTTTGTTGCTAAGTTTAGTTTCATTTCTTTCGATTTAGGCCATGTTGGCCTTCTGCTCTTTGGGTACCTCGTTACCCCTTTCCTTTGGGTCTCTAGTGTCTATTTATTTTAATGAAATTTATCATTTGATTAAAAAAATATTTCTAAAAATAAAATTCAGTGATAATTTATATAATTTACTCTAATAAAAATTGGGGTTAGCAACTTCCTTACATAGTAAAAAAGCATTAAATGTTTGATATGTTTGTTCAAAAAAAAGAAAAAAGAATGAAGTCGCATTAATATATTCATCATAAAGAAAAGAAAGCTCGACTCCCGTAAACCTCTATATATGCAGACAGATCTCTACTGCTACCGCAGATCGCTAAACCTTGTCTGGCTCACGTGCGTAAACGATTGCACTGCCGATATCTAAGCTTTTATATGCAATATTTGTTTAGCTTAAGCCAAACATCCCATACTTTTTTTATTATTATTTTTCATTTTCATTTTTCTTCCCAAGTACTTAGACAGGAAGGATTCTTGCTGTCTCGACTGGATTTTATTAGAGACTAAATTAAGGCACCAAGCCGAGTCTCCACCGTCAACCCCCCTCCCCCGCCATACAAAATTAAATAAAATAATCCGGCAGAGTAAGTAATACAAGTATTTTTCATCTATAAACCCGGAGAACTAGGCATTTCGCTCTTCCTCTTTTGTTTCAATCTTCTTCACTTATGTTTCTTTCGTTTCTCCTCTGAAATCAATCACTAGATACATATTTGTTGTTAACCATGATCACCGGAAAGGATATCTACGATGTTCTTGCAGCTATTGTACCCCTATATGTTGCTATGATTTTAGCGTATGGGTCGGTGAGGTGGTGGAGAATTTTTACCCCAGATCAATGTTCCGGCATCAACCGTTTCGTTGCAGTTTTTGCAGTTCCATTACTTTCCTTTCATTTCATCTCCTCAAATGATCCATATGCCATGAACTACCGCTTCATAGCTGCCGACTCTCTCCAGAAGGTGGTCATTCTTGCGGCCCTTTTCCTATGGCAAGCCTTTACCAAAAACGGCACCCTGGAGTGGATGATTACTCTCTTCTCTCTATCCACTCTCCCCAACACTCTTGTCATGGGGATCCCCCTTTTAAAAGCTATGTACGGAGATTTCTCGGGGAACCTTATGGTTCAAATTGTAGTTTTGCAGAGCGTGATTTGGTACACTCTCATGCTCTTCCTGTTTGAATATAGAGGAGCAAAGCTTCTCATCAACGACCAATTCCCCGAGACTGCTGGATCCATTACCTCTTTCCGGGTAGAGTCGGATGTTGTTTCACTTAACGGCCGCGAGCCTTTACAAGCTGACGCCGAGATCGGTGATGATGGTAAACTCCACGTTGTGGTGAGAAGATCAAGCGCGTCATCGATGGTGTCGTCGTTTAACAAATCACATGGATTGAATTCATTAACGTCCATGACTCCCAGAGCATCAAACCTCACCGGGGTTGAAATCTACTCTGTTCAGTCATCCAGAGAACCCACCCCAGGGCTTCAAGCTTTAACCAAAATGATTTCTATGCCATGTTTGCAAGCAAGGCTCCAAGTCCCAAGCATGGATACACAAATAGCTATCTGGCCCAGGGGGTAATTGCCGATGTTTATTCGCTGCAATCTTCCAAAGGAGCGACCCCGAGAACTTCAAACTTCGATGAGGAGATGCTCAAGATTGCAAAGAGAAGGGGAGGAAGGAGCATGAGCGGCGAGTTGTATAACGGATACCCACCGCCGAATCCCATATTTTCAGGGTCTACCAGCGGTGGGTCTAAGAAGAAGGAAAGTGGCGCAATGCCTAACAAGGAGCTTCACATGTTTGTTTGGAGCTCTAGTGCTTCTCCTGTATCGGAAGGGAATCTAAGGCACGCAGTTAATAGAGCAGCCTCTACAGACTTTGACACTTCTAAAGCGGCCCATCAACAAGAAAACGCTGCTTCAAGAGGTAATATTAATGTTCTTCGGCCTGTATAAATAGCATATTCGTCCATCCAATCCCATTCAAGAGGTAATATTGGTTATTTTGTACAGCAATGCAAGAGCTAATTGAAAATATGAGTCCGTCCGGCAAGACCGGCGGTGGTGGGGACAAGGATGTGGAGATATTGGAGGAGGGATCCAAGTTTCCAACAGGCGGATCTCCCTTGAGTTGCCAGAAAAAGGTGAACGTGGAAGAAGGCGACGTGGCAAGGAAGCAGCAGATGCCTCCTGCAAGTGTGATGACAAGGCTTATTCTTATCATGGTCTGGAGGAAGCTCATAAGGAACCCTAACACATATTCCAGTCTTTTAGGCTTGACTTGGTCGCTCATATCTTTCAGGTCCATCACTCTATCTCCTTGCTTAATTTTATTACTCCATAACTAGTTCTGATTTGGTATTTATATGATGTGCAGGTGGAACATTCAAATGCCAACAATTGTAAGTGGGTCCATAGCAATATTATCCGATGCAGGTCTAGGAATGGCAATGTTTAGTCTAGGTATTTCACTCACCACCTACCAGTAGTCCAGTACCGCTCAATACATAAAGTAGCTCTTGGTTTGATTTAGATGAAATGAAAAACAGGCTTATTCATGGCACTGCAACCAAAGATCATAGCTTGCGGGAAATCTGTAGCAACATTTTCCATGGCTGTCAGGTTTTTGACTGGTCCCGCGGTCATTGCTGCAACCTCCATTGCCATTGGTCTTCGTGGCGTTCTTTTGCATGTCGCAATCGTTCAGGTATAATTTTCTAAAATCTAGTTTCAGAATATTGTTTTTGGGTTTCTTCGAATTACTCATTAATCTTATGGTTATTCCCATTGCAGGCCGCTCTTCCACAAGGAATAGTTCCATTTGTTTTTGCCAAGGAGTATAACGTTCATCCTGACATACTTAGCACAGCGTAAGTTTGCTCCATATCCCTTCTTAAATTAACTCCCTCATTAATTCATGCAATGATATATATATATATATATATATATATATATATATATAGCTTTATGAAACGTGTTGTAACTTTGGATACTTATATATAAAAAAGGCAAATATGATCTATTCCAATATCGTTGCAACTAGCGGATAGTTGATGTGGATTATATCAGCTGATAGCTGATAGTATTAATTGATTCGACTAGCTGATAGCATTAGTTGATTCTATAAAAATGTTTGGTAAAATTAAGTGATAGTTGTTTGATCTTTGAACAAGCAAAATGATACATAAAGAAATTATTATATTCAATATTTGTTTGAATAATTTATTAGTTATTTAGTTATTAACATTTTGTATCTATAAATATTAATTATATTATAAAAAGAAAAAAACTTTGATACGCAGGCCGTGCCTTTTAGTTTTAGGGGTTAGAGTTTTAATTAGGGTTTAAGATTTAGGGGTTTAGGTTGTAGGGATTAGAATTTAATGTTAGTGTTTAGAATTTAGGGTTTAGAGTGTGGGGTTTAGTTTTTTAGGGTTAGGGTTAGAAATTTAGGATTTGAGTTTTTATAGTGTAAATACACAGGCTTGTGTAAAATTAATTTTACACAGCCTGTGTATCAAAGTTTTACCCTTATAAAAAATATATTTTTTAATATCATTAGTAAGCATATATGAAGGATGTATATATTAGTCACTTATTTTATTAAATTTTATTTTTAATATAATTTTAATAATTATTAAATTTAAATGTATTTATTAATTTCTTGTTTATAAAATTATATTTTAAATAGAATCTTATTAATTATTAAATTTAAATGTATATATATTAAATTTTTAGTTATAAAATTATCTTTTTAATTTAATTAGTTATTCAATTCTATTTAGAGTTTTTTTTTGTAATTGTCAATGACAAAATAATCTTTACAATTCTTTTATCAAAACCTTTAACTAAAAAAGCTTAGCATTTTCAAATTGAGAGGTTTATCCAAACTGCTATTACAATTCTATATTTACCAAATATCTAAATTAGCGAATTTGACTAGTCAAACTTTAAAAATAATTCAAACTTTTAATTTTAACTCAAAAAGTTATTTACCAAACATAACCATTATAATGCATGCAAATAACTATACTTTTCAAAAATCTTTTCATGGTTTTTATTTACAAACAAGTTTGAAAAGTATTTTTTTCTGTTTGGATGAAATATTTTCATGGTTTTTATTTACAAACAAATTTTCAATTTACGAATAGGAAAATAACTTTAGTAGCTAAACGCGATAACACATATATTCTTTTATTGGAAGATAGTTTTTACAAGGCAATATTAATTTTAATTTTGGATTACATTTTCTACTATTGAAATTATATTAAGACCAGTTTGTTATAATTTAATTTTACTCAATTATATAGAAATGTTTTGCAGGGTTATTTTCGGAATGCTGATTGCTCTGCCCATTACAATACTCTATTACCTGCTTCTTGGACTGTAATTTCTCGGGAAACAAACGGCAAGGAAAGAAAATGAAAAACACAGCTGAAAAATATGCCAACGGATTCAGTGAACAACAAAATACAGCAATTGTATAATGATTTGCATGTGACTTTTGTATTAATTTAATCTTTTAGAGATGCGTTTCCAATTACATTACTAGTTTCTTTCTCGACTTTTATTCTACTTGTAGTTTTTTAAAGCTTTTTTGACACGCTAGAGAGTTGATATAATTACACTCACACTGCTTAGAATTCAAGCTTAGTTTTGAAATTAATGCAAGCTATTAAATTTTTTTTAACATATTAGTGCAAGCTATGATCTTCGGCCGACTAGTGTTTAGTGATTGTAATAACCCGTTCCAATCAAACCAAACTAACCCATTACCAAATAACCGAACACATCAGGCCCTAAACTAAACCGACCCAAACAAAATCAAACCCAAAACCGACCCATATTATTCTAACCCTAATAATAAAAATCAAATAACCCTAAAACCTATCAGCCACCCTACAACTAAACCCTACCCGAATCATCACCCTAGCTGCCGAACCCCAGCTACCGCCGTCACCTTTCGCCGCTGCCGCTGCACTGCCATCACAAGTTGCCCTGCAAAATTAGGACACTTAAAAAAATGTAAGAAAAGGGTTATATAAACCCCACCATGTAACAGATCTGGGGGGTCGGAGTTCGAAAAACAAGAAAAAGAGAGTAAAAAGGTTTTTTTAGGTCAAAATTTTGTAAGGGTGGAAAATCTGAAAAATCAGGAGATCCGAAAGAAATTGTAAAACAAAAGGTTATTCCGAAATCAATCCAAATAAATTTTGAGGTAGTCTCTTTTTTTAGCACTTCTCGTTTTCGTTTGAATCAAAAATTTAAAGAAAAAAAAAATGAATCCCCTCAAGTTCTTGGCTTTGAAAATTATAATCTGCTTTTAAAAACGTAAAGCCGAAAGTTTTAATCCAAATCAAAAAAGGGAGGAGCTTTGGATACTTACCGGCCATCGGAAGCTCGCCCTCGTCGTGAGGCCGCCGGTGAACGGCGCGAAACCAGTGGAGGGTGAGAGCGGCGGCCCGATTTGGTTGAGAGTAAAGAAGATGATTAAAAGATATATATTCATGTTACATTAGAAATACTTTTTAAGTACATATAACAATTACTAACTTTAGATATATATAAATACTTTTTTTGATAAATATAAAATATATTTTATCATAAGTATTATATTTTAAGTACATATGTATATTCATGTTACATTAAAAATTGCATCATAATAATTAGATAAATTTAAAGATTAAGGTAATATTTTTAGTTAGGGAATTCGAGAATTAATGTCCCGGGCGTAAAGAGATACGACTTTTTCGATATCCTTAAATAAAATAATATCCTTACCATTTTTAAGATACAATATTTAAGTAAATTTTCTTTTATTTAGAAAATCGAGAAACTATTTTTCGGGCGTAAAAAGAAGTGATTTTTTCGGCTATTCTAAATAATAGAATGTTTCTTTAAATATTTAGAACATTTTCATGCATCTAAGAATCGTATTTTAAATTTTATTCGAATTTGTGATTTTCAACACTAAGACATTAAATAATCGGCTAGGTACCAATTTTTGGACGGTGTGGAGATGCTCATCCTTCCTCATCCGTAACCGACTCCCGGACTCAAATATTTTTATTTCTGGTTTTATCAGTGTCTGGTCTACCATTTTTAAATGATCGGTGGCGACTCTATATTTTAATTCCAAAATCGGGCGAAATTTTTTAAACACGATTTTTTTTTTACAAAACTTGAATATAAAAAGAAGCGCCGGACGAATTTGAGTGATTACAGTGATCTTCGTATCTTATTATATATTAATTTTTACAAAGAATTATATAATATTACCATGTTCTTATATATATATGTGTTTTAATTAAAAGTTTGAGGGCAAGCCACTAGCCAACCTTCAACTTCAAATGATAAATAAATTAAAAAAACTAGGTATGGTCTTTGACTACGGAAAGGATTACTGGAAACTTTAGTTGTTTTAAAACCCAAGGAAGGCTTGTAGGAAAAATTAATTGTGCTTTAAAATTAATTAAACGGGAAAAAGAAAACAGCTTCCGATTCATTGCATGTTAATCGGGCTTTATTGGGATCTTGGAGATATATTTAAAAGCTCGGAGCATGTGAACCTTGTCGATATTTTTGGATCTACACTCACTTGTGTCTTTTATACATGTCATTTTAATTTATTCTCATATGAAATGCCAATGTTAAAAAGGCAACCTTCTAATTTATTCTCTTTTCATGTTTATAGTTTTTTTTAACAGTTTTTACTTGTTTGTTGCTAGTTGCTTTTTTATAGTTTACATAAAAGATAGGTGTTTTAGCCAATACGATGTTTCTTCAGGTGCAATCGATGTTGTTTTAATGATAATCTCAAAAATAAAGGTCTACTAACGATGACAGCGTCGACTTTTGAAAGAAATTCAAACTTCAAATATCAAAATTATTAAAAAATTACTTAAATTGACCCCATAATTAATTAGATTGATTGGAAACCAAGTTAAAAGAAGGTTAAACTATAAAATAAGTGACAAAATTATATTTCTTTTTTGTAATAAGTGCCTAAAGTATTTTTTGTTTAAAATAAGTGCCTAAATTTTCATTTTGGCTGAAATAGGTGCCTAAATTTTCATTTTGGCTTATTTTAAAGTCAATTTTGGCACCTACTTGAGCACTTATTTCAATTAAAAATGAAAGTTTAGGCACATATTTCAGCAAAAAAATATTTTAGGCACATGTTTCAGCCAAAAATAAAACTTTAAGCACTTATTTCAGTCAAAAAATACTTTAGGCACCTATTGCAAAAAAAAAGACATAGTTTGAGCACTTATTTTATAGTTAAGCCTTAAAAGATATCAAAGTGAATAGTAAGAAATCAATGTTCATCGTAAAGTGTATAAGGTTTGAGTCCTTAACGAATAATAATGCGAAGGGGGTGTTAGCAGAAATGCATGGCTATTGTATACTTGATTAGGACGAAACCACCTTCTATCTAATAAAAGAATTAAAGAAAAGGAATAAAATAGTTCATCTTCTCCACCGATGTTCATCGCCATTCGAAAAAAAGAAAAAGAGAGATTGAGATTGAGATTGAGATTGAGCTTGAGCTTGAGCTTGAGCTAGAGCTAGTCCTTGAAAAATTAAAAATAGATTTTTTTTTCACTTTTGAGGTGAACTCTGTAGCTAAATTAAAGATCAAGGTAAGGATTTGACATATATTTTAAGTTAGTGTTTGAAATTCCAAAGGGAAAAGAGTAGGAGTTCAATCATTTTATCCTTATTTATATTTAACGACATTTGAAAGTTTTATTATGTGTTATTTAATAATTTATGTTTATTAAATTATTGTCTGAGCCTCTCAAAAAATAGCTTGGTATTGGAAAAGTAGAACTAAAGAGATACATTGAAGCCTTAAAGACAAGTTTATTTTTGTGTAGTTGGTAAATAATGGGGGCTTAAAGTAGTCTGCTATATACCAAATTGTTATTAATTCTTGTGTATACACAAATATCTTAATTTTGAGGTTTTCAACTCATCATCTAATGTCAAAGATTTGAAAGTAACAAAATTTTTATAAGTTAAAGATTTTCAGTTGACATTTTCTCTTCTAAATTGTAGATTCAATATTTATTAAAAACAAAATTTTTTTTTTCTCTAAATAAAAATTGTTAAAAAAAATTTAAAAGTACTAATCTTTACCCACATTTTGTTGGATAAAGGAAATATTGTTCTATTGAAAATAGACCGGTAAAAGGCCAAGGAAAACACAGGCCCAAATAGAAACCCTAAAGTCCAGTTCGCAACAATCTTTAGCTGCATATTGCATACTAGAAATATCAGGAATCAAGGTAGTTATACCTAGTTGTCGACGTGCACACTTTCAAAAAAAAAAAAAAACATGTTGTAGTAAAGAGAAAAACGTCATTGTCAAAACCATGACGGAATCAACCAAAACATCAAAATAGGAAACGTCAGAGCAAACACAAGAGCCTTCAGCCCCCAAAATTAGTTTTTTGGATGTTGCTTTTAGAGACCAAAAACTATAGCATTGATGACGTCATAAATCCAAGAAACAAATAAACTTTACTTAATGATAGAAAACAAAAAAATTTATTAACTAATCAATACTTGACACTTGATATTAATTAATTTTTTTAAAAAACAATTAAAATTTTTAAATTTTTAAAAAATCTAAGAAATTTTTAATTATTATAAAATAGTCCTAAAATTTTTAATTTACCTAAACTCAAATTCCCAAATCATCGTCGCTTTCGCTTCCGATTGCCGCCCCTGAACATACCTTGGTCGCTAAACCTAGGCAATTATTTTCTCAACATGGCATCGTCAAAAATGTCGAACAACGTTTCAATTGATCTTCGAACACGAAATTGATGTTCAGCTGGCACGTCGTTCAGCATTTCCGACACCGTGTTGGGGAAACGATCGCCTAGATTCGACGAACAAAGAGATGTATTCAATGACAGCAATTTGGGGGTTTGAGTAATTTTAAGAATTTGGAGATTGTTTTATAATAATTAAAATTTTTTGGATTTTCTAAAAATTTGAAAATCTTGGGTTTTTTCTTAAATTTTTTTAAAAAATGTAAATTAGTATTACGTATCAAACATTAATTGATTGACAATTTTTTTAACATCTTTTAATAATCAGATACCTAAAATTATAATAATATAAATTTTAAATATTTTTTAACAAAAAAAAAAACTTCAAACATTTAAAATTAAAAAAATATATATTTTGTACATCTATTTTTCTTTTTACTTTTATTTGGGCTTTGTGCTCTCTGTTTCCGAGGAGAAAGAATAGTGGCCACTGTGAAGCAGAAAAAAGGAAAAGTTATTCTGGCCGCAGGATTTCTCGTGATCAACGGCTCTGATTTGTTTTTTTCTCTTTTAGATCCACCCCTCCAATTTTCTCATCACCTCGTTTGGTCGTAAGTTCATCTCCGTCTCATCCAAAGCTGTCGGCTTCTTTATGGATAGATCGTATTTCCGTTGATCGGGTCGGTCGTGCTAAATGTTTTTCATCATGCATCAACTAAATTATTCTTTGATGTTTGCATGAAAGCGAGAGAAGTATGATGCATTTTTCTATATATTTTTTACTTTGTTCTGGGAGGAATGCCGTCTGAACTCAGGCCTTTGTTTTTTAGTAATTTTAAGGTTTGGTTTTATTTTGGGCTTTGATTTCTGTTGTTGAAATTTGTTATTTCCAACGTTGTTTTAGATCTTGCATCCTGAATCCTGATACTATGAATAAAACATGAGCTGAAATTTTCCGTAGCTGTTTCCTCACTAACCTGATTAAAATTATTGAAAAAGTTAACCTGATGAACTATTGGATTTTTTAAATATATTATTCTAATTTATTCTTGGTTTTCCAGCTTGATTCGTTTCACAGAGTATCGTTCATCTTTAAAAAAATAATTTATGCATCTATTTAGCTTGGATTTAAATGCTAATTGTTTGTTTCTTCAAATAATGCTGTAGGTCTCTTTAATTGAGCAATATTACAATGGGAAAACTACGCCGATGATAGAATAGCTCGATTGCGTGTGCTTGGCTACCAAAACCTCAATATTGTTTGCCGCAACTGATAGAGAATCTGTGTTTTGCTTCACGAGGTCAGTTGAAGTTTATGATGTCAATAAGACTGAAATGTGAATATATATTCCATGATTAACATATTTTATTTCAAGATATTATTATTCTTATGTGAAGGAGGTTTTTGAATTGCATGCTAGCGTTGATTCTTACCAATGGTGGATGAATTTTATTCCCTTTTTGGAAGTTAACAACTGGGGTAAATAATATTTGAAAGATATTCTTATGTTTCTAGACAGGCATGATTTAATGGAGAACACCCATTTCAAGAGAGGGGGTGAAAGACCAAAGAGTGCATGGTGAAAACACATGGCACAACAATATTACCATTTATTGGGTAGCATATAGCATGGAAAAGGCTTTGTTTCTTGTGGTTTTTGTTTTTCTTCTATTTAAGGTTGCATATAATCTTTTTATTTAAGTTTTTAAATTTGTACAACAGGAGAACATAAGTGGAGGAAGAAATGTAGTTACTTTTTTTTTTAAAAAAAGAAAATGAAATCTTAATTTACCCTCTCTCTGAAGTAACCTAATCCAAAAGTTGAAATGAAGTAGACTTAGACTTTTGCTCACTGGAAAGTCGTTTATTTTTGCTATTGTGGTCAGTCTCAGTATTAAGCAGAAATATTTTTTCCCATACAATTCAATATAATCTTTACAAGTTTTTGGTTTAAGCAAAAGCTAGACTCAGCAATAAGTTAACATGCAAATTACCCTAGATCAAAAGTGTCAAAGCAACAACAAAGAACATTGTGCTAGCAAGTTTTGACCCTAATTATCAAAACATGTATTGTTTTCTTCATCATATCTTTAAGAGCAAAGAAAAGGTTTTAAATATATTTTTATTAAATGCACGAGTTTGTAATAGAAGCAGGTTTTTATTTTCTTCCTCGTATAAATTTATAGCTGGTAGAAGTTAATGATGTTTTTGACATTTGGTTAGCTCATTAATGTATTCTATTCATGTGTAGGCTGTTGAGATATTCAAATGCAGTCCCCTCCTGAAAAAGCTATTGTTATGTTGGAAAGGTAAGCTACCGACTTGGCTGGGTCAAGTTTTACAAGTCACATGGATAGTACTTTCCAAGATGATGTAGATTCTGCTGCGTCTACTTCATCATCTTCAGATGATGATTCTCAGGTGACACAAAATGAAGATGATTTGTATAATAGGGATGCTTCTAAACAGTTAGTGCTCTATGATCCTGCTGTCAGTAGTACTGTTGGTTGCATGCCTCCTGGACCTATTCAGTGCCGACCTTCTGCAGGTCCAAGATTTTCTTCATCAAGACTATTGGCATCTGTTGGGGCTTTCACTGTCCAGTGTGCCAATTGTTTTAAATGGAGGCTTATACCAACGAAGGAAAAATATGAAGAAATACGAGAACATATTTTAGAAAATCCCTTTGTTTGTGAAACAGCTCGTGAATGGCGGCCTGATATCTCTTGTGATGATCCAACGGATATAACTCAAGATGGCAGCCGGCTTTGGGCAATTGATAAACCAAACATCGCTCAGCCTCCTCCAGGATGGCAAAGGCTTCTGCGAATAAGAGGTGAAGGAAGTACCAAATTCGCAGACATGTAGGTGTACCTCTCTATTGAGACAATCTTCAACCATTTATCTATGATTTTATAAGTTTCTTCATTGTCTTCTGTCTTTATACTATTTTTTTGATATTTTAATATCTACATGCATATGTGTGGTTTTAGCCTCAGAACATTCCTAGACTGTTATGGGCTTTAGTTCAACTGATCAATATTTGCTTGCTTTAGATGTCATAAGATGCCTTAAAACTCTTATTTGTCCGTAAACTATAAACATTGCATCTTTTTTCAAGCATTACTATTTGTTTCTTCAATAAGGAGCTAAGTGTTATGGTGATGTTTAGGACTTGGTATATGCTCACTAATTGTTAACCTGGTCATGCCTCGTGAAATGATCAATGCATATTTTTTACCGAAGAGTAATCAGTGATCTAAACTTAGTTTTAGAATGCTGCAGTTGTAATTTGCTTTTTCTGTGTTTTTCAGCTACTATCAAGCACCAACAGGAAAGAGACTGCGGTCAATGGTGGAGGTGCAAAAGTACATAATATTTACTTGGGCTTTTGAAATTTTTTATTCTACTTTTTTTTTCCTTGGGTACAATTGACTACTGGATAAGTAGTCAACAGTGACCATACCATTCATGCCTCTCCCGGCACCTAAATTTTCTGCTGATAATTCTTTTTCACTGTTTTCTGATTTACAGGTACTTGATTGAGCATCCTGAGTATGCAGCAGAAGGAGTAAACTTGTCTCGATTTTCATTTCAGATTCCCAAGCCTTTACAGGAAGACTATGTGAGAAAGCGCCCTGCCCGTCAGACAGCCTCACATGATAATGAAGGTATGATGATGGCACTAATATTCTTTCTTTGACTGAAAGAAGGATTGTTTATATTTATGCAATTTGGGTTATTTTGTATTATTTAGTAATTTTCTTGATTCCATTGTTTTACTGGCTTGTTCCTAGATTTCCTCTGCTTGTATCTCTAATTTTCCACCAAGTTTCTGCTATATCTATTTCCCCCTCCTTGTTTGACATCAGTAACAGAAAGCAAAATTCTGTTTGCAACCCGTTTAGAGGAAGCAGAGCATGGAAATTTCACTCACTTGATCGTCTGCTTTACATAGACTGGATCATCACTTTATTTTGGGAAATTTTTCTGGTGGGACTTTTTCTCTGTAAGAGGATATGGAATGGTTCTGGTTGCTTCTGTACCCCACCCTTCCCCGTTTATATTTTGAATATTGCTTTTCTGAAGAATGTTTAATAGAAATCTTATATTATGCTCTTCTGTTCTTTTGTTTGGATGATTGAACAGTGCTTCATGATTTGCATTTCATGCTTTCTTTCTAGAGTCTCGATTGGATGACTTTTGTTTCTATTTTTGGTATACCCCTTTTTCTACCATAATTGATAATTGATATGCATGTTTGAATTGAAATATGGACAAGGAGATGGTAAACCTCTGTTCCTTTAATCTGTTTGGAAGACATTCATCAGTTTGTTGATATTGTATTGCTTATAATAATTTGGGACGGATATAAGCATGTGGAATCTTTTTCTGCATTCTGCAGCGAATTATGCTTTTGGCTGATATAAGTCTTTTTTTTGTTTTATTCTACAGTGAATCCGCTAGCCTGGGCTGGTTCGGATGACACAGAAGTGCAGCAGGGGCACCTAGCGCTTCCACCTCCTGGTGCTGAGGCCTCTGTTTCTGATTCACCTAATCCGCCAGCAAAGCAGGCTAGGAGAACCCCATCAGAACAGATGTACTAAGCAAGCATGGTAGCAAGGTAGAAAAGGCCAGTCCGTCATGAAATAGCAATTATGGTTTATTTTGTTCACTTCTTTTGGCTCTAAAACGCTAAGCAGGATGGTAGCTTTGTTTTTAGTAATGGGAGATTGTGTGTTCTAGAGCATGTTTGTCGGGGGATATGTTGGGACTAAATTAAAAATCATGACATTTTATTTGTAACATGTAAGAGGAACCTATTCATACAACTATACATGTATGAAGGGCAGTTTGATTATTCTTTCATTTTTGATTATTTTTAGTTCCCCAGACAGTAGGTTTGGTCCAGTTTAATGAGGATCTTGGTTTTCTGTTGGCCTTTTCGTCATGTATCATATAGTCCATTCCAGGCATAATTAAATGTTTGAATTACAATAACGTGATAAAATCCTAGGATTATCAGGCAGTTCAATAATTGAGTTCATCCGGATTGCACAATCCTCGAGAAAGAAATAAAGGAAGAACAGAAGAAGAGCCTTTCCCATTCTATAATTCCAAATCTAACAAAAAGTAACGCACCAACTCCAGCTTCGGTTAACATCCATTCTCAGCTTGGGTCTGTGTTTCTTGCAGGCAAATCAGTCTCTACCCTAAGTTTTTTTTTTTAGTACGACCCATCACCATATCAAGATGCCGGATTTTCCTTAACTGTAACAATTGCCGCATCATTATTCATTACCACTAGATGTCAGCTGTTATTTTATCAGTCGACCATCTCTTGATGATATTCAAGTCGGTAAATATTTGTGCTAGTGATTCCCTCCACTCCCACAACTGCAACAGGCCGAGATAGTCAAGTATGCATTTCATAGGCTATATGAGCTCCTTTAGTTAACAAATTTTATGCAGTGCCACAGAAAGAATTCAACTTTCTTCAGTTTCAACCCAAAATATTGGGTACAAAAACTCAACAGTTTGTCTACTGACATTTATAGCAGCCACATTAACATTCTATTTCATCCATAAAATTCAGCTGAATTGATTCGACAACTTGATTGGAGAAATAATTTCACTTCTCGTGCTTCTCCTTCAAACTTATCTGATAAAATGGTTATGCATACAACACTACTCGTCAAATTCAGCTAAATTCATTGAACTTACCTGCCACTTTGAGATGGTAATTCATATATCACAGATGACTATGGAAGAGAGCAAAGGATCAGAGGCTCCACTAATAGTTGCACCTTTGTTTTTAACAAGCAGCAGATAGTCCAGAGCTCTCTTTGTAATGGTCTCACCCGGGATCATTACAGGTATACCTGGTGGGTATGGACAAATGAGTTCCCCGCAAATTTTTCCAAGACTCTCTCCAATTGCCACTTTCCTTTTTCTTGCAAAGAAGGATTCTCTTGGATTAAGACACATATCAATATCAGTAAATGGTGCTGAACCACAATAGTCTCCTTTGCCTTTTATTTTTTGAAATGACAAGGATGCTTCAGATATATTCTTTACTCCAGATGCAAGCCTCTGGATATGGTCCCTACAAGTTCCAAGGTTAATGGCAAAAGTAATAGATTGGTACCGACAAGTTCAGAGATCACTCCTTGATCCCTATATAAGGTTTCATCCGCTTCAAAACCAGATAAACCAAGCTGCCAGAACCCAAATGTAAGCCTCAGCGGATCAATGACAGGGAAGTTAGAAAATCCGGGTGCACCAAGAATTGAAATTCCAGGAATATTTCTAATAAGGTTTTTAGTTTCAATGGCCAAATCTAATGCATTGTTGAAAATACTGTCTGGTTTTTCACTTAGCTGAGCTCTGGCTGCATCTAGAGATGCCAAAAGCAGATAACTAGGGCTAGAGCTTTGAAGGATTTGAAGGCATCTACAGATTCTTTCTCTGTCGACAATATTCCCAGACATATGTAACATTGATGATTGTGTGAGAGAGCAGAGGACTTTGTGAGTAGATTGCACGGCCAGATCAGCTCCTTGCTGGAGAGCCGAAGAGGGTAGCGTGGGATGAAATCCAAAGTGCGCTCCATGTGCCTCATCAACGATCACAGGGATTTCATGAGAATGGCATAGCTTTGAAATGTCAGCCAAGTTGCTACATATACCATGGTAAGTAGGCGAGGTGATGAAAACTGCAGCTACTTTTTGACCTTCCATATGCAATTCCTGGATTGCTTTCTCTATCTGTAAAAATATCTACCAAGTTATCATTCTCAACCATTTCAACAGCATTAAGTAGAACGCTAGCTACTACACAACTGTGACTACTTTGGAGATTAACCTGTGATAAAGTAACACCACCAGCAATATCCCAATGGCAATCATAATCTGGGATAATATATTTGGGTATGACACCAGATAATACCATGGCAGAAATGGCTGATATATGAGAATTGCGAGGTAGAATTAAATATTCTCCTGGGAAGCAAGTTGCCAGTATTGCTGCTTGGATTCCACAGGTGGTACCTCCGACAAGAAACCATGTCTCAGATGATCCAAACAGCTCGGCTGCTTTCTTTTGTGCCTCTAAAATGGGTCCCTCTGGAGAAAATAGGTTGTCAAGTTCCGGAAGCTCAGGTAAATCGTGAATGAAAGGTTTCAAACCAATGAGCTGAACTAAGGATGATGGTGCAGCCCGACCCCTGTTATGTCCTGGAAAATGAAAACTAGCAGCATTTTGGTCAGCACAAGTTTTCAAGGCACTAACCAATGGAGGGATGCTACTCTGGTGAGCGATGGGAATACAGATTCCGTCTCTGGTGGCTAACTTAGCAGTTTCCATGGTGCTTCCTTCATCTTGCTTCTTTTGTGGCTCAACCGTTCCTTTTTCCTGCAAGAATTTAAAGAATTAGCATATGCACATTCGAAATCCCTAAACTTTACTTGAATAAAAAATTTAACAGATTGACGTTCCCCCTCCTTTTTGTTTATAATCTTTCTATACATGTTTCTTTTCAGAGTGAATCTTGATCAAAACCAACTTTACTGATGTTGTAAAACACCAAATTAAAAGGTTTACACTAAATATAAATTCATAAAATTTGCCGCATCCATCCTGAATCTTATAAATCATGTTACAAGCCAAACACTCAAAGACGTATCTAGGAGATTGTCTTTCCGACAGAAGAGTTCAACTAATGTGCAATCAGGTGCATTGCAGCACGCAAAAAAAAAGGAAGGAAAATGATTGAAGATACAAATGGCGGTGTTGACGAAACGAAGAATGAAGAAAAAGAAATGGGCACTGACCTTAGCAGCGAGAATTCTTGATAACGAAGAACTGGGAAGCAGCAGACAATTCTGGAAAAGAGATTCAAGTGAGCTGGAATTCGGATACATTCAATTCAAATGCAACCAAAAAAGAGTTAGAATGAAAGTTGAAGAAACCATCGAAATAAACGGAAATTGGTAACCCAGTTTCTGAAAGAGCGGCTGCGGTGGTCTGAGTCTCAGATCAGATTATCAATCCCTTCTAAATTTTTGATTTATTATTTTAATACTTATATACGCAATCCTGTTATATTTTATTATTTTAAGTTAATATATTTTTGGGTAAACTATGACGGGTACTTTTTAATTGGTTTAAATTTATTATTAAATTTTATTTTTCGACTCGTTTATATTACTGAACATTTAATTTTTTAACGGCATAATAATGTCATTTTGATGCTATTATTTTGAATTTAAATTGCTCAAAACGACATCGTCTTACTGGAGAAAAATATAAAAATTATACACTTAATAAAATTTAAATCTAGAACCTTTTGAATCAAAGGTAACTTTCTAACCACTAAACTAACTTAGCATCTTTGTATTATTTTCAGCACAAATAATATATATTCTAAATTACAGTTGAGATTAATTTAATTTATTTTATCATATAAATAATATTACTATGTATAAATAATATAAATATATTAGAAATAATATTAATATACATATTAATATATATAACTAATAAATAAAATATTTATATTAAATAAAAAATATATTATAAATATTATTAAATATATAAATAAATAATATATTATTATAAAAACTAAAAAAAATAATTTTCAAAAAAATTCCAAAATTTACAAATAAACCCCAAAATCCACCAAAACATTAAATTCTAACCTATAAACGCAAAACCCTAAATCATAAATCCTAAACCCTAAAACCATAAACCCATTAGCATCCAAAAAGGATGAATTTAGGGTTTAAGCTTTGAACTTTTGATGAATTTTTTAATTTTTTTTTGTAAATTTTAGAAATTTAAGATTTTTTAAAATCATTTTTTAGTTTTTATAATAATATATTATTTGTTTATATATTTTAATATTATTTGTTCATGAATAAAATTTTAGAGTTTAAGATTTATAGTTCAGGGTTAAGGTTTATGCGTTTAAGGTTTAAGATTTTGTTGGATTTTAGGCTTTTTGAAAATTTCAGAATTTCAAAAATTAGTCTTTTATTTTTTATAATAATGTATTTGTCTACTTATCTATTTAATATTATTTATAATATAAAATATTTATATATTATTTATTATTTATATACTAATAAATGTATACTTATATATTTCTAATATATTTATATTAGAAATAATATTTTATATTATTTATAAGGTAAAACTTTGATACACGGTCTGTGTAAACATGTATTTTTGCCTTACAAAATACAAATCCTAAATTCCTAACCCTAACACCCTAAACCTTAAATTTTAAACACTAACCTTAAATTCTAAACATTTAAACCATAAACTACAATCCTAACCCCTAAAATTAAAATAAATATGTTAAGTTGGCTTAGTGGTTAAGATGTTTTCTTTTATTTTAAAGGTTCCAAGTTTGAATCCCATTGATTGCATAATTTTTTATATTTTTCTCCGGCAAAAGAACATTGTTTTGGTCTAGCATCCAAGTCATCATGCAGTTAAGGAGTTAATAGTGCAATGGTATAAACAAGTCAAAAAATAAAATTTGGTGACAAATTTAGAACAATTGAAAGGTTGGTGAAATAAACGGGTCACCCCAATAATTTAGTAGTACCTACCCTACATTTTTTATCAAATAAACTCATTCAAATAAAAGGGACTTCGACATTTATGACTTTTCTCTCGTTCACTGTATTTGTAACACCCTAAATTATAGCCTAGAAGTATTGAAGTCAATTGCTTAAGTTGATAGCTTAATTGAATCTTGAAATTACGCTAAACTGATTAGTAAAGGATCTAATTGAAAGGATGAATGAATTAAGTGATCAATTTAAAGTGACTACATTAAATTAAATGAGAAAGATGGGGAATGCATGCTAAATTCCTTGTTTCTCTTAATTCCCTTGATTAAGTTAATAATAGGGATTGATTAAGGGATATTTTAGACAATTCACAAATCCGATAACTTGGATTAGATGATTGTCATCATCTTCTTCACTTTCTCTTTGTTGGCCGAATTGAAGAGAGAAAGGAAAGCTTGAATTCATGCCCTACAACCTTGATTTAGCTTCAAATTAAGTCTAGATAGCTTAGTGATTAAGGTAATTACTTGTTTCTCTTGTAAATTTCATGTTTGAATTGTTTAAATTGAAATGGAAATGTGAGTTGAATGTATAGATGCTGGAAATGTGATGAACATGTAATAGACCCATGCATAATTGTTGGAATTGATCTCAAAATTGTTAGATGACATGTTAGGTCGCATTACATGTTGAATTGTTGTGGTTATATGCTGGAAATTATGTGAAAGGAATGGTATAACAAAACTAGGTTGCTGGAAAATTGAAATTGGATATTAATGCAAGAATTGAATGGTTAGAACTTGTAATTGAGCTATGGAATTAATGAATTGATCATGATCATGTTTAGATAATGTAAATGGGATGTTAAACAAGCTGAATTGTTAGTAACCAATGCTGGAAATGAAAGATAAAAGAATGAACATAGTCATATAGCCTAGAAACTGTTTTAGTAAGAACCTATTGTGTAAACATGCAAAATTAAGCTTTGTAACCAAGTTGCTCTATTTTGGTTGCCTTGATTAATGAATTAACATTGAATAAACATGTTTAGGATTCTATATGAAATGAATTATAGGGCCAAAACATTGGTTAAAATGAATTTAAGGAATTAAAATGTGAATAAGTGCAATCTGCCCAGAATTGCTCTGTTCTGGGCAGTCACTTTGAAAATTCACCAAAATTTGTGTAGATCAAATTCAAGACTGAAATTTTAATGACATGATCCTTAGTATGTCTACTTTCATTAGGTGAAAACAGAACCGAAAACTGAGTCCTATGCTGGAAACTGTAAATAGAAATAGCTGGACAGTGCAAACTGTCCAGGCAGTGCAAATGCCCTGTCTTTGAACAATAAACTGTATTAATTGGATAAGAAATAAAATGCAAGCCTATTATGGTCTTAAGTACAATTTTGTTATCTTTCCAACGGTATAAATTAATCGAAATTCCGACGTAGGAATTGAAAGATATGCCTGTTTAAGCATGTAGTGTGCAAGCTGCCAGGCAATAACGGTTAAGCTAGTTGGAAACTGTTTTGTACACAGTTTTATTGGACTGTTTTGTAACAGTTTGGGATAATTAGATCCTACCTAGTCTTGTTTATTGAAATGTTGACAGAATTGTATAAATATGTTTATATGCATTGAAATAACCTTGCTTCCATGTTGAATTGTTTTGTGTATACATATTGATGAGTGTGTTTAATCATGAACTTGCTAGAGCAAGGAGTGAATTTGGAGGAAGGAGAAAAGGGAAATCATCCAAAGGCTAAGAACAAAGGAATAGATATACAAGACAATTGCTAGCATGCTTGGATTGTATTGTGAGTGTAGTTACCTCTAGGGTTAGGACTAGGCTTAACCAATGTGTTTTATTACATTCTTGACATGATAATGAATCTAAGCATGAACTTGACTTAATAAGGGAATGATGATTAAAGAAACACATGAAACTTGATCCTAGTCTTGAATACTTGTATATTTCGAAATGCTTATGCATGATTAGTGAGTGCTTGGATGCTTGTATGTGCTATAATGCAACATGATTGTATGCTAAGACTTGTTTGAGATATGATGTTATCTCATTTTGATGAAATGGATCTTGAAACCACTTGACTTGTGAGCTAAGGCTCAATAGCCTAAGGGCTTAACATGAAATGATCTTGCTTGACATGAACATGATCTTGAACTTGATAACTTGAATAAATGGTAATTCAAACAACCTTGGTAGCTAGTTGGACTAGGTAGAAGGGCATGCCTTAGAGTCTAGAGCTCATTGTGTACAAGTGGACTACGGTCCAGGGCTAAGGCCCCTATTTGGCGACAGACGAAGGGTACATATGTGGTCTTTGGCAATAGTAGGAGGGTTGACCAGCACTACGGTGCATCTTGTGGCGACAGTTGGTTGGAGACTCGATTACCTATACAAACTAAGTACCAAAGGGGTTGTTTAATGAAATAACAAATGTAATAACGATTCAATTATACATGATACTTGTCTTGAATGCCATGAGATGTATGTTACTTGAATTGAAAGCATGACTCCTTGGTTTCTTGTTTTTCAAGCATGTTGCTTGATTTATGAATTATGACTCCTTGATGCTTATACATGTTGGCCGAATACTTGCTATCCTAGATAGGATAATCTTGATGCTTGAAAGACTAGATAAGGTCACTCTTGATGTTTTAAAGACTAGCTAAGACTACTTTAATGCTTGGAAGCCTTAGCTAGGTTTATACTTGATTTTAAAGACATGAAACATGAAATAAAAAATGGATAGACTAGTTACTACCTCACTAAGTACATTTTTGTACTTATCACTCTTGTTTCATTTTTCCCAACCTACAGGTTAAAGGATTCAAACATTGCTTGATCTTGAAGCTTGATTCCTTGAGCAAGAAGCATCTTACACAAGCTTGGTTAAAGTATGATTTCATACTTGTTTTGTATCTCCTAGAATGGTGGCACTAGATGTATTTAAATAGCTTGAACATGCATTTTGAAAGATTGTATATAATGCTTGATGGGCCTATCTATGTTATGTATATAGTATCATGTATGTGATGAACCTTGATAACATGTGATGGTTGATGTGTTGCTGCGCATAGCAAATTGAAGACCGACAACTAATGTTCATGCGGTACATGAAGGACCACAACAATGCCATCACCTAAGTCATCCTGGAAAATTACCCGGACAGCCGAGTGTCGTTCCCTATATTTCCTGCGAAATTCTTGCCACAGAAACCACAGAAGCAGTTGCCACGACAATCGCAGAAGCAGTTGCCACGAAAACCGCAACAGATGATGCCCCAGCAACATACACAGCAGTTGCCACGGTAACCCACATTGAAGATGTTGTGGCAACCGAGACTGAAGACGCCCCGACAACCACTGCAAAAGACAAAGGTAAAGCACCTATGCTCAAACCAACTCGTACTTAATCATTTTTCGATTTTTTAGATTCGGACGAGTCCTCCATTGCACCAACAAAGACCACACCAGTCGAATCCTCCAAGCCCAAGTGAAAAGCCAATGACATTGAGGAAGAGGATGATGAGGACACACCCGTATGAGGATCGGTTCCACCATCGGCAACAAGGAAGTAACCACCGCGTTCAAGCAAAAGAATCAAGACACTGGCTAAAAGGAAATTAATCATCCACAACGACGAGCTCTCGGAGTAAGTCATCGTTTGCATTTTATTTTTTTTTATTTTACTTTCTTCTTTTTGTATACATTGAGGACAATGCCTCACTCGAGTTTGGGGGGGGTTGTTACTAGTTAATTGTCATGTTTAGTTGCATTCATTTTAAGTATTGCATATAAGACGCATAAATTGCTTGCCATGCCTTTAGTTGGAACAAGAATTGCCTAGATTTGATGAATATCCGATGATGACTTTGCCAATGCACTTAATTGATAGAACTTTTTATTCTAGGATAACCGTGGAAACACTTAGAATCCTACTATGATGCTAAACTTGGTGAAACATTGTTGTGGCTTGATTGATTTAAGGAATTCTAGAGAACTTAGATTGATAGTTAAAAAATTGAGGGATTAAAATAAAAAATGGATGAATGCTAGAGGTGCCCGAAACTGGCTCTAGTATGTGCTAAAAATTGATCGCTAGAGGTGCTCGAAACCGACTCTAGTCGAATAAAAGAAAAACTTAAGAAAACTAAAAACAAAACACTAGAGGTGCCCGAAATCGGCTCTAGTTAAAACATGTTAAAAGAACCCAAGAAAGTAATTTGAAAACCTCTTGTTCATATAGAATCTGAAAAAACAACTTATACACAACTCTGTACACACTCACAAGCATTATAGTTTGATCCTGAGTAACTCCTAAGTTGTCCGAAAAATGAAAAGTCAATCATACTTTGTGCCACAATTCTGAGGATTGAAATCAATTTTGAAGCTAAGTTTGTGAAAATTGAAGTCTTGGCGGGAAATTATTAGTTTGCATTGTTTGAGGACAATCAATAGTTCGAGTTTGGGGGCGTGTTAAGTGTCAAAAAGTACTATTTTATTCACCCTTTCTACTCATATTATTGCTAGACTTAGGCTCATATTAGTTGCATTATTAGCCATTCATGCATGTTTGCATTGTTTCCTTGATGGTTAAGCTTGATTTCATATTTTGCTTAATTTTGTGGAAAAAAGGTGCTGCCGATAGTTGTTTTTGTGTGTATAGAATCAGTTGCCAAATCAAGGCTAAAACCAGTTGCCAGGGCAATACAAGAAGGAGATGCCAACGTAATTGCCAGGGCAGTGCATGAAGGATACGTCGAGCTAGTTGCCAGGGCAATTATCGACAATAATGGATAAGATGATATGGCAGCCGAAATTGATGACTGGATATGCCCAACATGGAGAGGTCAAAGAAGGATTAAATCCCAAGAAGATAGGAGAAGATCTAGAAGGAATTTAAGTATAATAAAAAAAGAATTATATTCTTTAAAAGTATTTAATTCCAACTTGACTTCCTCTCCAAGAAAGACTTTGACCTAGCCATCTCCTATTTAAAGGAGCCCAAGCCGTCAACTCCATATGTGCAAGAGATGAGAGAATTCGACAAAAGGCTTCAACATCTTCATCTTTTTCTTTCTTGTTCGATTATGTTTATGTTAGGAAAAGTTTGTTTTATGTTTCTTTGGAACCTAGCCTTGAACTAAATCTATTTGGCTAAGGTTATTGTGTTTAGTGGTTGTGAGAAACGATTGGATTTTGTTTAGGTAATATAGTTTGCACTTTCAATTCAAGGTTTACTCATTCTTGGTTTTTATTCTTGTTTGCGAGTGAATTGGGAGAGGATCTCGTAAATCTATCTATTTATCTAATATTGGGATAGTTAGATTCATGAAATAAAAAAGTATGGTCTTTATTCAATCTATCAATGGTGAAGATTAATCCAGCTTAGGAATAAGTTAAAGGATTTCAACGGCTAAGAGAAGCGTAAGATTGGTTGTTGTTCACTCTTGATTCATGCAGAGATGTATTGTCAAGGCATGCACAATTAGCTAGATTTTTGACTTAGGGATAAGAAGAAACCATTGAAGAACGCTCTGCCGAACCTTGAAGGTTGCTGCCCAATTGCCCAAACAATTGCCCAGTCAGTTGCCCAGGCAACCGTTCTACTAGTTGCCAAGGCAACCCAACTGTGCAAGTTGCCACGGCAATTGAGTTGCCACTGCACTCTTTTACCAAGACAATACATTCGGCTATCACTCCTCAACTCACAATAACCTGGCCTATTCTCTCTCATTTGATTACATCTTCTTTTACTTTATTGATTTCTAGTTTAGTTGTTAGTTAAAACTCCTATAATCATCTACTTTTGTTTTTACTTTTACAGTGTAAGAGATTAGATTCTTGAAGTGGCACCAATCCTTGTGGAGACGATATCTTTTATACTATAACTTGCGACGTGTACACTTGCACAATTGCGGAGCACTTATTACGCGCAATATATACCAGCGCGTAGCTGACCCTACTAGACTGTCTTGGAAGCAATGGATAAGCAGCTTCTCGTTATCCAGATACATCGACATCTTCCTGCAATACATAGTCAGATGTGCTGTAGGGCACGTTGTTCCATTATATTTTTCAAAGTCAGGAACTTTGAACTTTAGTGTTACTATCATATCAGTCACTAAGCTTAAATCCTTGGCATCCATTCCTCCATATATACGTCATTCTTGGAAAGATTTAATCATTCCATCGAACTTCTCATAAAGATCATCTCATTTCTTCTCAACTTTCACCTTGTCGGCAATTTCATCGAGATCAGGCACCTCAATGACTTCCTCAAAGTTTATCTTCCTATCATTCCGTGCTGAGGTTTCAGCAATATATGGAGAAATCTTGACCTTTGAAGATTGAGCTTCTCTTTGCATGCTTGGATAAACAAAGGCCATCCCTTGAAATTTCGGCACAACATTTGCTTCTTCACCAATTTCCACTACATCAAGGTCCTTAAAACCTAGCATAGATGCAATTGAACCAACCGTCTTTTGATGAACTAACTCCATTTGTTGCTTCAAATTTGTCTCCAACTTGTCTAACCTATCCTGGGTACTCTTGTGGTTGCTTTCTAGGGCTGTCACACTGTCTTCCATTGCTCTGACTTGAGACCGAGTACCGTACTTGTGGTTTATTTTTTCTATTTTAATTTTCTGTCATTTTTATTTAAGTTAGATTCTTATTATGTCATGTATGCATGCACAAATGTAAGCACTAATACAAAGAAAAACTATTAAACACAAAAGAATGAAATGCAAATGCATAGATGCAAGGGAAGTGCCATCAATTCCATGAAACAATTTCTCAAGAAACAACTCTTTTATTAGATTAAAATGTTCCTTATTACATCAAGTTTTGTTCACAAATATTTTTCAGCTTGAACTCCTAATTCTTTGATCTCTTCAATGAGCCATATAAGCCTCGGTCCCACTTCTCTTGATGGCTTGATGTACTGACGAAAAGCTGCAGCTTCAGTGGCTAGCATCATCACGTGTTGAGCCACATCTTGTACCTGGGTCATGACAGCCCTATCAAACTTATCTCGTTCTTGGAATCTTCTAGCCATGTCCCTAAGGCGAGTAAACTAGTAGTCATTACCTCCCTCAGTGACGTCTTCAAGGACCAAGATCTTTGTCCTACATTCATGGATGATGTTATCCATTCCTTCAACCTGTTTTTTCAAGGCATCATTCCCACTTAGACAGGCCTGAAGCTCAATATAGGTGTGATGGTTCTGAAGTCTGTGCAACGAGTGGTTCAGATCATTTATTCTGGCTTGCAACTTAGCAACACAAGCCTGACTCTGCTTTAGCTTCGTACTGGTCTGGTCATATACCTTATGCAACTCAAATAAACGAATCATGTTGTCGTGGGTTTTCCTTTTCCATGTGGCCACACTTTCTTTATCACTTTTATGGACTCGTTTACCATTTCCATTATCAGTTGCCGGCTTACTCTTCTTCCTCTATTCCGTAAGGGCTTGTCTGCATTTCTCAACCTCGCGTCTTCCTCGTTCTTTTTCTTTCTCTACAACATGCTCGATCTCCTGCTTCCACTGTTCGGGGGTTTTTCTCATATCATCATTTCTAACAGTAGTCTAGAGCTTGAGGAAGCCAACCCTTTGGATCTCAAACTTCTTTTCTAGGTCTTCATACATCTTCACTACTCGCTTAGTCTCCCCTATATATTTTTCAACATCTAGGCCTGACTTAAACTTGTCCCTCTGGTTCTACTCTTGTAAGGCTTTTATCTCCAGCTTAGCCCTTCTTAATTCTTCTCTCAAGATGTCAGCTTTTATAGGGACTACCTTTAAGTGTTCCTCTAGAGACTTAGCTTGCCCAGATGTAGGTGCTATGACTTTGTCATTCATTCTCGTATGCCTATAAATGTCATAGTTCGGGGTGTACATGCAGTGAGTATCAAACTTTAGCTTCATATGATAACAATGGTTCCATGCATTGCTGATTGTCTGAACCTTCTGTCTGAAGTCACCTTGGAACTCGAATTCTGATAAGCCAAGACCGGTAGTGAATGGTATGAACTGCCGAGACTCATGGTGTTACCTATCCAAGGAACCCTCCATCTGATGTCCTCGTCACGATGATTGATAAGTGTTCAAAAGTACTATTTTTCTTACCCTTTTTACTCATATTATTGTTAGACCTAGGCTCATATTAGTTGCATAATTAGCCATTCATGCATTAATCCATGTTTCCTTCCATCTTTGAGCTTGATTACATAACTTGGTAGTTTTTGTGGGAAAAGATGCTGCTTTGGTGTGTTTTGTGTGTATGTGCAGGATCACTTGCCAAAGCAAGGCTAAGAGCTAGTTGCCAAGGCAATGCATGAAGGAGATGCCGAGCTAGTTGCCAGGGCAATGCATGAAGGAGATGCCGAGCTAGTTGCCAGGGCAATTGTCGACAAAGAATAAGGTGATATGGCAGTCGAAATTGATGACTAGACAAGCCCAAGATGACGTGGAGCAAAGCTAAATCCCAAAGGAATTTGATTTCCATGAAGAGATTAAAGAAGAATTAAATTCCAAGAAGATAGGAGAAGTTCTAGAAGAAATATAATTATAATAAAGAATTATATTCTTTAAAGATAATTTAATTCCAACTTAACTTCCTCCTCAAAGAAGGACTTTGACCTAGCCCTATAAATTAGAGGCCATGTCGTCAACCCCAAAAGGAAAGAGATGAGAGAATTTTCGACAAGCATCAAGGGCAAGGAGGATTTCGACAAGCTTCACCTTTCATCTTTTTCTTTCTTGTTCAATTAGGTTCATGCTAGGGATTCTTTATCTTGTGTTTCTTTGGAGCCTAGCCATGAACTAAATCTATTTGGCTATGGTTATTGTGTTTTATGGTTGTGAGGAACTATTGGATTTTGTTTAGGTAATAAGAGTTTGCACTTTTCTATTCAAGGTTTATTCATTCTTGGTTCTTATTCTTGTTTGCGAGTGAATTGGGAGAGGATCTCGTAACTTCATCTGTTTATCTAATATCGGGAGAGTTAGATTCAAGAAACGAATGAATATGATCATTATTCAATCTATTGATGGTGAAGATTAATTTGGCTTAGGAATAAGTTAAGGATTTCAACGGCTAAGAGGAGCGCAAGATTGGTTGTTGTTCACCCTTGATTCACGCAGGGATGTATTATCAAGGCATGCACAAGTAGCTAGAGTTTCGACTTAGGGATAAGAAGAAACCATTGAAGAACGCTCTGCCGAACCTTGAAGGTTGCTGCCCAGACGCCCAAGTAGTTGCCCAACTAGTCGCCCAGAAAACCATCGATTAGTTGCCAAGGCAACCCCGTTGTGCAAGTTGCCATGGCAACTGAGTTGCCAGTGCATTCTTTTACGAAGACGATCCAATTAGCTATCACACCTCAACTCACGATAACCTGGCCTATCTCTCTCATCTAATTACATCGCCTTTTACTTATTTGCTTTCTAGATTAGTTATTAGTTAAAACTCCTATAATCCTCTACTTGTGTTTTCTTTTACTTTTTACAGTGCAAGAGACTAGATTCTTGAAGTGGCACCAATCCTTGTGGAGACGATATCTTTTATACTATAACTTGCAACGTGTATACTTGCATAATTGCGTAGCACTTATTACGCGCAACAAGTTTTTGGCGCCGTTGCCGGAGATTGGCAATAGCGACTTTGTTTTTATTTTCTTGCACTTTCTTTTTACTTTTCTTGTTTAAGATTCAAAGGGCTAAAAAACTTTGGTTTGCATTGGTATATGACGAGGGCGAGACCGATTACACCAAAATATCCCTTTGATCCAGAAATCGAACGAACCTTACAAAGACTTAACCGAAGGATAAGAGTATCAATGGCTAATCAAGACGGCAATATGAATCAAGATGTTCCAGCAAGAGGAAGAGTGATTCTTGCACGAAACAGAACTATTCGAGACTATCTTGAAGAAGATCTTGATGGACTTAATCCAGGAGTTGTCGCATCTGAAATTGAAGCCAACCACTTTGAATTGAAACCGGTAATGTTTAATATGATCAATACAATTGGTCAATTTGGCGGCTCAGCAACTGAAGATGCACGACAACATCTTAAATCTTTCCTCGAGATTTACAACTCGTTCAAACTACACGGAGTCACCCCCGATGTTTTACGATTAAGATTATTCCCCAATTCACTGAGGGATAGGGTGCAATCATGGTTGAATAGCATTCCTGCCGGATCAATAGGATCTTGGACCGATCATTGTCGTGATTTCCTTGCTCGATTTAATCCTACAAATTTGACTAATAAGCTTCGTAACAACATCACTTCCTTTCGGCAGACAGATGATGAATCCATGTACGAGGCTTGCGAGCGATATAGAGAACTTCTACACAAATGCCCCCTACACGGATTCTCGGTGTGGACTCAAGTAACAATGTTTTACAACTCCGTGAATGCACCAACAAGGATGATGCTAGATGCCTCGGCAAACGACATACTCTTAGATAAGTCACCGGAGGAAGCAATGCAAATTCTAAATAGGCTGGCCAAGAATGATTATCAATTCCCCTCTACTAGAAGAAGAGGAGTTAGACGCCAAGACACAATACATGAACTAGGATCATCATATTCAATTTCGGCACAATTGGCCACTTTAACCAAGATGGTCCAGAACATGCAAAAACCAAACAACACACATGAGGTCAAGGTAATGGATTCTTTTTGTGAGTTATGTGGTGATAACCATGATTCTTCTAAATGTATGCAGAATCCGGAATCCAGCTTCTATGTGGGAAATTACAATCGGAACAACAATGTGATGTCCAATACATACAATCCAGCTTGGAAGAAGCACCCAAATTTTTCATGGAGTAATCCCAACAATGCTCTAAACCAGAACAATCAGAATGCACAAGCATCAGGATTCCAGCAGAATATGCCACGACAACAGTTGCCACAGCAACAACCGACAACATCTAGTTCTTTAGAAAATTCTCTAAATGCTTTTATGATGAAAACTGAATCTTATATGGCTGAGAATAGTAACTTCCATAAAAAGAACTGATGATTTTATTAACAGGACCGAGATGATATTGCAAAACCAAGAGGCGGCAATCAAATCATTAGAAAATCAAGTCGGACAGTTTGCTCAAAACCTGAATACTAGACCGCAAGGAGGTTTACCTAGCGATACTGAAGTCGCAAGAGGAACCATGAGCAATGTAAGGTGATCACCACTAGAAGTGGTCAACAACTTAAAGAGGCTCAAGCCCGCTCATCAAACAAAACTCTACAAAAAGATCAAGACGAACCTAGCGACAAAGCCTCAGATGCTGAACCAGGAATTACCGCGGCAACCGACAATAAGCATGCCTCGACAACCGACGATAAGGATGCCTCGGCAACTCCAGTTGTCCCGGCAATGCCGTCAATCAGGTTCTAAACCAATGAAAGGATCGAAGATATCCGACTTCCACCACCATTCCCACAAAGGTTGAAGCGACAAAAGCAAGAATATCAATTCAAGAAGTTTCTTGATATCCTAAAGTAAGTCCACATCAACTTACCATTGGTGGAAGCAATTGAACAAATGCCAAACTATGCCAAGTTTCTTAAAGACATTGTGTCCAAGAGAACAAGGTTATGAGAGTTTGAAACAGTTGCCGCAACAGAGGGATGCATGGCCATGTTGCACAATCTATGCCACCTAAGTTGAAGGATCCCGAAAGTTTCACAATACCCTGTTCTATTGGAAACCACTATGTCGGGAAAGCATTATACGGCCTTGGGGCTAGCATAAATTTGAAGCCTAAATCGGTTTTCCATAAACTAGGAATCGGGAAGGCAAGGCCTACAACAGTTATGCTACAGCTAGCCGACAGATCCTATGTGCATCCAGAGGGAAAAATCGAGGACATACTGGTAAAAGTTGATAAATTTATTTTTCCCGCTGACTTTATTGTTTTGGATTGTGAAGCAGATGAGCATGCACCTATCATTCTCGGGAGACCATTCCTAGCAACAGGGAGAACCTTGATCGATGTTGAAAAAGGAGAACTCACAATGAGGGTGAATGACCAGCAAGTTAAACTAAATGTGTTCCGAACACTAAGGCATGCCGATGATCCAGAAGAATGCCAACTTCTTCATGCCACGACAGAGTTTAACTTCGACGAGGAATTTAGCTGCCTCGGCAACTATATTGCCAATCAAGAGAAACCTGGGGAGTATGAAGAACCGGTTGATGAGGAACAACAAGAAGAGGCAAATTGCCTAGTCAATCGACCAGGTACATACTTTGAACCACTGGATTACTCAGGTAAGGAAGGTAAGCTCGAAAAGCCCTCTATTGAACAACCACCGATTCTTGAGTTGAAACAATTGCCAGAGCAACTAAAATATGCATACTTAGGAACTGATAATACATTGACTGTAATTATTTCTTCTAAGTTACAGCCTGAGCAGGAAAAGAAGCTGATCAAAATATTGAAGCTACACAAAAACGCAATAGGATAGACAATTGCTGACTTGAAGGGAATTAGCCCGACAGTGTGCATGCACAAGATTTTGTTGGAAGATGATCACAAACCTTCAATTGAGGCTGAGAGGAGACTGAATCATGCCATGAAAGGGGTTGTAATGAAAGAAATCATCAAGTGGCTTGACGCCGGCATTATATACCCTATCTCTGATAGTACATGGGTAAGTCTGGTACAATGTGTACCGAAAAAGGGAGGTATAACGGTGGTAAGTAATGAAAACAATGAACTCATTCCAGCCAGAACTGTGACCGGTTGGAGGGTTTGTATGGATTATCGAAAGCTAAACAAAGCCACTAGGAAAGATCACTTCCCATGACCCTTTATTGATCAAATGCTTGACCGTCTTTCAGGTAAACCCTTTTATTATTTTCATAATGGTTATTCAGGTTACAATCAAATTGCCATAGCACCAGAAGATCAAGAAAAGACAACATTCACATGCCCATACGATACTTATGCTTTTCGAAGGATGTCATTCGGATTGTGTAACGCCCCGACAACCTTCCAAAGATGCATGATGGCACTCTTTTCAGACATGGTCGAATACTTCCTTGAGATCTTCATGGATGATTTTTCTGTTTTTGGTAATGACTTCGACAGCTGTCTCAGCAATTTAGAGAAGGTGTTGGCAAGATGTGAAGAAACTGATTTAGTCCTCAATTGGGAGAAGTGCCATTTTATGGTAGATGAAGGAATAGTGCTCAGCCACAAGATTTCATCCAAGGGAATTGAAGTAGACAAAGCCAAGGTGGACGTGATCGAGAGATTACCCCCACCAAGTTCGGTTAAAATAATTCGAAGCTTTCTTGGACATGCATGTTTTTACAGGAGGTTCATTCATAATTTTTCTAAAATCACTAAACCCTTGTGCAATTTGCTTGAACAGGATAAAATCTTCGATTTTGATGATTCTTGCACCCAAGCATTTGAAACCCTAAAGGAAAAGCTTACCTCGGCACCCATTGTCGTTCCACCAGATTGGACGCTACCTTTTGAGCTCATGTGTGATGCAAGTGATTTCGCGGTAGGAGCAGTCCTCGGCCAACGCACAGGTAAGACCTTCCATGTGATATACTACGCTAGTAAAACTCTTAATAGTGCTCAAGTGAATTACACAACAACAGAGAAGGATTTACTAGCTGTAGTTTTCGCATTTGACAAGTTCCGATCCTATTTGATTGGTACAAAGGTAATTGTTCATACGGACCATTCGGGAATCAAATATCTATTTGCTAAAAAGGATGCCAAACCTCGTTTGATTCGTTGGATATTACTTTTACAAGAATTTGATATTGAAATTAAGGACATGAAAGGAACAGAAAATCAAGTGGCCAATCACTTATCACGTTTAAAACGCAATAGGGAGGAAAACGCGGATCTAGAGATATGCAATGCATTCCCGAATGAACAACTTTTAGTTGCCTCAACAACTATGGACGCGTATGCCTCTGCAACCCTCGACGCCTCGGTAACTTTCGATGTCGCAGCAACCTTTGACGCGCACGCCTCGGCAATTTTAGGAGCAGTCGCCATGGCAGCACATGCCTCGGTAATACCCTGGTAGCGGATTTAGTTAATTTCTTTATTTGTGGTATTTTACCTTATGGCCTTACTCACCAAGGGAAGAGGCGATTCCGCCATGATGCTAAGCATTACTTTTTGGACGAGCCTCTTTTGTTTAAACAATGTGCAGATCAGGTTATACGCCGATGTGTCCCTAAAGAAGAGCAACATAATGTACTTTGGCAATGCCATTTTTCACCCTATGGGGGACATTTTGGAGGAACTCGTACCGCGGCCAAAGTTTTGCAATCCAGGTTGTATTGGCCAACATTGTACAAAGATGCCCAAAACTTTTACAAGCAATGTGATCGTTGCCAGAGGACGGGCAATATCTCTAGACGATATGAGATGTCGCTCCAGAACATCATCGAGGTGGAATTGTTCGATGTATGAGGATCGATTTTATGGGACCCTTCCCATCTTCATTCGATAATCTCTACATCCTACTTGCGTCGACTACGTGTCTAAATGGGTTGAGGCAGTTACAGTTCCCAACAATGATTCTAAGACCGTGTAACGATTCTTGCAGAAAAACATATTTACACAGTTTATGATGCCGAGAGCAATTATCAGTGACGAAGGCAAGCATTTTTACAACAGACTTATTGCCAAGATGTTGCAACGCTTCGGCATATCACACAAGATCGCCACGGCATATCACACAAGATCGCCACGGCATATCACCCACAAACCAACGGGCAAGCAAAAATTTCTAACCGAGAATTGAAGGGTATACTCGAGAAAGTTGTAAATCCCTCTAGGAAAGATTGGTCATTAAGACTAGATGACGCACTTTGGGCATATCGCACTGCATTCAAAACACCATTAGGTATGTCCCCCTTCCGACTTGTCTATGGCAAAACATGCCATCTACTGGTGGAAATCGAACACAATGCATATTGGGCAATCAAGACCGTGAATATGGATTGGGAAAGTGCCAGATAAAAGCGTTTGTTGGACCTCAACGAGATAGAAGAATTCTGTGCACTCGCCTATAACAATGCATGAATCTACAAGGAGAAAACAAAGCAATGGCATGACAAGAAACTATTACCGCGACAATTCATGCCAGGGCAACTAGTTCTCTTATTCAATTCTCGACTAAAACTTTTCCTGGGAAAACTGAAATCAAGATGGTCGGGACCATTCGAAGTTGTCAAACCATTATCCCATGGTGCCGTGATAATCAAGTCCATCACTGACAAACATGAATTCAAAGTTAATGGACAAAGATTGAAGCACTACAATGGTGCCCATGTGGAACGTAACAAATAAGTGGTCACCTTAGGAGATGCATGAGCATGCTCTCCTTTCGATATTTTATTTTTTATTTTTCTTTTATTTTTAATTTTGTCGAACTATTTAATTTTTATTTTTTTATTACTTTCGATTATTTGCTCTTGTAGGATAGATTTTTTTATCTTTTTAAGTTTAAGAATCCCTTTACACATTTTTATTTATTTTCTTTTATTAGTTTACCTTTAATTTTAATCCTTATTTGATTTGTCTTTGAATTGTAGGAAAAGAGTTCAAGATAAAGAGGAATTTTGATCCAAGAAGGAAAACATCTTCAACAAGGAAATTAATGGGCTGAATCTAAGGCTTATATAAAGCCTCCAACTTACCCTAATTAAACCCCCCTTGCCGTCACCCTTCCCCTAAATCGAAACCCCATTTATTTTCTTTCCAAAATTAATCCCACCCACCATATTTACTACATATCTTTTCTATAAAACCCATCACTCTTAACTTCCAAGAAACCTATTCCTACTTTTAATCTTGCAACTCTTTAGTTTCTTTTATTTGTTTTTACAAAACTCACAACCAAGATCATATATGGCATCCAAAATTAAATTTTTAGTTCATCCAAGTTCCTCCAAAGAACCAAGATACAAGAAGTTTGCTACACCGGTGGTTCAAGAAATATTTCACTCCAAGTTTGAAAGCCGGAAGATTTACGAAGAACAAGACTTTGAATACTCCAACTCTCATCAAGATTTCGGCCTTGAACCATTCATCTTCGAGAGGATTGCACATCAAAAGTGGTAAATCTTTTGCCATCAATCGGAATCGGGTAACATCTCATGGGTAAGAGAATTCTATGCTCACTCACCTAACCCGGATAATCCTTATGTTTTTGTTCGTGACAAGGCCATACTCATAAGCCCCGAAAATGTCAACACCTTTTACGGGCTCTACATTAAGAAGGACGAACATCAAGCCTTTGTTGATCAAATCACGCCCAAGTAACTCGACAAGGTGCTTCAAGAACTCACTCAACCGGGAACTCATTGGAACGACGGTAAATACTAGGGCACGATAAATCGCCTTTGGCTTAAACCCCAGGTAAAACTATGGAATAAGTTTGTTAAAACTTCTTTAATGCCCACCACACACAATACTACCGTTGATATACCACGTCTTTTGCTCATACATTCTATTTTGCATAATCGCATCATTAACATTGGAAAAATTATTTGTGATGAGATTTTTGTATGTAGCTCAAAAGATAAGGGTTCTCTTTTCTTCCATTGCTTAATTTCTAATCTTTGCAAGGAGATGCATGTTCCAAGTGAATCAACCGATGAAAAGGCCCTACCAAAGTCCGGTTGGAATCAAGCACAAATCCGAAAACTAATGGGAGAGGCACCAAAAAAATCCTCACGGCCTTCAATTGTCGCAGCAACTCATGCCAACCAAAAAAATCAAGCACAACTCATGCCGCCCGATAATTGTTGAAGTCACGTGAGAATATTTTTTGTTTCTCGTTTCATCCTAATAAATTACATTTATTGAATGAAGTTAATCTCAAATTTCATTGTAATAATTTTGAAAATGTTCTTAGGAAAGGTTGGTGTGGAGCCCGATAACTTCAACCAAATTACTTGCCAAGTGGTGGAGAAGTGATTTCTTGGGTGATGGTTGTGGCAAAAGATAGAAAAATATGCACAACGATTTAGAGTGGTTCAACTTTCTAACCAAAGCCTACATCCACTACCTTAGCCTTCCACTAAGGATTTCAACAATTCACTAAGAATTCTTCCCATTTTCAAGGCTTAGGAGGAAACCATTACAACCTAGAGTCAATCCACTAAGTCTAGCAACCAAAGCTCACAAACCGAGCTTTGGGAACACTCTTAAACAAGAGAATTAATAGAAAAATGAAATACCTCTCTAAAGGTGTTTGTTTGCACTCTAAAACACTCACCCAAATCCTAATACACTTGAGCATACATTGAAATTTAAGCTCAATAAATGTAGTCTATACAAGAATGGGAAATTTAAGCACTAAGACTTGATTACAATCATTTTGATGCTGACAATAAGATCATTAGTCTTCCATAAATGCTTCTTGAATTCTTCTATACTCCTAATTGAGTTTCTAACCGTTGGAGACTGTTGGGATTGAACTAGAGCCATTGGGGCCTTTATTTCCTGCAATAAATTCTACTCTAGAGTAGTCAGTTTCGGTACGCGAGTAGACGTATCGGTATTGGTTCTTTAGAAACTAGCCGTTGAAGCCTAATGCATGCTCTGTGAATCGATACGCCTTTGGTGCGTATCCGTATCGGTACAGGTGTTCGTTAAGCTGCAGGAAAATAGCCATTAGGGGTTTAAAAAAATAGCCGTTAAGATTTAAACACAAGCGTATTGGTACCTGTATAAGCGTATTGGTACTTTCCTCTCCATACTAGTACGACCAAGTCTGTATCGGTACGGGATTTGGCTAATGGAAAAATATTGTAGCTAAAACCCTAAAATATATCGATAAGGTGTATACCGTATCGGTACGGTCGTGATGAAAATAAGAGTTTGGGTACTTTTAAACATTTTAAAGTCTTCCAAAACCTTATGAAAACATGTCAAACTTATTTTCAAGTTGTTTGGACTTAAAATCAATTTTGAAATCTTTTCAATTTAGTCCAAAACTATTTTTTAATTATTATATCAAAACAAATATCCTAACAATCTCTCTCCTTTTGATATAATAAAACCAACTTGAAAATTTGTGTTTGAGATTCTCCCTTTTAGTAAAATAAATTTTGAATAAGAATTTTAAAATTTAAAGATAGTTAAAGCTCCCCCTTATTCATTTGTAAATTCAATTTTTCAAAACATTCTTCCCCTTTTGTTATATCAAAAATGGTTCAAACCAAGGTTTGAAGACTTTTAAGTTCATAACAGTGGAGAATTTAAAAATAATGACAAAACTTGTTTTTGCTAAAATTGGCTCCCTCTTTCTCAAAGCATCATAGAATGTTAGTCCAACAAATATATGATTACCTAGTTGAATTGAAATAAATAAATAAAATTAAAAAAATAACTTCAATTAGAATTTTACCACTTGAACCAAAGGTAGGATGTGAATCCTTCCTTCTTCAAATGTTATTTCTTGTGTGTATGGAGCTCCCCCTTAATGTCATATCTTGTTGACCATTCTCTATCACACCTAAAACAAGACAATCACATTTTTTTTGGTTTCCAAATTCCTTTGGATCCATAGACATTAGTAACACAAACTTTAGTCCCCTTAGGAATCCATTTTACAATTTCATCATTTTTATGTGAAATAATTAGTCCTTTTGGGACCCAAATACTTCTAAAATATTTTCCATTCAAAAATCTAGGGGCACTCGATTGTCTTTGATAAAAGTTTGATTTTCCCAAATTGTTTTTTATTTCTACATCCTTGGAAATCAAAACTTTTTTATTTTTAAGATCATCAACTTCCTTTTGATGATTTTTTCTATCTTTTGAAGCAAATTTTGTAAATTCAAAACTTCAAGTTCAAAACCTTTGATTTTTGCTTCAAACTCTAAATTGGTTTTCAAAAGCAAATCATTTTTGGTTTTCAATTTTGAAATCAACTTTGTGTTTTTCGAAAATGAAGCCTTGAAGTCAAAAATCAATTCATCGTAGGCTTCTTGTAACTCATCAAAAGAATAGGAATTTGAACTCGATCAGCTAGAAGTTACCTCACCCTCTTGGAGGGCCATAAAACATAGGTGGGCTACCTTATATTCATCGGTGGAGTCTTCATCACTCCAAGTTGCCACATATGCTTTCTTTGAAGATGATCAATTTTTTAAGCGAGGGCAATCATATTTGGTGTGCCTCATCTCCTTGCATTGATGATTCTTTTGGAGATCCTTCGTTTTCTTCCTCGATTCATGCTTGGATTCTTCTATTTTGCGCTTCATGAATCGGGCAAACTTCATGAAGAGATAGGACATCTCTTCATTTTCACTTTTCTCCTCATTTGAATCTTCTTGATGACTAGTGGAGGATTGAAGAGCAATGATGTTCACATCAACTCTTTGCTTTTTGATATTCTTCTCTTTCTCCTTTCTCAAGGGCTTGGACATCAACTCATGGGTAAGAAGTGACCCGATGAGCTCATCTAGCTTGAGCTCCTTTAAGTTCTTGGCTTCAATGATTGTCATCTTCTTGCTCTTCCATGATTCAGGAAGTGAGTAAATCAACTTCCGAACGAGTTTGTCTTCTTTAATCTCCTCTCCAAAGCCTTTGAGTTGATTGACGATTGTTGAGAATCATTCGAACATACTTTTGATGTCTTTATCGGAGTTCATCTTAAAGTTTTCATATTCGAGGTTGAGTAGTCCAATTTTTGTCTCTTTCACCTCCTTCATTCCTTCGTATGTGACTTCAAGCTTGTCCCATAATTCCTTGGTACTCTCACAAGAAGAAACTTTTGCATATACATCCAGGCCTAAAGCACAAAAAAAGTGCAAGGCCTTGCAATTAAGATCCATCTTCTTGTGATCATTCACACTCCATTTTACCTTGCTTCATTGTGGCACAAACGGTCCATCAAGAACTATGTCCCAAAGATGATAGTCCTTTGCACTCATGAAGAACATCATCCTATTTTTCCAGTAGGCATAATGTTGACCGTGAAGAAGGGTGGCTTGTCAATGGATTGTGCCATGGTCTACGGTTGATAGAATGGTTGATCGAGCTTGCCGGGACCGCCTCAATAGGATGTTAATCCTCTCGATTGATCCTCGCTCTGATACCAATTGTGGAGCTCGATAACTTCTACCAAATTGCTTGCCAAGTGGTGAAGAAGTGATTTCTTGGGTGATGGTGGTGGAAAGCAAAAAGATAGAAAAATAAGCACAATGATTTAGAGTGGTTCGACTTTCTAACCAAATCCTAAATCCACTACCTTAGCTTCCCACCAAGGATTTTAATAATTCACTAAGAATTTTTCCTTTTTTCAAGGCTTAGGAGGAAACCATTACAACCTAGACTCAACCTACTAAGTCTAGCAACCAAAGCTCACAAACCGAACTTTAGGAATACTCTTAAACAAGAGAATTAATAGCAAACTGAAATCCTTCTCTAAAGGTGTTTGTTTGCACTCTAAAACACTCGCCCAAATCCTAATACACTTGAGCATACATTGAAATTTAAGCTCAACAAGTGTAGTCTATACAAGAATGAGAAATTTAAGCACTAAGACTTGATTACAATCATTTTGATGTTGGCAATAAGATCATTAGTCTTCCATAGATGCTCCTTGAAGTCTTTTATACTCCTAATTGAGTTTCTAGCCGTTAGAGACCGTTGAGATTGAATTAGAGCCATTGAGGCCTTTATTTCTCGCAATAAATGATGTTCTGGAGCAGATAGTATCGGTACACGAGTAGTCGTATCGGTATTGGTTCTTTAGAAACTAGCCGTTGAAGCCTAATGCAGCCTCTGCGTATTGATACGCATTTGGTGCGTATCGATACACCACTATACCGTATCGGTACGGGTGTTCGTTAAGCTGTAGGAAACTAGCCGTTGGGGGTTTTCAAAAATAGCCGTTGGGATTTAAACATAAATGTATCGGCACTTTCCTCTCCGTACTAGTACGGCCAAGTCTGTATCGGTACGGGTTTTGGCTACTGGAAAAATATTGTAGCTGAAACCCTAAAGTATATCGATACGGTGTATACCGTATCGGTACGGTCATGATGAAAATAAGAGTTTGGCTACTTTTAAACATTTTAAAGTCTTCCAAAACCTTATGAAAACATCTCAAACTTATTTTCAAGTTGTTTGGACTTAAAATCATTTTTGAAATCTTTTCAATTTAGTCCAAAACTATTTTTTTAAATTATTATATCAAAACAAATATCCTAACAGTTGGTTATATGATGTTGGTGGAGATGAGCTATTTGTTGAGTTGAGATTACTTCTAGAGATTTTATTCAAGAAAAAAGGAGCCATGAACTTATTAAAGTTTGTAAAACGTTTTAATTGTTTTTCAAATGCAAAAAATGCATATATGTACTTATTGACAGTTCATATTATTGTTGTTTTTGCATAATGAAGCTTTTTAAAATTAAAGTTTGTGAAGTCATACTTACAGACAATTATATTGCGAGAAAGATTAAATGAACTTGCTTTGACGTCAATTGAGAATGATCTTTTGGAAGAAGTTGATATTGAAAGCAATATAGATGATTTTGCTTCGTAATATGCAAGAACAACATTTTTTAAGTGAAAATATTATATGTTTAGATGTTTGTGAGTAATTTTATGTTGCTCAAGAGACTAATCTAACATTTTTTTATATTAAGAGGATTTCATTTGAAAAAAAAATATCTCTTTCTTATTAGGCAAAAAGTAAAAAATAGCCATCAACTTTTAACCTTTTGGTCACTTTAGCACATATTCTTTTTTGAGTGCAAACAAATACTTAACATTTTGTTTTTGTTCAAATTTTACCCTCGTTTGATGAAAACCTTCAGTCAACAGACGTTGACCGTCTGAGGCTGACATGGTGCTCCAACATGGCATGGGGAGATGATATGGCAGTGCCACGTAAAAAATATTTTTTAAATTTATTTTTTTGAATTTTTTAAATTAATTATAATCAATCAAATAATATCATTCAATTAGATCAAAGAAATGAAGAAATAAAAAACAAGATTTTGCTGTTTGCGGGAATCAAACCCGCACTTGGTGGATGAAAGGCTAACCACCTAACCAACCAAGTTGAAAAGTTTATTCATTTGTACTTTCAAGTTTTAACTGATGTGAGTCTACTTCAGTGCATCTTTATCCATTTGTAAAATACATGAAAGGATATATATTGGAGTTGTATAGATTGGTGGGCAGAGAAGTTCATTTAATTTGGTGGCGGTGAACAGTACAGAGGAAGGAATCTTTGATTATTACAACCAGCGACTGGTGGTGGAGAATAATCACCAGGAACCACACGAGCCGCAGCCTAAGAAGCAAAAATTAAGAGCAAAGCAATGCCAGACACTTTGACAGCGCTATGGATTATTGAGTTTGTGAAAAGGTACGCCATTGCCTCTTCGGAAAGGAGTAAGGATTATATGTGTATATTTACCTGTTCCCCTCCTAAGGTTGAGTCTGTGCAGAAAGCTAGAGGAGGAAGAGGATTTAAATAGGAAAGAAAAAGTTGTAGTAGATGAACAAATTAATGAAACCAGGTTTTTGATCAGGAAGCTGCTAACTTTGATGACTTGACTGTTTAACAACAAGACTAATTTGAATGAGGAAAAAAACGTAACCAATTGGATGATTGTATATATATCCGTTTCAATTCCCTCTTTCAGTTTCTTTTACATTTCTTTAAAATAAAATATAACAACTTATATTTAATGCACTGAATATCAGTGTATGACTGTATATATCGATAACAAATCACGTGTTGATAATACTGTGAATCTGGAGAGCACTTCGATGGTGTTAAATACATAAACGAGTAGTGACATTTCAACTGGGCTGTTTAACTTGCTGGTTAGGTCCACTAGGTTTAGGTTTGATTCTAACAAGTAAAGAAACTCAGCCTTTTATTCTTTATTTTTTTATTTAATTAGATGATGACACGTATCATTTGATTGGTTTAAATACATAATCAAGTAACGAGACTCAGCCTTTTATTCTTTAATCACGTGTTGATAATACTGTGAATCTGGAGAGCACTTTGATGGTGTTAAATACATAAACGAGTAGTAACATTTAAACTGGGCTGTTTAACTTGCTGGTTAGGTCCACTAGGTTTAGGTTTGATTCTAACAAGTAACGAAACTCAGCCTTTTATTATTTATTTTTTATTTAATTAGATGATGACACATATCATATTTGTCACGTCACCCTCACTTTATACGTGGTACTGTCTCGTCATTTTCCCATGTCATGTTGGAGAGCCATGTAAGCTTCAGATGATCAACGTATGTTGACTAACTGTTTTCATCCAACGAGGGTGAAATTTGAACAAAAACTAAACGTTAAAGGTGTGTTTGGTTCTGGAGAATACAAGGCATTTTCATTTTTATTTTCTTGGAAAATATAAAATGTTGAATAAAACTTGTTTGGTTGCAAATTTTGAAAATGATTTTTAAAAATTAAAAACAAAAATAAGTGAAATTTTGAAAACATAAAAAATATGTTTTCACCATTTTAAGGGTTTTTAAATTTTAACTCGTGTTAGAATCCTTTTAATGCCAATTTTAGAACTTTGATTTATTTAATCATATTTTATTTTTATTGTAATAATATTTTTAATAATTATACTTTAATTTAATTATTTAATGAGTAATTATTTGTTTGTTTTTATTTGACTTAAAGATCAAATTAGTCCTCAACGAAAAAAAAATCAATTAATCTATTATTGACGAAACACACTCAATTTAGTCCTTTTTGTAACGGTTGACCAAATTTTGACCATTAACTCATTAAAAACCAATAAAATGATAACGTGTGACACACTCTGAACGTGTTACATCATTAAATCGTAAAAAATCTAAAAAAATATCTAATTTTTTTTAAAAAAAATTAAAAATATTTTCTAATTTGGCCATTTACTGATTTTTTTATTTCAAAACAATCATACTTTTATTTTTTTTTCACTTTGGTCTTTCTTGATTTTTTTAATTCAAATCCCAAACCCTATTGTCATCGTTACTGTGAGAACTAGCATAGTTGGTAAATCTCCTATACAGTCTTCCTTCAATCCATGTGAATCAAGTTTTCCACTAAGAATTTACTAATTTCCTAAGAATTAAACAATCATTAACAAAGAAACCACGTGCTTTAAGAAGAAAATGAATGTTGAAACATGGGGATGTCAGATTTAACTCTAACCCATGCAAACTCCATAGCGTTTCAATGGATCCAAGTAAAGACGGTAGTTGTGGAGGGGAACTAATTAGCAAACTATTTTAAGGTGGGTAGTTGTGGAGGGTTAATTTTAAATATGTTTTTTAGATTTTTTTAATATTTTCAAGTGTACCACATGTCACTATTTTAATGATTGTTTGTGAGTTAACAGTCAATTATAACTGACAACATTATGAGAGGGCTAAATTAATCGTAATTTGAATTATAAGGGTCTGACTGATTGTAATTTGAATTTGAGGTCTAAATTGGGTGTAAAAAATTCATAAGGGCTTAATTGATTTTTAAATTTGACCTTTAAGCCTTTTTATTTTGAAAAAGTAGATACCAAACACATTTTCACTATTTTTATTTTTAAAAACAAGCTTTCATTTCTATTAACCAAATGTATTTTTTAGTTTTTAGAAAATAGAAAATGAAAATAAAAAACAAAAATAGAAAATGTTTTCTAAAACCAAACAGTTTGTACAAAAAAAGAATAGGTGCTAAAGTGACCAAAAGATCAAACGTTAGGACTATAAATTGAAACAGGAAAAAAACATTATTTTCCTGTCTAGGTCACCAAACTATTGTTTTCTATGTGAGTTTTTTTAACAACAGACGATCAAAATAGAAGAAAAATAATATAATATTAGTGACGGTCTTGCCAACAATAATAATTTAGTGATCAAAATAGAAAAGTAAAAATAATTTAGTGACTAATGTTATTGTTTATCCTATAAATAAAATGCCACATTTTAATACATTGCACCCTTAAATATTTGAACTGCTCATGAGTCCTAGACGAAAGGCAAGTGCTCCCGTAACACATATTTTGTTTATCCAAAAGATATATTAGATGTAAGATCTACTAATTGGCCGCTTATTTTATATTTAGGTTCAAATCTCGACACTTAACTTTAAAATATTATTGTAACACAACTTAATGAAAATATATTGAAACAAATTCTATTTGAAATATATATATATATTAAAATAATGAGCAATTATACCATGCACTGGCGGTGAAAATATTTTGTTTTTACAAGTGCCATAATTTTAAGGGTTAGAGATTTAATTTAGGGTCCATAGTTTAGGGCTTTAAGTTTATGTGCTTAGAAATTAGGGATTGTGGTTTAAATTTAGAGTCTATGGTTAGAATTTAGGGATTATAGATAAAAACCTAAATCCCTAACATATTACCCTAACCTCTAAACTCTAAATCATAACCTTAAACCCTAAATTCTAAACTCATAAACCCTAAATTATAAACTCTTAAACCCTTAAATTATAAACCTTAATCTAGATCCTTAACCCTTAAAATTAGAGCGCTTGTAAAAACAAAATGTTACCACAACTAGTGTATGAGATATTTTCTCTGTAAGCATATCCTATTTGAAAAAAATATATATAAGTGAAACTTAATACCATTTACTTGTATTGCATATCCCATTCCATTTGTTAATTCTAAACAAATTCTAATCCGATTTCAATACTCAATTCAAATCTTATCCCTTTAGAAAGCTTTTAGGTTTCCTCTTTGAAAATCTATTGAAATCCAAAATCAAAGGGAAACTTTTTTAAACAATTTCTACCTAAGGAGGGGAAGGGAAATTGTTCCTACTAGGATTAGAACTCAAGACTTAGAGGAAGAGATTGGATGTCAATATGAGTCTTCTTAAATATATATTTTTGAATTGAATTGATTAGAGTCGGGTTTTTGCCTTTTTTTCATGTTTCAAGAATAATGATTTTGTACTTTCGGATTTTCTTCTTAAATATATTTTTTTGAATATCTTTAAGGTGATTATAAAATAGTATTTGCTCATATATATTCTTAACCATTTGCATCTTGAATGTATTGAAGATCAAAAATGAAAAGAATCTGAACTATTAGAAACTAACTTTGAGATTTAGCTCCATGAATTGTGAAAAAAAAGATGTTGGCATTAGCTTATATAGGCATGGTTAAAGTGTAAGCCTTTGTTTGCTATCAATGTGAGATTCTTGAAGCTAAAATTTAGTGGCAAACTCTTTAGCTTCAAGAATCTCATATTGATAAGAAACAAAGGCTTACACTCTAACTAAGCCAATATCTTTTTTGCAATTCATGGAACTACATATCAAAGTTGGTTCTTAATAGTTCATTTTTTTTCTTTTTCATTCTTCAAAACATTGAAAATGCGAAGTGGGTTCCTTATAGTTGGGTCCCTAATCAGGATTTGCTACTCATATGTTAATTAATTAATTAAATTAAAACACGAAAAAAATTAAAAAAATTTGAACTCGTCCTACATGCATAGCAAGTTTAAAAAATAAATTAAAAACATAATTTTTATTGGAACTCGTGGTGCATGCACAAACCTTTCTTTTGAGTTGTGCTATTATCCCTAGTATTGTGGTTTCATGCAGGAATTGATGATTACGTTAGCCTTCACTTGTGTATTCAGTGGCTTGGCGTAAATTGAAGCACAGCTTCCTACAACTATAAGATATGCTTATAGAAGTTGTAGAGGTACAATTAATGTTTGTGTGTACGAAGAAATTACAATTAAATAAAACAAAATTGAATAAACTAGAACTAAGTTTCCAGAGTTGTGGATGCTCACTTATTATAGAGATGATATCTTTTAGTTTGAGCCTCTGGTTGAGCTATCACATCCGGAATGCTGGAACTGAGGTTCATTAAGAAATTAAATCCAATTTGGTGATGTCCATGAACTGCCACCAAGCGTGAGAAAAGGCATGTTTGATTCAGCAAGATCTCTCAGTTTTTTAAGCTGAGGCAACACAACCTGTCCCAGATCGGGTCTGTCCCTTCGTCTCAGCTCCGAACACTTGAGGGCTAACTTGGCAAAGATCAAGGCCTCTTCCACTGGCCAGTCAGTCACAGCAGGGTCTAGTATCTCAGCAAAATTTCCATTCTCGATGGCGTTCTCAACATGATGAGTCAAACCTATTGGTGGTTTAGCAGTTATTATTTGTAGAAGCACGATCCCAAGAGAGTAGACATCAGATTTTAACCCCAGCATTCCAGTTTGCTGATATTCTGGATCTATGTAACAGAATGTTCCAGCTGTTGATGTCATACTATACTGACTAACAGAGTTGGCAACTGATGGAGGAACAAGTCTAGCCAAGCCAACATCACTAATCTTGCTCACATAATTGTAATCAAGCAAAATATTGGCGGGTTTAAGATCACGGTGCACAAGCGGCTTTGGTTTCGTTTGGTGGAGGAAAAGAAGACATATCGCAATCTCTGCAGCAATTCGAAATCTTACTTGCCATGGAATTACAGGAGTGTTGTTGTGCCTAAAGAGGCGATCTTCTAAGCTCCCATTAGCCATGTATTCATAGACTAGGCAGCCATACTCGGGGCAGGCTCCGAGGAGAAGAACCATGTTTGGATGTCGTATGCAGCTTAACACTTCAACCTGACATGAGTTGCCAAAAAAGTAGATATATATTAGTAATATAGAGAGGTGGACATGAATGAAGTTGTAACATTTTATGAGACGTGGCATATCCCTACTTCTTGATGAAACTGTGATTGTCCCTGGGTTGCATCTGGACGTAGAACTTTTATTGCGACCGGGGTGTGGTCCAGGTTGCAGTGGTAAACTGGTCCATAACCTCCTTCTCCTATTTTGCGAGACGGTGAGAAATTCTCTGTTGCTGTTTTAATTTCTTCGATGGTATATTTCCGATACCTGAGACGGTGTCCGAAACTATTTAATGTCGTGGTCATCTCTTCAGCATCTATGCTGGCTTTCCTTTCTATATTCATTCTCTTTTGAGTTTCAAGTTTAGCAATCCGTTGAGTTGCTTGGGCTGTCTCAATGGTGACCTTACACTTGGCTCTCTCCTTCTCTGCAAGTGACAGTGCGGCTTCCCCAGCTAGTCGTGTCTCTTCTTTCTTTTGTTCTTCTTGCATTTTCCAGCTCTGAAGTTGTATTGCCTGTAATTAGAATATGCATGTATTTAATGGAACATGAGAATTTTACTATACTAGTTGTTCAAAAGAATTTCAGCATTTAGATATATTAATAGGGTACTAGGTACCATCTTCTTTGCCGAGAGTGCTTCTCTGTTGGCTACACTGTACATATCCATGGTCTGTTTGAGCTCCTGTTTCAGTCTTCTCATCTCAGCTTCCGCATCATCCTGTGGCATCTCAACAATTAGCTTGCTTTTCAGTTGATGAAAGAATATATTAATATTAATGCTAATTATTTTACCATATTATGAGATGACCATGATGTCCTCCCACTTTCCTCTGAGCATGATGAGAAGCCGTGCCGTGAACTGAAATTCATGGACATATCCCCAGAGTATGATGACTCCGTGCTTCTGTTTTCATAATCCGAGCTGCTCAAAATCTGACGACTTGCCAACTCTACCATGTCAGATGGAAAAGAGAACATGGTATCGCTGCTCGGCCTTCCACTGCTCAGGAAAGATATGTCAGATTCAGGAATTGAGGGCTCGTACTTGATCGGATATCGTTCCCGTGTGAAGGGTGACCTGATTTCGGTGTCTTCATACAGGTTGCGATGTGGATTAATGGGCCTCTGAGGTGCTGATACAGAAGGAAAATAAATCATGTGATGGGCAAACAAAAGAAGTATATAGTGGAGGAGGAAAATGACAAAAACCTCTGTATATGGGGTTAATAGCGAGAGCAGGAGCAGGAGGAGATTGGGTTAGTTGTAGTCGGGGTTGGGGACGCGGGGGAGGGGGAGCAGAAGCGGATCGCACCGATGAGATCTTGCCTTTGCCAATGACATACACTGTGCAGTAATCGGGAGCCCCTTTTGAGACACTAGTTGTAACCTCAGCTATCCTGAATCTTCTGCAGGATGATGGATGGATACATACATGTTATACTAGTTATTACTCCATTGAATTAAATGTTGTGATTTGGAGTTGAAATTACCTAACAAAGCCGCCTCTGGAGGGTGCACCAAGTACTAAAGTCTCGATCGCAGCGGAGGAGACATAATCGATTAAGGCCTTAGCGATGTCGGTACCCTCCAGTATGACTTCATTACATTTGATCTGTAAGGTTGCAAATTTAAGTGTGTGTGTGTATATCATATAATTCTATAGATATGAGTGAGAAATTAAATAGAAGACGAGAGTACGTACGTTCTTCCTTGAGCAGAAGCATCGAAAAGGTAGGAACACCTCCTTTGCTTGGCTCTCCACTTGTTGTTTATATGCTTTTGCAACCTGGTCGTTCACATCACTAATTTTAACGTGGCTCCCACCTGCATGCATGCAATTGAATATTATTAATGAAACCAAAAGAAGAGATTCTGGCAACAAAAAAAAAAAAAAAACAATCGTAGGAGTATCGTATATACGTACTAGGGTTGGGGATGGAAGAGGGTTTAGTTTTAACATGGAGAAGAGTGATGGATTGACCCCTGGACATAAGATGATCCATAGCCCATTTCATAGCGTGTTGGCTTCCCTTGTCCTTGTCTATTGCCACAGCCACTGCCTCACTCTCGTTTCTCCTTCCTCCATTTCTTCTCGCCATCTTCTTAATTCGATATTTTTATTTACTCCCTCGCCTCAATCACATATGTATTTAATTCCCTTGCTAATTTTAACTCAGAGAAGTTTGTTATTTATATGGAAACAATTTAACCTAATACCGAATAACCTAACCTTGTCCTGTAATTTCCCTTGTAACACTCTTCATTGTCCTACACAACCTGTTGGTTACATTGCATGGGTATAAGTTGTTATTTGTCTGTTCAATTCTCCGTCGTCTACAAAACCAGACCACCCTATTCTCTGATTATATAGCCTTGCATTCCTATCTTGGGAGTATTCTTGTTATTTGATTCCTAAATGGACATTACTTCTTTGTATACCTCCGGATACTAAAATAGCTCTCAACTTTATTACTTTATTAAATTAAATCTAAGACTTGTTTTATTCAATCCGCTTTATCTGCAAGGTGTGGCACATCAAGGGGTTAAGAAAAGTATGAACAAATACTATATATTGTAATCACCTTAAGACTATTCAAAAAAATTAAGGTGTTGTTCATTCGGGGAGACACGGGTTCAAATCGCTTTGTTTACAAGATGTATGTACATTGTCAAAGGGTTAAAAATATGTATAAACAGATACTACCTTGTAATCACCTTTAGACTATTCAAAAAAATTAAGGTGTTGTATGATAAACTAGATGCCTTAAGTGTTGAAAAAATTAAATACTATAAAGTTAAATGTTGAATTTAAATTATATAGATGTTTCATGTTTTTGATAAATGTAAATTTTAAAGGAAAATACGATTTAAAGAAATAAAAATAAAAAAGTATTGAAAATATTCTTAACTATACATTTTCACCGTTTTTTCATTGAAATATTCCAATAGATAATTTTTTATTTCATATTGTCAAACATACTTAGAATATTAAATAACTACAATTATTAATTTTTAATGAGTTGATTTAGATTAAAAAAATAAGTGCATAAATTATATTTTTTGTTAATACTAGGTGCCTAATTTTTTTGGTAAAAATATGTTTTTAATATTTTCTCCGTTATTATCTAAGTGAAAATAATTTTATTTTTTTGAAAAAGCGTTAAAATTTTAATTTTTAAAAAATTTCAAAATTTTCTAAATCAGTCTCAAACCCTTAAAATCACAAAACCACAAATAGTCACAACTGCTACTATTAAAGCCACACTTTCAGTCGCCGGACCCGGTCGATCATTTCTCCCAATCTATCATTGTCGAAAATTGATGAACGACATATCAGTCATCGCATTTGTCGCTCAATATTCGCCTGGCGCACCGTTCGTCAATTTCTGATGACGATAAATTGTAGGAAATGACCGGTTGTATTTTGCGACTGAAGGAGTGGGCTCAACGACAGTTATCGGTGGCGGCATCAGTGACTATTTATGGTTTTGGGATTTTAGAAATTTGGGTACTATTTTAAAATTTTTTTATAGAATTTCAATATTTTTTTGAAATTTTTTTAAATTATTAAAAATAAAACAATTAATTAAAAAACCAACAAATTAAAATCTATCACATGTCAAATTTTAATTGGTTAACAATTTTTTTACTTAGAATTATTTATTTTTGTAAAAAAGTTTTAACACCTTAAGTTAACAAAGTGTATGTACTTATTTTTATATTAAGTCTAAAATATATAATAAGTTTATTTATATCAGCACCCCATTTCTCCAAAAGTCTAAAATGTATAAACATTTTAGAAACTAGGCCAAAAACTACAGTTCTCGGGGGAGGACGCCGTCTCCACATGACGTTGTGGGACCTCGCCATTTGCACATGGCGTTAGTAAGTGATTTGTTTTTTAATTAATTTGTTGTTTTTTAATTAGAGGGATTTGTAGAATTTTTTGTGTGATTGAAGATATATTCGAATGATAATTACTTTTTTATTGTTGAAGGCTTTAGAGCACATTTACATAGTTTCTCATCTAATCCGGTAAGTTTTTGTATTTTTTGAAGATATATTCGTATAGATAAAATTTTTTGAAGTTAATACATTTTCTGGTTGTATATATATTCGAATGATAATTATTTTACAAATTTGTTTGAAAATGACATCTAGAGGAGTTTTGTTGTACTGTGACCATGAGTACATTTCGTCTCATATTCATGAAGAGCAAGTAAGTAATTTAAAATTTATTATGTTTATTGTCATGTATAAAACAAAATAATTTATTATAATAAATTAATTATAGGGTGTAGAGTATAGCATCCGTCGTCGAGGAGTGAAGATCAAGGAACCTTCTGACCGCATAGTTTATTACTTGCAGCGCGCCGGTTTTTATAATGCTTCATTTCTCCATGGATTTAATATTGTCCCTGGGTTGATTGAACAGTGGAAACCAGAGACTCACACATTTCATTTTCCATTTGGCGAATGCACAATAACTCTGGAGGATGTAGCAATACAGCTTGGTGTCCCAATAAATAGGAATCCGTTGGTTGGACAAAACAAGTATAATTTATTTGAGCTTTGCATGCAGTACCTCGGCAAAGTTCTTCTTGAGGCATGTGTGAAAGGTCTACGCCTGAAAATTTCATGGTTGCAGAATGAATTCATTGTAACAGAGTTTGGTCAGAGCTCTCAAGAACCAACAGACGAACCAAACTTGGATTGTTCTACGGGTTGGCATTCTTCATGGTCTTCGATGCAATCCCCCCAATACATGTAAGGAATGATCCTTGGGAATAACTTATACAACATGGGTATCCACCAATTAATTTTCCAGTTGGTAGCAGCTCATCTTATTAGCCAGCTTACAATGATGATGGAGGATACATACCACAAATTCATAATCCTCAAACATCCATATATGGGGAAAGTATGCGTGTTGATAGTATGACATCTTTCTTGTCGACTACAACCGTTAGCAGCTCATCATTTAATCCGGAAGATATGTATGGTACACCATCTTTTATACAAATGATGGATGATAAAATTTTCAACGATGAGCAAACTCCGGATCAACCACAAAGAATGGTTTGACCCCCTAGATGGTACGATCAAACATCATCTGTACACCGACAGAAATTACCGAAGATGAGGCAGAAATAGGAAATAGGGTTTATTTATTTATTTAATTGTAAATTCAATTTTATTTATTTGTAATATATTTATATTTTCCAATTCAAATTCAAATGTCAATTCCAATTCCAATTTAGTTTTCCAATTCCAATTCAAATTCAATTCCAACACAAATTTAAATTTAATACTTTATTTATTTTATTTTATAATTTCTTTAACTGTATATTTGGTGTATTTGGTTTTTGAATGAAGTAATATTTGTGGTAATTAGGGTATTAAAAATATTAAACATTTATGGTAGGAGTAAATAAATAACAGAAAAAATAAATTGTATTTGCATTAACACAAAATTTAGGTTGATGAATCGGCACGATAGTTGGAAAGATTAGATTTGTTCGGACACTTGTTTTTTGTGTGACCTGGTCCCCTGCAAAGAGTAGAATATTTAACTTGAACTATTCCCTCTCTTTTATCTGGATCATCTATATTCGTATGAATGCGAGTGGAACCTGGTCCCCTGCAAAGAGTAGAATATTTAACTTGAATTACTCCCTCTCTTTTATCTGGATCATCTATATTCGTATGAATGCGAGTGGAACTCGGTTGACCCTTCAGCTTTCTACAAAACTTTGGATTTGGTAACCATTCTTTGTATATTGGCTCTACAGGCCAATAATCTTGGTTCGGGATCGTGTTGAACCGAATTTTGTATATATTTGCCATAATCTCTAGGTTATAACTCCCATCCGTAAACTTGTAAGGGTACATACGAATATGCATACATACAACGTGTGTGTGAGAACAGGGATATCCAAATGCTTGAAATTGACCACAATCACACCATTTTTAATAAAGGTTTACGGTGAACATTCTTTGCTCACTTCGGACCTTAGCTTCGATAGAAAATTCAAAACCATTTGGGTCGAATGTTTTGACTCACATAGAGGTGGCATCCGCTTGAAGAGTGATCATTCTATCCTGTAGGGTTTTAGACCAAATTTGTCTACCGTTTATCCAAGCGTTAACTTTCTGCCCTTTTCCAAACCAAACTTTACTCAATCTGAAGTAATTATCCCACACAATACTTGTAATTGGGAGATGGCGTGTTCCTTTAAACACCGAGTTTATAACCTCAGCAAGGTTAGTTGTCATTTGGCCATAGCGTCGACCTTTATCATAGGCTTGTGACCATCTTTCCCTGGGGATGTCATTTGCAAAATTAAATACATGTTGACCGCACCACTTCAACCTTCTTATCCTCGTCGAATTTTGGTTGAACTAGTTCATACCCTATTTTAAAAAAAAATTAAGTTAATTAAATCAACATGATCAACTCAAAAATAAATTAATAACTTTTATAAACAATGAATAACGATTTACCCATGCCTAAAATCTATTTCCGGATCTGATTATTTCTGAAATGCATATTCACATTTGCCGCAATATGCCGTACACAATATGTTGGATATGCATGTAGAGGCTTCCATAAACTCTCCCTTCTATTAAATACTAATAAGAGTGCATTCCCTCTATAAAAAATCATGCAAATCTCGTCTTCTTTTACAATATAGTTTCATAAATGTTTTAAAAAGAATTATCATCCATCTGCGTCTTCTTTTTCAACTATGCCAAAGGCAATTGAGAATATATTACTGTCTTTATCTTGTGCAACAGCCAAAAGTAATATATGACCGTACTTTCCATACAGCCAAGTACCATCCACTTGAATCATGCGTTTTTAGAATGAGAACCCTTTAATGCATGCATTGAACACCTAGAACAACTTAATAAATATCATTTTACCAGGAATTAGTCCGCCTTGTAAGTTGCACACTGGTTTTGTTTCGTATTCTACTATGGTTCCTGGGATGAATATTTTCATTGCTCGTAAAAGAGCTGGTAGCTCATTATATGATTTATCCCAGTCACCATACACCTGCGTCATCGCCTTTTTCTTTGCCATCCATGCCTTGTAGTAAGATGGAATGTCACACCCCAAAAACTGATTTAGTCGAAATTAGGTTCTGGTGATCAGAAATTTTATGTCGGTTATACCCGAATGATATAATTGCTCGATCTTGTACCTAATTTTGAAGTAATGAAATCTCTTTAGGCTAAATTAAATTTTTTGGACCTCCTTGTAAGGAATGAAAGTCATTTAGTGACTAAATTGTAAAAATTTAAAGTTTGGGGGCAAAAATGCAAACTTTGAAAAGTTGAGGAACCACCCTTATAATTATACCAATTAGAGGTGTGGGTTACCTCCTTTCTTGTCTTATCCCATGTGAATTACATATGAATTTGGTGGAAGATTGGTTGAGCTTGGTGGCTAATTATGAAGCCTTAATTGTGTAAAAATGAAAAAAGAGAGAGGATATTTTAAGGTTTCCTCTTTAGGAGGGTAACCTCACCGATTAACATATTGAAAAGGGGGTGTTTTAGCAACAATTTTAAGTTGCTCTAATCAATCGAGACCAAGTTCCCATTTCCCTCATCCTTTTCCACCAAAGGTTGAGCAAGCACCTCTATTGTTGTCTCCTTCTTCAAGCTCAAGCAAGCACCTCGATCCAACTCTTTACTTTTGATTGATTTCATTACATCAATTGGAAGCTTGTGAATTGGTAAGTAGAACCCCTAATTAAATTTAATGATTCATTTGATCCTTAGAGTTTAATTTCAAGATTTGAGTCTTGAATACTCAAATTGAACCCTTGTGTTGGGAAGTCAATTACCTTGTTTCAAAGTTACCTACGAACTTCGGTAAGCTTGAAAACAATTGTGAATCATTGGTTTCAATTCTAATGTAATTCTTTAATTTTGGACTAGCTCAAGAAAGGGAGAAATACCCCTCGTCATCTCCAACAAAAGCTAGGCACAAATGAGTTGAAATTCGAGAACCTTGAAAGCATTGGAATTCAAGGTGAGTGTAGTTGTGTCTCAGGATCGGCTAGGTGCCATCCTGGTTGCATTTGAATTGTGTTTACGATGCGTATTCGTTTGGATAGCTCAAGTAGAGCTTACAAGGTATGAATCTCATGTGATAAGTGTAGTAAAATCACTCCATAGTTTTTGTTGCATTTCGATGTCTTATGAATCATCTTTCATATGATATATGTGAGAAAAATATTTAAGTTGACATTTGATATCCATGGGAATTATTATGATGTTTGAAATGTTATGATATGTGAATTGGAGCCAAGGCTCAAATATAATCCGATATGATAAGGCCTAAGCGCACAAAGGTAAGTTTTATGATGAATTGTGCAACCTTGGACACTTGTGGACATTGAATACAATTGGCATGCCATAGGGTTATTTGAGCTCACTATGTAAGGGATTGGAATACGGTCTCGGGCTACGTCCTATATGTAGGGAGAAAATGTTAGGTTGTGTAAGGGATTCTGAAGCTACGGCTCAATGCTAAGGCCTATTTTTTATTTGTGTGGCATACAAGGGAATCCATGTATCCATTGGTTACTATGTCCAAGGAAATGATATGTATTTACGATTTGCGTTTGATATATGAAAATATGACATTTGACTTGAGTATGATTTATACATGACTAATGATGCACCTAGTTCATCCAAACATGTATATATGTCATTTATGCCATTTAAGAACTTATGTGCAATTGTTATAACTACGTCACTAGGCTATGTAAGCCTAACATGTGTGTGTCACATGCATTTTAAGACCTTAAAGAATTCTGAGCTCCGATCGTGTAGTTGCGGTTGCAAGTCACTCTCATCAACCATATGTATGTTACGTTTTGTTTTGAACTCCTAGAAAGGTGGCATGGGGCTTAGACATGTTACATTGGTCTATTTTGATATGTATGTAATGGCCCTAAACTGTTTAAGTACTAAAAATGGAAGGTGGTGTGATTGTAATTTAAGAAGCTAGTTAAATTGGGCTTCAAGGCACAAAAAGGTAAAAAGCTAGTAAATGGATTCAAATGGACCTAAAAATTGACAGGCTAGTAGATTTTAGTGTTTAAATATTGCTGGTAAAATTTGATAAAGATTGGACGTTGTTTGATCTATTAATTCAAATAAAAACCATATAAAATCTTTCATTACAGGTCAGGCAAATCGATACGGGTCAAGCTGTATCGATACGGCCTTGCATATTTGGTCTTGGAAAAAATAGAGTGTATCGATACAAAATTGGGCAGTAAGGTCATGGGAATAAATTGTATCGATACGGCCTTAGGCTATATCAATACAGGTCAACGCCAGTCAACCTGTATCGATACGGGCTAGCTGTATCAAAACAGGGTCTGTTAAGAAAGGTCAACTTAAGTTAACTTGTATCGATACGGTCTTAGTGGTACCGATATAAGGCCTTAATCATTCAAAGTCTAAATCAAATCTTTGCATAACCGTATCGATACAGACCCAAGGTGTATCGATACGTAGGTAGTTAATTCTGTTAAAAGGCTTTGAACGCAGCTTTGAATAATTTACAAAATGGTCACTAAAGATTGTATAGCTTAATTAAATAGGTAAACGATCTCCGTTAATAACGAAATTTCACATTATAACAATGGATGAGTTCAATTGAAGATTAGTGGAAAGAAATTCTGATAAGGACCCTTAATTTGTAAAATTTACAACTTAGTCCTTAAGTTCAGAAAAATTTAAAATTGGCCTCAAATTGAGTAAGATATTAATAAGCTGTTGTGATAATTCTTCAAAGATTAAACGAACATTTTGAGTAAGATTCTAAACTCTGATTGAGATTCTAATCTCCGAATAAGTTTCCGGTAACACTTTCTAACCCGGTTCTCTATCAGGCGAGGAAGGAGGTGTTACATTTTTGGTATTAGAGCTAGAGTTTAGTCGATTCTAGGACTAAACTGAGGCTTGTCATGAGTTTGCATGTGCATATGCCACTTAGGAGTTTATTTGTATATGATATCCATGACTTGCAACTAACACGATTTAATTTCTTCTTTTCGATTACCTTTAAGAATGTCCGCACCTGGTGATAGACATAATCCAAATGAACCACATCTAGGCTCCTCCTAGACACAGGGAAATAATCTTAGAGCAAGAATCCCACCAGAACAGGAGGGGCAGAATCACCCACCTAATCCCCCTCTGATGCCTCCCGCTCAGTAGGAGTACTTGATGTCTATGGCAGAGATGATTGAGCAGGTGGTCGTGTCTCTCAGGCAAGAGCCGTCACCGCATCCTGCTGAAGCACCTGTATTCTCGATAGCCCCTATTGATAAGCTTCGACAATACCCTGACTACACTTTCACCGGACAGGATCAAGACAATCCCGAAGTAGCTGAGTACTGGCTGGAAAACACTCTTAAAGTTCTAAATAAGCAAATGAAGTGTCCAGACGAACACAAGTTGGAATGTGCTCTGGCACTAATCTCCAAAGAGGCTCAGAGTTGGTGGGACACTTTTACACTCACCGTGCTTGAGCATAGGGTCACATGGGACTTCTTCCTTCACGAGTTCCATAAGAAGTACATTAGCGACCATTACCTTGCTGAAAGGCGTAAGAAGTTCCTCCATCTAAGACAATGAGGGCGACCCGTGGAGAAGTATATCTACGACTTCTACAAGTACTCGAGGTATGGTTCGGAGATCATACACACTGAGAATGAGAAGTGTAGAATGTTTATCGATGGCCTATGTGATTAATTACATCACATCTTCACTGTTTTGGAGTTAGAGGACTTCCAGAACCTGGTCAACCGGGCGATTGCTACTGAAGCCTCTCAAAAGGTTTATGAAAGAAGGAAAGGTAACCAAGCTCGATCCGATAAGAGGATCTGATACGATTCTAGACCTCCTATGCCTTAGAAGAAAGGTAGAAAGTGGGATCAGAAGTCTGCCACCTTTCAACAGCTACCAAGAATGAGATATGTGCCACAATCCTAGTCTCTAGGAACATTTGTTGCTCGTACAAATTCGATTGATAACACGAGCGGTTCTGGGAGAAGTTGGCAGATTCCCTTGTGCAATTTTTGTCAGAAGAGACACCCTGTGTAGTGTCGCAGCCAGTCCGGGTCTTGTTATCTTTGTGGTGAATCTGGCCACTTCATTAGACAACTTCCACAGAATCCTAACACTCCTACCTCGGTGGCTTCTCAAAATAATCCTAATAAGGGTAGAAGAGCGAAGCAAATACAATCTGGATTAGCATGAAGACCCCGCAACTCGAACACTTCTTCGGTTGGACATGACCCTTAGACTTTCGCCCATATGTATCATGTTTGAGGTCGAGAGCAGGAAGACGATCCTGATGTGATTATAGGTATGATGGAATTATGTTATGATCTTGTTTATGCTTTGGTGGATCTCGGTTCTACGTATTCCTTTATTAGTGAACCATTGATCGAGAAGTATGCCTTAGACCCTGAACCAATCACTTTTGAGATAGTTGTCTCTAACCCACTGGGAGATAGTGTGGTTGTACGGTTGATCTGTAAAAGCTTGTCCTCTGAGGATCCAAGGGATCCCATTTCTGGGCAATTTGATGGCCTTGCCTTTCCTTGAGTTTGATCTTATCCTAGGCCTTGATTGGTTAGCAAAACATCAGACCTGGGTAGATTGTTCGAAGAAGAAACTATACCTCCGAGGACTCAGCAAAGAAAGTATAACCTTGATGAAGACCAAACCTGAGCCTAATAAAGCTATCATGTGTGCTATGGAGTCTAAAGAGAATACAAAGCTTGAAGATGTGCCGATTGTAAAAGAATTCCCTTATGTGTTTCCTGATGAACTTTCAAGACTTCCCCCGAACCGAGAAGTAGAATTTGGAATTGAAATGCAACCGGGGACTACACCAGTCTCCATTGCTCCATACATGATGGCTCCAGTTGAATTAAAAGAATTGAAGGCCCAAATCCAAGATCTTTTGGATAAGGGATTCATCCAACAGAGTTCCTCACCCTGGGGAGCATCGATCTTGTTTGTCAAGAAGAAATATGGATCGATGCGACTATGCATTGACTATCGTCGGCTGAATAAAGTAACAATCAAGAATAAATATCCGTTACCAATGATCGATGACATTTTCGATTAGTTGAAAGATGCTTCTGTCTTCTCTAAGATAGACTTACGATCTGGGTACTATCAAATGTTAGTGAAGGAGTCTGACATCTTAAATACTGCCTTCTGAACTAGATAGGTCGTTATGAGTTCTTGGTAATGCCTTTTGGGCTTACCAATGCACCTACAGCCTTCATGGACCTGAAGAACCGTGTGTTCTGGCCTTATCTAGATAGATTCATGGTTGTGTTCATAGATGACATCATGATCTATTCCAATGACACTGTTATTCATGAAAAACATCTCCGGATTGTGCTTTAGACTCTCTAGGAGAAACATTTGTATTCTAAGTTCAACAAATGTGAATTTTGGCTATCTGAAGTATCCTTTCTAGGATATGTGATTTCTTCAGCAGGAATTCAAGTGGACCTAAAGAAGATTCAAGCGATCCTTGATTGGATCCCTCCCAAGAATGTTGGAAACGTTCGTAGCTTTCTGGGCCTTGCAGGCTACTATCGTAGATTTTAGTTGCCCCGGCAATGCCATCAATCAGATTCTAGACCAATGAAAAGATCGAAGATATCCAACTTTCACCACCATTCCCACAAAGGTTGAAGCGACAAAAGCAAGAATATCAATTCAAGAAGTTTCTTGATATCCTAAAGCAAGTCCACGTCAACTTACAGTTGGTTGAGGCAATTGAACAAATGTTGAACTATGCCAAGTTTCTTAAAGACATTGTGTCCAAAAGAACAAGGTTAGGAGAGTTTTAAACAATTGCCGCAACAGAGGGATGCATGGCCATGTTGCACAATCGCATGCCACCAAAGTTGAAAGATCCCGGAAGTTTCACAATACAATGTTCCATCGGAAACTACTATGTCGGGAAAGTATTATGTGACCTTGGAGCAAGCATAAACTTGATGCCTAAATTGGTTTTCCAAAAACTAGGAATCAGGAAGGCAAGACCTACAACAGTTATGCTACAGCTAGCCGACAGATCCTATGTGCATCTAGAGGGAAAAATCGAAGACATACTGTAAAAGTTGATAAATTTATTTTTCCCACTAACTTTATTGTTTTGGATTGTGAAGAATATGAGCATGCACCTATCATTCTCGGGAGACCCTTCCTAACAACAAGGAGAACCTTGATCGATGTTGAAAAGGTAGAACTCACAATGAGGGCGAATGACCAGCAAGTTAAACTGAATGTGTTCCAAACACTAAGGCATGCCGATGATCTGGAAGAATGCCAACTTCTTCATGCCACGGCAGAGTTTGACTTCGACGAGGAATTTAGTTGCCTCGGCAACTACATTGCCGATTAAGAAGAACCTGATGAGTATGAAGAACCGATCGATGAAGAACAACAAGAAGAGGAAAATTGGTTAGTCAATCGACCAAGTACATACTTTGAACCACTGGATTACTCAGGTAAGGTAAACTCGAAAAGTCTTCCATTGAACAACCACCGATTCTTGAGCTGAAACAATTGCAAGGGCAACTAAAATATACTTACTTGGGAACCGATAATACATTGACTGTAATTATTTCCTCTAAGTTACAGCCTGAGCAGGAAAAGAAACTGATCGACATGTTGATGCTACACAAGAAGGCGATAGGGTGGACAATTGCCAACTTGAAAGGAATTAGTCTGGCAGTGTGCATGCATAAGATTTTGTTAGAAGATGATCACAAAACTTTGATTGAGGCCAATAGGAGACTGAATCATGCCGTGAAATGGATTGTAATAAAAGAAATCATCAAGTGGCTTGACGCCGGCATCATATACCCTATCTCTGATAGTACATGGGTAAGTCTGGTACAATGTGTACCGAAAATGAGAGGTATAACGGTGGCAAGTAATGAAAACAATGAACTCATTCCAACCAGGACTGTGACCGGTTGGAGGGTTTGTATGGATTATCGAAAGCTAAACAAAGCCACTAGGAAATATCATTTCCCATTACCTTTTATTGATCAAATGCTTGACCGTCTTGCAGGTAAACCCTTTTATTATTTTCTTGATGGTTATTCAGGTTACAATCAAATTGTCATAGCATCAGAAGATCAAGAAAAGACAACATTCACATGCCCATACGGTACTTATGCTTTCTGAAGAATGTCGTTCAGATTGTGTAATGCCTCGGTAACCTTCCAAAGATGCATGATGGCACTCTTTTCAGACATGGTCGAAGACTTCCTTGAAATCTTCATGGACAATTTTTTTGTATTTGGTAATGACTTCGACAGTTGCCTCGGCAATTTAGAGAAGGTGTTGGCAAGATGTGAAGAATTTGATCTAGTCCTTAATTGGGAGAAATGTCATTTTATGGTAGATGAAGGAATTGTGCTCGGACACAAGATTTCATCCAAGGGAATCGAAGTAGACAAAGCCAAGGTGGACGTGATTGAGAGATTACCCCCACCAAGTTCGGTTAAAGGAACCGAAGCTTTCTTGGACATGCAGGTTTTTACAAGAGGTTCATTCATAATTTTTCTAAGATTACTAAACCCTTGTACAATTTGCTTGAACAGGATAAAGTCTTCAACTTTGATGAATCTTACGCCCAAGCATTCGAAATCCTAAAGAAAAAGCTTGCCTCGGCTCCCATTGCCATTCCACCCGATTGGACGCTACCTTTTAAGCTCATGTGTGATGCGAGTGATTTCGCGGTAGGAGCAGTCCTAGGCCAACGCACATGTAAGATTTTTCATGTGAATTACAAATGAGAAAGAGTTACTAGCAGTAGTTTTTGCAATTGACAAGTTTCAATCCTATTTGATTCGTACAAAGGTAATTGTTCATACGGACCATTCGACAATTAAGTATCTATTTGCTAAAAAGGATGCCAAACCTCATTTGATTCACTGGATATTGCTTTTACAAGAATTTGACATTGAAATTAAGGACAGGAAAGGAACAGAAAATCAAGTTGCCGATCACTTATCACGCTTAGAACGCAATAGGGAGGAGGATGCAGATTTAGAGATTTGCGATGCATTCCCAGATGAGCAACTGTTAGTTGCCTCAGAAACTCTATACGCGTATGCCTCAGTAACCACCGTTGCGCACGCCTCGGCAACTCTCAACGCCTCAGCAAACCTTGATGCCTCGATAACTCCATACGTGCACGCCTCGGTAACCATGGAAGTAGTTACCACGGCAACACATGCCTCGACACTACCCTGGTACGCTGATTTAGTTAATTTCCTTATTTGTGGTATTTTACCTTATGGCCTTACTCGTCAAGGAAAGAAGCAGTTCTGTCATTATGCTAAGCATTATTTCTGGGACGAACCTCGTTTGTTTAAACAATGTGCAGATTAGATTATACGCTGATGTGTCCCTAAATATGAGAAGCTGAATGTACTCCGGCAATGCCATTCTTCACCCTATGGAGGACATTTTGGAGGAACACGTACTGCAGCCAAAGTTTTACAATCTGATTTGTATTGGCCAACACTGTACAAATATGCCCAAGAGTTTTACAAGCAATGTGATCGTTGCCAGAGGACGGGCAATATCTCTAGACGACATAAGTGTCTAAAAGTACTATTTTATTCATATTATTGCTAGACTTAGGCTCATATTAGTTGCACTATTAGTCATTCATGCATGTTTGTATTGTTTCCTTGGTAGTTAAGCTTGATATCATATTTTGCTTAATTTTGTGGAAAAATGGTGCTACCTATAGTTACTTTTGTGTGTGCAGAATCACTTGCCAAAGCAAGGCTGGAACTAGTTGCCAGCGAAATACAAGAAGGAGATGTCGACGCAGTTGCCAGGGCAGTGCATGAAGGAGATGCCGAGCTAGTTGCTAGGGTAATTGTCGATAAGGAATAAGATGATATGGCAGCCAAAATTGATGACTAGATAAACCCAAGATGACGTGGAGCAAAGTTAAATCCCAAAGTAGTTTGATTTCCATGAAGAGGTTCAAGCCGTCAACTCCAAGAGGACCAAGCCCTATAAATTGAGGACCAAGCCGTCAACTCCAAGAGGTGCAAAAGGGGGAGAGAAATTGGCAAGAAGCTTTCAACCATTCTTCATCTTTTTCTTTCTTGTTCAATTAAGTTTATGTTAGGGATTCTTTGTTTTGTGTTTCTTTGGAACCTAGCCATGAACTAAATCTATTTTGTTAAGTTTATCGTGTTTTGTGGTTGTGAGAAATAATTGGATTTTGTTTAGGTAATAAGAGTTTGCACTTTCAATTTAAGGTTTACTCATTCTTGGTTTTTATTCTTGTTTGCGAGTGAATTGGGAGAGGATCTTATAAATCTATCTATTTATCTAATATCGGGAGAGTTAGATTCAAGAAACAAATGAGTATGGTTTTTATTCAATCTATCGATGATGAAGACTAATCTGGCTTAGGAATAAGTTAAGGATTTCAACGGCTAAGAGGAGTGCAAGATTGGTTGTTGTTCACTCTTGATTCATGCAGGGATGTATTGTCAAGGCATGCACAATTAGCTAGAGTTTTAACTTAGGGATAAGAAGAAACCATTGAAGAACGCTCTGCCAAACTTTGAAGTTGCTGCCCAGCCGCCCAAACAGTTGCCCAGGCAACCCAGCTACGCAAGTTGCCACGGCAACTAAGTTACCCTTGCACTCTTTTACCAAGATGATCCAATTGGCTATCACTCCTCAACTCACGATAACCTGGCCTATTCTCTCTCTTTTGATTACATCTTCTTTTACTTTTTTGCTTTCTATTTTAGTTGTTAGTTAAAATTCCTACAATCTTCTATTTGTGTTCTTTTACTTTTTACAATGCAAGAGATTAGATTCTTGAAGTGGCACCAATCCCTGTGGAGACGATATCTTTTATACTATAACTTGCGACGTGTACACTTGCACAATTGCGGAGCACTTATTATGCGCAACACATGCCATAGGGTTATTTGAGCTCACTATGTACGAGATTAGAATACGGGGTGGGGATATGGCCTATATGTGGGGAGAAGTAAGGGATTCCAGAGCTATGGCTCAAGTCTAAGGCTTATTTCCGATTTGTGTGGCATGCAAGGGAATCTGTGTATCCATTGGTAACTATGTTCAAGGAAATTACAAATATCTACGCATTGCAGTTGATTTATGAAAATATGACATTTGACTTGAGTATGATTTATATATGAATAATGATGCACCTAGGTCATCCAAGCATGTATATATGTCATTTATGCCATTTAAGAACTTATGTGCAATTGTTATAACTACCTCATTAGGCTATGCAAGCCTAACATGTGTATGTCACATGCATTTCAGGACCTTAAAGAATTCCAAGCTCCGATCGTTTAGTTGCAGTTGCAAGTTACTCTCATCAACCATATGTATGTTACATTTTGTTTTGAACTCCTAGAAAGGTGGCATGGGGCTTAGACATGTTACATTGGTCTATTTTGATATGTATGTAATGGCCCTAAAGCATTTAAGTACTAAAAATGGAATGTGGTGTGATTGTAATTTAAGAAGCTAGTTAAATTGGGCTTAAAGGCACAAAAAGGTAAAAAGCTAGTAAACAGATTCAAGTGGACCTAAAATTGACATGCTAGTAGATTTTAGTGTTTAAATACTACTGGTAAAATTTGATAAAGATTGGACATCGTTTGATCTGTTAATTTGAATAAAAACCATATAAAATCAGTCATTACAGGTCGAGCGTACCGATACGGGTCAAGCGTACCAATACGGCCTTGCATATTTGGTCTTGGAAAAAATAGAGCGCATCGATACGCAAGGGGGTGTATCGATACGGGCTTATGCAGTAAGGTCTGGGGAATAAATTGTATCGATAAGGCCTTAGGTTGTATCGATACGGGTCAACATCGGTCAACCTGTATTGATACGGGCTTAGCTGTATCGAAATAGGGTCTGTTAAGAAATGTCAACTTAAGTCAACATGTATCGATACAGTCTCACTGGTATCGATACAAGGCCTTAATCATTCAATGTCTAAATCAAATCTATACATAACAGTACGATACGGACCCAAGATGTATCGATACGGAGGTAGTTAATTCTGTTAAAAGGCTTTGAACACAATTTTGAATAATTTACAAAATGGTCACTAAATATTGTATAGTCTAATTGGATATGTAAACGATCTCCGTTAATAACGAAATTTCAAAGTCTAACAATGGATAAGTTCAATTGAAGATTAGTGGAAAGAAATTTTGATAAGGAGAATTGGAACTGAAGGCTTAATTTCAAAGTCTAACAATGGATGGTCACTAAATATTGTATACATAATCGGATCTCGCATTGCAGTATAGTTTATCTCATACATGCGAGCTGGAGTTTCATAAGCTGGATAATTGGGTTCCGGTTGCTCGAGCTCTTGTTCAACATAACCCCAAACTGGATGCTCATTTTTCAACCCAAGCCTAGCGACAGCCACGGCCCAAACATCATCTTCAACATCCAGGCCACTACCGTGAGTCGCATCTGTCATAATAGCCTCAACATCATCAGCATCGAGTAAGTGCACGTCATCATCTTCCGTAATAGGCACAATATTTCACTCATCCTCACTGAAAACATCAAGTGATTCTCTCTAACGAACAACTATGTTTTCAGTGTCACAATATGTTGATGAACTCATTCTATCTACATATTAAAAAAATAGCCATAAGCATATATTAAAAATTTCTTATTAAAATTGTAAATACAAAAAACTACACACATATATATGTAAAAACAACATTAAAATTTAAAAAATAGTAAACTAATTACAATTAAAAATACAAAAACTTACCAGATTAGATGAGAAACTGCGCAAATATACAAAAAATCCTTCAACAAAAATTTGCCGAATTAGACGAGAAACTGTGTGCATATTCTTTTAATCACAGAAAAAATCCACAAACCCCTCTCTAATTTTAAAAAACAATAGATTTAAACAAACAAATTACTTACTTCAACAATTTTCACTGTCTTAGAATTTTTAACTCAAGCTCTCTCAATTTTTAACTCAAACTCTATCAATTTTTTCTCTCAAATCCTATACACTCCCCTTCTCCTCAATATCCTATATATATACCACATTTAAGAGAGAGAAAACCCCCTTACCTTACCATTTTTCATGTGAAAGTTGGTGTGTGTGCATGCATGGCAAGATTGACCAGCTACAGGACATCTCCATGTGCAAATAGTGACTTGTCCCAAAGTTAACCAGCTCGATTAAAGCTGCCTGCATGGCAGCGCTGCATGCCTGGCTAGGTGCAGGCCTGGCTTGTTGAGCCAAAGCCGATTAAAGGCTATCTCAATAGCACAACGTCATGTGCAAATGGCGATGTCCAAGTTCAATGCAGGACGCTATTTGCAAATGGCGATTTTCCCCTCTTTACTGTAGTTTTTAGCCTAGTTTTCAAAATATGGGTCAATGTACCCTATAAACCAAAATATAATTTGGAAATGGATTATCCCACCAATTTTGCCTTCGCTCTGACCCAGGCCGACCGCAACGTCCCCTACTCATCCCTGGTTTGAGCATGCACCCAGCCGCGACCTTACTCCCGTCGCACATCCCCTGAACCGCTAACCTTTTTGAGCCGCTCGCGCAGCATTGCCTTGCCTCCTTGGCACTGGTCAAGCGTCGCCGTCATACCCCTGCTACGCGCCCGTGCGTACATCTTCTGCAAAAATGGAGTATGGTCCCCGCACCTGCGATCTTGACCCTTATTCCCTTTGATCCCACATCTTTAATCCAATGCATTCAAATTTAATATAATCATTAAAAATTAATAATCCAAATTTGTATCTAATGAAATCTAATGTTAACTTAAACTTGAAACGATTTGAATAAATAATTAGAGTCCATCATAATAAAAATTTATTAGGCTTAAGGGTGTAAGAAGCCTTTGAACTTTTGGGAAAAAAAAGTTAATGTAGCCCTTGAACTTTTTTGCACCCAATTAAGCCTATAAACTCAGAAATTTAATCAATTAAGCCCTTGAACCAAGAAACTGAATCAATTAAGTCCTTTGACCAATTTTGACCATTAAATCTAAACAGTTTTTTGATCTACTGTTGCAGTGCACCGTGTCACAGTGTTTCCACTTGATATTTTTTAGAATTTTTTATTTTATTTAAAAAATTCTTTAAATGTTCTAAAAATTCTAAAAAGCTTATAAATTTTATAAAAATTGATTTTTTTTTGTAAATGCAACATGATAGAACTGTAGTGTATCATGTGTCGATAATATCTGAAGAAAAAATTGTCAAGATTTAAAGGTCAAAATTGGTCAAAATGCTTAATTGATTTTTTCAAAAGTTCAAGGGCTTCTTACAACCTTAAGCCAAACATGAAATGATATAAACTTGTAATAACTCGACCGAAACGATTTGATTCTTAAAATTGAATGACTCAACTATGAAATTAATCAAAACTCTAAATAGATTTATATGAAATAATTCAAACAATGTTAAACTTGAATTAGTATGTTTCGAACCAAAACTAACTTAGGTTTCTTTTGTCACCGCAACCAGACGGCCATCGGGACTGCAACGCTCGTTTGCAGAAACTGAAAAATTTAATTGCTAGCAAACTCTCGTTTAGGTGTTAAAAATGGTAGGCAAACACCGTTCACAACCAAATCATTGGTTGTTTGATGAAAAATAGTGGGCAAACACCCGTTTAGGTTGCTTAACGCAACCAAAAACGGGGCCTTAGTCAACATATACACAAAAGAAAAATATATTATTTGGCACTTAAACATGGTCTTATAGTTCAAATGTGGATCCTCGAGGTTCTCGAGTAGATTTTATGTAGATCCTCGAGGTTTGGCAGGGGGTTTAGCCCTATAGTGGACCGTCGATGTCTCCATTACTATATTAAGAGGAAAGGTCAATTTCATAGATACTTTAATTTCTCACAGGGAGGATAAGCAATAGTTCTGGGAAAACTTATCAGACCTTCGCAACAATATTAACTGCGGCTGGTGCATTATAGGGAACTTCAACATTATTTCGGATCAGAATGAAAAAGAATGAGGTACCCCTGTTAATAGTAATCAAGCTAATTGGTTTCTCGATTTTTTTGGATACTTCAAATGTGTTTGAACTTCCCGTTAAAGGTGGGAATTTTACTTGGTCTAATATGAGAAGTAATAATAATACCATTGTTGAGAGACTTAATAAAAATGTCATATATGAGTGGAGCTTGGAGTTTCCAAAGGCTATTGGAATTCTTGAGGCAGTTGTGGCTTCGGATCATAACTCGATTATCTTGCTTTGTGATGGTTTAAAAAAATGAGGAACAAGGATTTTAAATTTGAATCTCGGTGGCTCCTTGAGAAAGAATACACTACAAACGTTAAAGAGGCTTGTTCAGAGAATCCCCTTGTGTTGGTCGAAACCTTCTAGATAGGAAACTGAAGATCTCAAGGGTCAAACTAAGAGAACGGAGCAAAATCAAGTATGGAAAGAATCGACAAACAATCAAAGGCATCAAAAAACAAATCTTAACCTTGCAAAACTCTCCTCTTACAGTCCAGTCTAAAGAGAAAATTACAGCCCTTAAAAACGAGCTCCAAAGACTATGGGAAAGTGAAGAACAGCATTGGCACCAAAGGGCTAAAGTGAATTGGATTAACCATGGGGATAAGAATACTAAGTTCTTTCATGCGATTACCATACAAAGATAGAATGCTATTGTCAAGCTTAAGGATAAATTGGGTAACTGGATTGAGGATAAGCAGTCAGTCTCCTCCTACATCCTTAGCCATTTCCAAAAAAATTATACTGAGGATTAATTGATTGATTTAAAAATTATTGAAGACTTAATTCCTTCTTTTATCACGGAGATAATCAGATCTTCTTTGTGTAAAGAGGTGACGGAAGAGGAAATTAGAAAAACTATTTTTGATATGGGTGCCTTTAAATCTCCAAGACCGGATGGCTTCTCAGGTATCTTCTGTCAATTCTTTTGGGATATTGTCAAAATTGAGGTTATCTCTTTGGTCTCGAATTTATTTTGTATGGGAGAAATAGATCGATCCCTAAACAAAACCAAAATTATAATCATTTCGAATAAGAAAAATCTTTCAAAAGTAAATCACTTTCGACCCATTAGCCTGTGTAACTTTTCCCTCAAGGTGATTAATAAGATTTTAGCATCTCGGCTTAAAATTTTTCTGCTGGAAATCATTCCTTTTTTCACAGTCTGCCTTTGTTAATGGGCAGCTAATCCATGACAATATTAATTATTAGCTCTCGAGGCCTTTCATGCTAAGAAGAAAAGGAAAGGATCTAAAGAAATTATGGCTCTTAAAATCGACCTCGAAAAAGCCTATGACAAAGTGGATTGGCAGGTACTCAATCTTATTATGCACAAAATGGGCTTTTGTGGATGATGGACTATTAGAGTCATGACATGTGTTTCTTCTATCTCCTTCTCTCTAGTTCTGAATAGTGAGCGCCAAGAGAAATTTGTCCCCAAGCTATGGTCTAAGGAAAGGAAATCCCCTATCTCCCTCCCTTTTTCTCTTTGTTTCCAATGTTTTTTCTTGGATTATTGAGAAAGAATTGATCAATGGAGAACTTAATGGATTTAGAATCGATCGTCGATACCCTGTTATTAGCAACCTTCAGTTCATAGATGATTGCATTCTTTTCACTCAGGCAAATGAAAAGAATTGTGTTTCGCTCAACAGATTATTAAGTCTCTTCCAAAAGGTAACTGGACAATCTGTCAATTGCAAAAAATCCTTTATCTTTTGCTCACCAAATGTGAGCCAATTTACAGTCTCATTTATTCTGAATTCTCTTGGATTCAACTTAATGGAACTGGTTAAGCTGGGATAAACTATGTAAATCTAAGGTTTCAGGAGGTATGGAATTCCGTGATTTGAGATATTTTAATCTCGCACTAGTTGCCAAACAATCGTGGAGAATTTTAAAGAATCATCATTCTATTCTTGCTCGTGTACTAAAAGGGGTTTACTACCCTAGTGGTAATATTTTTCTTGCTCCAAAGGGTCGGAATCCTTCTTGGGCTTGGTCCGCATTCACGAAGGGCTCAAGCTTATAAACGAAGAGTCAATATGGCGTGTTGGGAATGAAGCCAACATTTTTATTTAGGAGGATAAGTGGATAACATAGTTCCAACTAATGGTAATTTGTTTGATCGATTCCATGGTCATTTTGGAGCAGGTTCTAAGTGTCCTCGATGTGGGGATAGATCTGAAAGCTTAGAACATCTTTTATTCTTTTTTTTCCTTTTGCACATATCGTTTGGAAAATCTCTAGGTTCGGATATGATCCGGAAGTTAGGGGATTTTCAGGTTTCGGGAAATGCTGGAAAAAACTTTCGCTTCTCAATTATAAAGGTCTTTTTCGGATGGTCTCAACCTCCTTTCTTTTCTTTGTTGGCACATCTGGAAATCTCAAAATGCCTTGGTTTTCTCGGCTTCTTCTGAATCTCCTATCGATGTGTGGAATCGTGCAAATTCTGTGTTTGAAGAATTTGTGTCTTACTCGACCACTCCTACGCATTCCATTGAGTGTTCCTTGACCTCTTCTCCTAATGTCCGTCTGGCCGAAACTTGGTTTTCTAAAAATTAATTGTGATCTGGCCTTCGACCCTAGCTCAGGAAATGTCGTTGCTGCTTTTGTTGTCCGTGATTTTTCATGATTGTTGATAGGGGAGACGATATCTTTTTCTGCTTGCTCTGCATCTACTGCCGAAGCTTCAGCGGTTCGATTGGGCATTGTTACGATGGTGAAATCTGGATGGGACAGAGTCATCCTGAAATCTGATAACAGAGGTGTTATCTCTCGTATTAACTCCAAATCGCTCAACGAGTGGGAGTCAGCTGCGGTGGGAGAGGATATTCTGGCCTTAGTTGCGTCTTTCCCCTTTTTCTCCTCTTGTTTTGTGAAACGTTGTTGTAATAAGGTTGCGGATAGAGGTACAAACCGTTCTTCCGGATCAGGTTCAGTTTTGACTACGTTCAATTTTGGTTCAGTTCGGGTCGGATCTAGTCTGGTTCGGTTTAAATTCGGGCCTATAGTGATTCTGGTCAGATATCAATGTGGATCAAGTCACATCAGTTGGTTGATTTTTGGGTCGGTTGATTTTGCGTATGGTATTTTCAAGTCGGTTGATTTCGGGTCGGATCAAGATCAGTTCAATAGGAGATCAATATGCTTCGGTCAGGTTTTTAGGCCGAATTAGTTTTTTAAACTCATATATGGCTTTATAAAGTCAATATATTTGACTTTTTGGTGAGTTGTGTGACGATTCACATCAAATCTTTCATTATTTCTTTTAATATCTTTTATTTATTTCAGGTTGTCTTCGGTTCGAGTTACTTTCGATTCAGTTGAAAATCGATTCGAGTCCGTTTTGTTCGGTAAAAAAATTAGATCGGGTCCATATCGGTTCAACTAAAATTTGGGTCGATTTTAATTCGATTCGGTTTGTTTCAGGTTTCGAATAATCTTGTTTGGGTTGATATCAAATCTCGGATCAGGTAAAATCAGTTCGAATCTCAGGTCATTTTGCTACCTCTAGTTACGGATTGAGTTGCAAAAGCTAGTCTTAAGGGGGTGGCCCCATGACCGGTGCTCCTACCCACCAAACGACCTTATGAACCTCTTGTAACTGATCTTATTCTATGAAAAATTTCCTTTTCAAAAAAAAATAGTTAAATTGTGTAATAATTTATTTTATCTAAATCGGAACCTAACATTTTTTACATTATTCAAATCGGTATTTCTACAATTTTGAGTCCAAATTAATATCTAAACTTAACTTCTATCTCAAATTTTGATACCTAAATTTGTTTTCACCATCATTAATGTGAACAAAAATCAAATTTAAGTATCAACATGTATAACAAAAATTAAACTCAAGTATAAATTCAAATAAAAAAATAATTAAATCCTGCTGTCAATTTTAAAGTATCAGATTAAATAAAAAAATTATAAACATCAATCTCAACCATAAAAACAAGTTTACATAACCCAATCCAAAAATCTACTACAGTCCCTCGTCAATTACTGTTATTTTTTCTGTCTTAACTATTTTATCACGTTGAATCAATATTCAATAAATTAAGAAAAGTATTATAAAAATACATAGGGCAAGAAATTTGTGTTTTCCTTTCAAATTTTAAAAAGAGACAAGAAAACAAAATGAAGAAAACTATTAGAGTGCCAGCAATGCATTGTGGTTAAAATATATATTTTTATCACACAAGTTCAGACAGAAGAAAAATATCCGAGAGTTGGAGGTTAAACACGTAAACCTGGTAGGAAATGGAGTTGGGAATAGAAACACATGATTAAATAGAGGAAGATTGTTTATTTAAGAAAAATGTATGATGATAAAATAAGAAAATGGTTAGTGTTTCAAAAGAGGGGAAGGTTAAAAGAAAAGAAAAGAAAATCTAAAACGGGATTAAATATGTGGTGGCAGAGGAAGACAAAGACGCAGTCAACGTAGCCTTCCCTCACGGCTTTAACCTTAACAACAAAAGCTATTCTTGGAAACTTAAAATGAATGTGTTCCATAATTTCAGGGCATCCATATTCCACCACCATCTCCCCTTCTCTCTCTTTCCCCTCTCCCATACACTCCATTTTTCTAATATTCCGCACGCAAATTGCTGTCCCCTAGTGAAGGGCGCGCACATCGGTGCGTGTTCCGCCCATCGTCATGGAGGCAATGGCTATGGCCATGCCCTTTCACCTTCCATTCCTTTTCTCCTTATTTTTTGTTTTTCATTCTCATGCATATGCATTGCCTGAGTCCGAAGCCCTTCTCAAATTCAAATCCGCCTTGCACAATGCTAACGCTCTGCAAAGCTGGGACAACAATCCCAATCCTCCATGCAATGGCCAAACTGCCAATTGGGTCGGCGTCCTTTGCAATAAGGGCGCCGTTTGGGGTCTCAAGCTCGAGAATATGGGACTCTCCGGCACCATTGACGTCGATTCTTTAAAAGCCCTGCCCCACTTCACCACCATCAGCCTTATGAACAATAATTTCAATGGCCCCATTCCCCAGTTGAACAAACTTACTGATTTGAGATCCGCTTATTTGTCCAACAATAAATTTTCTGGAGAAATTCCTCCCAATGCATTTGATGGTTTGATTCAGATGAAGAAGTTGCATCTCTCACAAAATCAACTTACAGGTGCAATTCCTGCCTCTTTGGCCACCTTGCCCAAGCTTACGGAGCTTAAACTTGACCGTAACCGCTTTTCCGGTAATATACCCGACTTTAAAAACCACCTGCAAACGCTGGATCTCTCAAGTAATCAGTTGGAGGGTCCTATACCAGCTAGCCTTAGTAAGATTGATAAAAAGATGTTTGAAGGTGACTCACTGTTTCATCCTTTTTAAAAAAATGTCTATATTACTTGAGAAATAGATAGCTAGAAATTTTATGAAATTATATATGTGTGCATTTGATATTTATGTGCTAATATAGTAATATGATACAATCATACAAATACTAAAATTACATATGTGTTTTGTTGTCAAAAAATAATAATACTAGTTCCGTGATCACTGCAGGCAATAAGGCTGTTTGCGGAGGACCACTGAACGCGTGTGAGTCTACCCCTGCTGCTTCCAGCTCCAGCTCCAGCTCGAAGAAGACCCCAACTTGGTTAATTGTGATCCTTGTTGTAGTTGGGCTGTTCATAGTAGTGGGCATACTTGCAGTGATCATGATGAAACGACCCAGAGAACAGGAAACATCATCTTCATCATCAGTGGAGGCTCCAGCAGCAAACATGCGAGCAAAAGGGTACAACAAGGAAGAAGAGCAAGGGTCCGCGGGCAACTCAAGGAATGGAAAGAAGGCCCAAGAGGCGACTGTTAAACTTAATTTCGTAAGGGACGATAGAGTGAAGTTTGATTTGCCAGACTTGCTAAAAGCGTCGGCTGAGGTATTGGGAAGTGGATTATTTTTATCATCATTTAAAGCTGCTCTATCAGTTGGGCCGGTGGTGGTGGTGAAGAGGTATAAACAGATGAATAACGCTAGGAAAGAAGAGTTCCTTGAGCATATGAGGAGGATAGGGAGACTCACGCATGAAAACTTGCTTCCTCTCGTCGCCTATTACTATAGGAAGGAGGAGAAGCTTCTTGTCTCCGATTTCGTTAAAAATGGGAGCTTGGCGGTTCATCTTCATGGTTTGTTTTTTCCCTTTGTCTAATACTCCTAGTATATAATTAAACATACAAGGTAGATAGAATAGAAAGCGAACGAATAATTTGTTGATTCCTTTTCAGGTCACAAATCCTTGGGGCAGCCAGCGTTGGATTGGCCAACTCGATTGAAGATTGTGAAAGGGGTAGCCAAGGGCCTGGCATACTTGCACAAGGAGTTGCCTAGTTTGATTGTACCCCATGGTCACCTCAAATCCTCAAATGTTCTTCTTAACGATTCCTTCGAACCCCTCCTCACAGATTATGGTCTGATCCCCATAATCAATCAGGAAAGTGCCAAGAAGTTGCTGGTGGCTTATAAGTCACCCGAATATGTGCAACAAGGGAAAATTTCAAGAAAGAGCGACATATGGGCCCTCGGGATATTGATCTTAGAGATATTAACGGGAGTGTTCCCTGCAAACGTGAAGGGTAAGGAGAGTGATGAACAGGAGGATATGGCGAATTGGGTGAAGACCGTAGTTGGCGATCAAGAAACGAAGGTGTTCGACAAAAAGATGGGAATAATAGAAGACAGTGATGGGGAATTGATGCAAGAGCTGTTGAAGATAGGATTGAGTTGCTGTGAAGAAGATGTGGAGAAGAGATTAGATTTCAAAGATGCTGTTGGGAGAATCGAAGAACTAAAGCACAAGGATGGTGCTTAATTCCGAGGATGATGGCAAGAAATGATCTCTTTTAGTTGAAGAGTTGAGCAACCTAATCTCTTTATGTTTGGTTTCTTTATTTTGTGGGATTGGGAGGGGGGGGGGGGGATTGACCTTCAAGGCCACATCGTAACTGAAATTGAGATTTGGTGTTCAAAGCATTTTAATTTTGTTTTTCGGATCACTAGATTTCCTTAGGACTAATATTATATATATAGCATGCACTGCAGTTTCTTGCCTATTTTTCTCTGTATATACACATTGTACCCATACTACATCTAAAACACTTTTTTAATTTAAATTAATTATTAAGATACTATAACTAAGTTCTTTTAATATATATTCTTTTTTATAGAAAAGAGTTGTCGAATTATTTTTTAAAATAAACGATGCATAGTTTTGTAAGAGTTGATTGCATTACATATATTAAATTATAACGTATAAAGATTTATTTTGAGTTGTCAATTAATTCGTCTTTTTTATAAAAATTTTAAAAAAAATAAATTATAAAACTTATAAAAGATTAATTTTGATTTAATGGATGAAATTATTTAAACATGGGTATTTAGATTTGTAGATGGGTTTTGACCCAATTGATGATGCAAGGAAATAATTGTTTTTGAAACTTTGACAAATTGAGGCCCTCATTTTCTATTTTCCCATTTTTTTTGTTCAACTACCAAGTGTGGGACTATGGATTCCTTATCTGCCGATATTTGAGAGACTTTGGCGGAGAGATTTCTTCGACCTTTTTGCTTCCCACGTTTCTCTTTCTCTTCTCCCATATTTCCGCCGCTTTCTTCTTTATTCTATTACATCAGTTGTTTGATCTTCTCTTACACAAGGAAAGAAATCAAAACACTTTGGATTCTTATGTCTCATCTCCGCCACACTTTAGTGCTTTTGATATCTGTTAGGGGGTTTCGAAATCAGACCATGAGTTTCAATACCTTTAGTCTTTGTTTCGAAACAAATGGTGTTGTATTGCTTTATTTCATTTAGATTGAGTCGTTTTGAACTATTAGGACCCCAAACCAAACCGTAAGCTTCCGAATTCATTTGGAATTGGTAATTTAGTTGTGATTATTGGATTCGATAATTTCACTAATTTCTCATATAGAAACATATTATGTCAAGAAATGAATCGGTATCCTTAGTTACCGTTAGTGTATTAGAAATATGATTGAGATCGACTTCTTCCCTTGTAAGTAATAATTTTGTGAGAAGCTTATATACGGTTTCATGTAGTTTAGAGGATATATGGATCTAGTTAGACATGACGAATATGGTTTTGGTTCGAGTGATTTCCGCTCGAGATTCAGTTTGTTTTATGATTATGAAATTGAGTAAGAGTTATGTTATGTCCTTTAAGCGATTGAATGTATGACGTACGCACTACGATGTTTGTTGATTACATTTTTAGTCGTAGCGTACCAACATCAACTTCTGTTATATTCCAGATGACCGATGGTAGCACATGTGCATTTAGTGATATATTATATTCTGAGTATATGCCTACAACAAGTAGATTCTAGAATTTCGATTGCGATTTTTGTTTGAATTATTTAATTATTCTGCACAATATCATGCTCAGTTTATGAGTGATATTGTAACAGAAAACCGGAATCGGATGTGTCATTGCAAGGAAACCAAGAAAAAATGAATCAAAAATTTAAGACTTTTCAAAGCTAAACAAGGCAGGTTAACAAAATTCCCTTTTTATTATCTTTCGAATCATTATCTCCACAAGAATAATTACACGACTTTTTAAACTTTTAAGAATAGGGTGTTGTCTTAGGATTTAAGTAATTTAGAAACCAAACGATCATCAGAACATCATACTTGCAATTCAAGAGACCTTTCAATCATCGTGCTATCGTAGCTTAAACAACAAGATACCATTCGGTTATCTTACTAGCAACAACAAACAAGACATAAGGAACTATTTACAAAAGTGATAACCTCTCAACATCTTATACAAATACATGATCTAAAGGTGTAATATTCGAATATTTTATGCATAGCCAGTTTTAAACTTAGACATTAGACTCAAAGGATACTAAAACTTCTTTAACATATTCTATAGTTTCTCACTAGTTAAAACCATTTAAACTTGTGTGTTATAGAGTTTTAGAAATGTCTAAATCGAGAGTTTAAATACACATGGTTTACAACTCATTTTGCAAGCCTTCTTTAGCTTTTGTGTTACTAACCGAGACCAAGCATAACACGTATCATTTGCTCATGTTGTGACTAGTGAACCTTATTTGAATTTCAAAAGTTCTATTATATTGAGTCAAACAACAGACCTCATATGTCTAATTTAATATATACAAATTCATCACTTAGTATACTATACAAACCAATCCATATATCATATCATACATACAGTTCACGCATAGTATACAATGGACACTACATGAGACTTCTTTTCTAGCTTCCTTTTAGCAACATATTCTTTATCAATATGAGTACCTCAAAACAAATAATCAAACATTACTAACCATGTCATCCATAACAACATGTTTTACCAAACTATACACACTTTAATATCTCAATACATTTCCTAGTGTGTTCTTAAACATCTAAAACAATTTCATTCATTTATATACATGTCCATACATTAAAACAGTCCATTTTATATTTATACTTGCATGAAACAGCGCCCCCCCCAATTTAACATACAGTCCACATGGTTCATAGGTTTGCAAAACAGCTTTAATAATTCATTTTATTGATTAAAACAGTACTTTAATATATAAGTATTCTATCATAAATGTATAAAAGAATCCAGCATACTTTTAAATTCATACAAAACAATTCAGTACACTTGTCCATGTACATATACATGTCATAACAATCCAACATGTTTTCGTGTTACACAAAACAGTCCATTAATCTAAATTGCAAAACTGTCCAATTAAACACATACTTTCTAAACAGTGACGCTCACAAGGAATACATTTGAACACATCAAAACTGTAATTCTGCAAACCAAAACTGTTTTACTGCATTTCGACTCTACATTACTACAAATTCTGCATAAAACTACATCTATAAAGCAGCACAAACTGCATTCTAAAACACTGCATATTTAAACATGACAAATCTGCACATTCAAGCATTACAATCTGCATATTTAAACACTTCAAAACAGCCCTTATTCATATATGTTCTTATTTACACATGTCCAAACAGTCCATTAAGTGTCATGTGTATATATATATATATATATAACAGGGCATTTGCAATTTGTACACATCTTTATATATCAAAAAAATAATCTATTAAGCTCTTTAAAACAATCCTTATTTGCTTATATACATAGAAACAGTCCAAGATTTTTATGTTTGCAAGTATAAGTACAAAACAGTCCAGAATACCCTTGTTTAATCTCATATTCTTAATAAGTTCGGTTGTTAACAACTCGAGGGTTTTAAATTCCAGATTATTACCACAATGGATACCTAAAACTTTACACTTTGAAACTGTCCAAAAGCATTCAGAACAAGATATACACATAGAACATTCAATGATTTTAGTTTTGAGTTAAAATATACACCAAGACACCGATCATAATCAAACATACTTTATACACTTAACATTGCATCACTCAAAGGCTCATTCAACAACCAATTAATCATTCAAACACCTAATTTCAAACTATCTTATTATTCAAATTCAAGCAATTCAACCAAATCAACCTATTTCACAGGATCTCTAAACATGATAATTCACACCAATGTCATCCAATTGATCTTAAAACTCATGAATAATCTTAACAATTCATCTTGAAAGGGTAAAAAGGGAGAGTATTTTACCTTCCTGTAGAGTCTATTCAACATGATCTCTAAGGGTTTAGCCCAGAATTGTGATTAATTCTTCATGCATTCTTGAAGATCTCTCACTCTCTCTCAAGCTTGGTTTCAGGTAATCGGGTAGAAGGAGAAGGATGAAGTTTGCTTCCTTCGTTCTCTCCAAATGCCATGAGCTTTCTCTCCCATTCCAAACTTGCCTAGTCCTTGCTTTGAAAAGTGTATAAGTCCCCAAGGTTATTGAAAATTTGCATGCAAAACTCCCATTTCTAGAATAGATTCGGTTTCATCCTTTTAATAAAGTCACCAATTATTCTTGAAATTCCAATTGAATCCTAAAGCTCTTAATTGATTATTCTAAGAAACACTACAATCAATTAAGTCACATTCGAATTAATATCAAAAATTCTAAGTCATATTTTTGGGTATTACAGATATTCATACTGACCTGCTTTATATATATTCTCTACAATAGTTCTACATTAATGGGCTCTAAAGTTGATTATTCAAATTAGGCATAAAAGTTAAAAATAGCCCTAATGTTTGACCTTTTGACACTTTAGCACATATTCTTTTTTTTGTGCAAATAAACCCTTAACGTTTTATTTTTGTTCAAAATTCACCCTCGTTGGATGAAAACCGTCAACCAATTAATGGTCAACACTCTTCGCTGACGTGGCATGTCCACATGGCATGACTTGTTGTGTGGCGATGCCACATGTATAGAGATGCTGAGGTGGCACTTTGCTGACGTGGCATCGCAAATTTTTTTATAAAAAAATTATATAAAATTTTAACCATTCAGATGATGACACGTGGCATCATCCTATTGGTTCAAAGGCATATGAAAGAAATAAAACATGAGAATATAAAAGGCATTGTGGATGAAAGGCATGATGTCTAACCAGCAAACTAAGCCACTTATTTGTTTACTCTTTACCAAATATTATATTTATCGCACACATTGTTTCTTCAATAATTGTAAAGAGAAATCCAGATTGATGCTCATCGTTTTTATTTTCATGTTCTCCATTCGATGGCTTCGTCAACAAATACTTGTTTACTCCGTTTAAATAGTATAATTGTTTGAATATTTTTTTTTACTGAATCACTCATATTATCCACTGTGACTCATTAGATTAGGTCAGATTTTTTATACCAATTTTTTTGACATAAAGGATAAATCATTCATTCAAGGGAAACACGAACAACAACACAGGAACTCCGAGCAAACAAAGTCAACCGTCTAGACAAAAAGCAAACCACCCAAAAGAGGGGGAACCAACAGCAAACATTAACAAACAGCGCCAACCATAAAAATAAAGTGCAAGAACAGACAATCAAAGAAAAACAAAGAAGAATCCCAAGCACATGAACCAATCGGAGGGTCGATCAGGTGACACTTCAGCGAGAGTTCCATCCGGAAGCATGCTTTTTTTATCATGAGAGTAAAAGATTTTGTCATCATAAATGTTGAGGGGGCCTATCGCAACTCTTTTTCAAGGCGTTTCAACGTTTAAAAAAATAAAAACAACTGAGTCGCCACCAATCTTTTAAAAGGTGTGATTGGATCACCTAAAAATAGGTCATTTTAATAAAACATTTTATTTTATTAAAACAACAGCTTTGGTCTGCGAGAAACACCAAAAAACGAGTTCAGGATTCGGTTACGCGTGGAAAAGGGTTAGCACCCCCACATCACCCAAAAACTGGTCCCATGTCGAAATTTGCAAGTTTATGTAAAATTTAAATTATTGTCCATTTATGAATTTGATACCATTTTAACGGCCTTATCATTCGAAAAATAAACTTTAATCACTGTCAACACTCCCGGCGCTAACCCGTCATTTCCGTTTGATAAGACACCACATTAATTAAGTTTCGCTTTTTAATCGAACAAATAAAGAAACAATTAGTTGGTTGAAGCTTCTATTATTCTATGTTAGTGATCAACCCTAAGAGTTGTCTAAGTAAATTTTACTTATTTGGATTCAAATGTAATTAAGTGTGTTTTATTAATTTTAGAGTAAAGGAGTATTTTTTTATTTTTCAGCTCTAACTAGGATATTTAAGAACCTAATCCTAAGGATCCTACCTAAACTAAAAGTTAATTAAAAGATGAAATAAAACACAATGAAAGATAAATGACAAAATTAAATATATGCAGGAAATAAATTAAAGGGTCTAATAACAGTAAACAAATAATATAAATAAATAGCATAAATAAAAAAAGGCCCAATCAAATCTTCCAAATCTAGAACTATTTAAAGTTTTTGGATCAAACCCCTTTTTACCAAGAACATTGTCATGTTCTTCACTTAAAAGATTACTTATTTTTAAGATTGAACTCCCGAAATCCCAAGAACACTTATTTATCTTTTTCTTTTGAAAAAAAACAAAACAAAAGTAAATTATATAAAAGAAATAAAAAATTAAACAATATACCTCAACAAAGACTTCGAACTTTTATTGCTCAAAATCTCGAAATACAATTGCTTCTTATATGCTTCTATGAGTGGTAAATAGGGTGAGTGGTTGTAAAAAGATAAGTTGCGAGTGAGTGAATGAGTGAAATTACAATGGAATGAAGCCTATTTATAGGCTTCAAAAACCCTAAAAACCTACAAATCCTAAAGCATATTTCCTTTTTATGTTTGGTATACATGGAAAGGAATCAGACCACATTCAATACAATCCTAAAAAATAGGGAAATATATATGCCTGATTTTAATCACAAATAATCAATAAATCCATTGAAAATTTGTATTAAGATCAAAATCTCGTATTGAACCCGTATATGATTTTTTACACGTGTTGTCTTCAGTAAAACGAGCATATCTTAAGCTCCCGACGTCCGATTGAGGCGTTTCAAGATGCGTTAGAAAGGTAACTGAGAGACGATCAATACTTAAGAACACATCTTGGCCTGAAAACGCTTAGATCCTATCGAAAATTTGTCATAAGTCCGTAGTGAGGAATCCTTGACTTTCCATGTTTGTTGTGATTATGCTCGATTTCTTGCCTTACTTGAATGATTCATATTTCCCTTTGACTTTGATCCGATTTGCATTGATTTGGGATTCGTTTGCCCTTTTCATATTTGATGTGATCCCTTCCCTTATTTTGTATGTCAGGCTAAAAATCAGTGACAACAGGACCAAATTGTAAGCATGGGAGAACGAAAGGTTGGGGTCGACCACAAGCAATAGGCGAGTAGCCTTAACCGAGATAGGGATATCAAAGTAGAACGAACCAAACATAAGGGAAAAGAGCCAAGGATCAAAATTCACCATAACCGTAGTTATGGGAGAGACAGTGATCCTTAGGGAAGGAAAATCATACACTACCATCGTAACCTTCCTCCGAAGAATGATGGCAGGAGCAGAAATCTTCATTCAGATTGAGGATGATCATCAAAGTGATCATCCGCTGCCATGCAACAACCCTCACTACAAATCACAACATTATGAATAACTCGTTTAATATCCAGGTCAGAACATATATACAAAAAAAGGAGCCTTTGTCAGATTGATTCTATAGGTATCCAGTCCTAACTCGATGAAACCTGTAGACTCATGGGAAAACCTAGAAATCTCTCAGCAGTGTTTCATTCTAGCTTCATTCTTAATTTTTAGAGAGTTGATAAATGGAGATGCTTTGGTGATGAATGAGTCTGCTATACCATTAACTAAGCTTGGAACGTTCATTGCATGTGAAAAGTCATACAGATGAACATGAACCAATGAACATTCAACAGCTCTACCAATTTGCTTAAACGAGGTTTGGCTTTCCAAAGAGGCCAGCTCTTTCAAAACAATGGTTTTAAACAATGAAACCAGAAAACATGCGAAGCACTGATCTGACACCATCCTAGGAAAGTCGGATTGCAGGTCTGATGGAAATTTTTTTTGTCTACCTCATGTATTGCAGCTTCCATTATCGTACCATTGTTCACATCGAGCCATGTGTCCCTACGTTGACTAGGCATAAAGACTTGGATAATGTCAGACTTGAAACAAGAGCCATCTTATTCAAAAGAAAATGAGCAAGCATTCACCATTAAAAACGTTTGGACATTGTGAAGATAACCATCATCTTCAGCAGACAATACAATATGCTTGAACATTTTTCCATTTCGAGCTTTCGAGGAAGAAAAACAAATCTTCCCTATGTCGTTCTCTCCGATTCAAAATGGCAAGGCTCTCAGCCAAGGATTGCAACCAAACCTAAAGACAACAACTAAACAAAGGACCCAACATCTCCCAAAACCGACAAAACTATCAGGCTATCCATCCAGATAAAGCATTAGAACATCTCGGTGACCTCCAATCACATGGAATACAAAAATTTTAATGAAAATTTGAGGCCTACCAGAAGATGAAAACAGAGAGCTTACCCGGTCTTCTCCCCCATGAGGAAACCAGTATCTGGTGAGAGCTATACCGTTGAGACATCCTTGCCTCCACCCAACGATTGAAAAACCAGAGGGGGGCGCTAGAGAAGAGCGCAACTCGTCCCATCAAAATTCTTCCGAGATCAAAGCAGGAGAAATCAAAAACCCCGCTCTACAGCCAACCCGCAGCCACTTATATCCTAAAACCAGACCAAAAATTCTTGTGATGACCGACGATGTCTCCGGGAGGGTCCACACCACCAAGACCACGATCGAGCAAGACACCACCGAAAATTGAGAATCGAAAAGGAAAAAAGGGGAAAACAAAAAACTTAGGTTTGGGGATTTTTTTCGCGAGAGTCATCGGGAAACTCTATTTTTTATACCAAATTTAAGGTGTTACACAAATAGATTCTGAATACTAATATAAAAATTGAGAAAAGAAAACGAAAGAATAGAAAATGACCTTTTGGTTGGAGATGTAGGGAAAATAATGGTAAACAATAAAAATGATTTCTGAGAAAAGAACCTTTTAAGAACTTTTTCAAATTGGAAATTTATATTAAATATTAATTTTCAAAGTACACTTTTTTTAAATATTGTATATGAATTTTTTCAAATATTCTTTAGGATAAATGGACTTTTGTTTTCTAACAAAATAATATTTTAGTTTTATGGATTAAGATTTTAATTTAGAGATTTAAGTTGTATGGTTTAGAATTTAAATTTAGTGTTTAGAATTTAATGTATATGGCTAAGGTTTAGGGTTGGGAATAGAAATTTAAAATTTAAATTTTATAATGTAAATACACAGGCTTGTATAAAATTAGTTTTACACAGACTGTGTATAAAAATTTTACTCTATAAAATAATTACTTAACTGGTAAAACATAAATAGTTCGTACTTATAAAAATAAAACGCAGTACCATCCAAATATCACAAAATGATTTTCAGAAATGGTTTTTTTAAATTATTTTTTAAAATATATTTTTAATGAAATAAAAAATCTACTTAATCTAAAAATTAAGAGAAGAAAAGGTAAAAAGACTTTTTGATTGGATATTTAAGAGAAAAATGATAAACGATCAAGAAAAACTTTTTGAAAGTGAATTTTTTAAAATGATTTTTTTAAGAAAAGTCGTTGGAGCCCGCTTTTGTTCTCTAACAAAACAATATTTCAATAACTCCTAATCCTAAAATAATTATTCTTCCCATTTTTATCCAAATATTTGAAATAATTCAAAATCAACTTAACTGGCAAAAACCTTAGTTACATAAGTTTTTCTATGAATTTGTTCGGTCTATTTTCTAGATTTTTATCCCAATACTTGAAATTTGGTCTTTTTTAGACTTATTTTATAATATTAAAAATTTATGTGATTCCGCTAATTTCAAAAAAAAATTATGTGATTAAAATTAACATTTTATAATGGCCCGTTTGACAATTAGCGGATAATTGATAGCGGATTACATTAGCTGATAGTTGATTGCATTAGCTATTAGATAGCTGATTGTATATACTGTTTGGTATAATTAGCTGATAGTTGATACATATTTAATTATTTAAACAAACAAAATGACATGATTATATTTGATGATTGTTTGAATAATTTACTAGTTATCAATATTTCGTATCTATCAATATTAATTAGATTATGAAAAATAACTTTTTAATATAACAATACTAAGCATATTTGAATGATCTATATATTAATTTATTATTTATATAATTATTTTAAATATAATTTAATTAATTATTAAATTTTAAATAAAAATATAAATGTGTAAAAATAAAAAATATTAATTTATAAATATCATAATATAAATACGTGATGGTGAAAAATTAAAATATAAAATATTAAATTTTGATTATTTGGAGATTTTTTATAATTGTTAATGCTAAAAGAGTTTTATAACTCTTATGTCAACATTGCTAATTTCAAAAAACTATTATTAACAGCTTTTTCAAAATTAGAGGTTTTACCCAAATACATTATTCACTAAACATCCAAATTAGTAAAGTTGACCGGTCAAACCTCTAATATTAACTCAAACCGCTACTTACCAAACAAGTAGGAAAAAAACCTACGGTATTCATTTATTATATACCCCTCCGTCTCAGTCAATACGTTCAATATTAACTGTTTATGAGTTAAAATTTTTGAATTTCGACTCATTATTACTTTAAATTTATTATTGATAAAAATGTAAAAACATATGTTTTAAAAACCATAAATCAAGTAGTTTAAAAATATATATATTATAAATTTTAATTAATTAAAATATTTAAAATAATAATAGTCAAAGTTAAATAACTTTTAAAAAATCAATACTAAGCAAATTACGCGGGACAAAAGTAATATGAGAGCTTCTAGGGTTAGGCACCCTTACTATTAGGTTAAAATTAGACACGAGTTACATAATTTCTTATAAAAATTGTAAGGATTTAGGTAGCTACACAATTCCTTACAATGGCGCGAATTACACAATTTCTTATAAAAATAGTAAGGATTTATGTTATCATATAAGAATTGTGTAGTTATACAATAATTAGGTAGTTATTCACTAAACATCCAAATTAGTAGGTTGACCGGTCAAACCTCTAACTTTAGTTCAAACCGCTATTTACCAAACAAGTAGGAAAAAACCTATGGCATTCATTTATTATATAAACCTATGGAATTCATTTATTATATACCCCTCTTTCCCAGTCAATACGTCTAATATTAGCAGTTTATGAGTCGAAATTTTTATTATTAAACTTATTATTGATAAAGATATAAAATATATGTTTTAAAAACCTTAAATCAAGTAGCTTAAAATATATATATTTTTATAAAATTTAATTAATTAGAATATTTAAAATAATAATAGTCAAAGTTAAATAGCTTTTAAAAAAAATTAATACTAAGCAAATTAAGTGGGACAAAAGTAATACGAGAGCTTCTAGGGTTAAGCACCCTTACTAATAAAATTAGGCGCGAGTTACACAATTTCTTATAAAAATGGTAATGATTTAGGTAGGTATATAATTCCTTATAATGACGCGAGTTACATAATTTTTTATAAAAATGGTAAAGATTTATGTTATCATATAAGAATTGTGTAGTTACACAATAATAGGTAGTTATATAATAATTATGTAGTTACACAAATGGTAATGAAATTTGTAGTTACACAATAATTATGCAGTTACACAATTTCTTATCAATCTTACACAAATCCTTGCCAAAATAGTAAAAAAATTTGTAGCTACAAAAAATGCGCCTAATTTTAACCTAATTTCAGATAAATTCAAATAATATATATTTTCAAAGAGATATGATCCAATTACATGATGTAAAACTAAGTTTTACACTAATTTATGGCTATTGAATGAGTAAAATTGATTAATAAAATTAACAGTAAAAATATAAAAATTATCACTTAAAAAAAATTTAGCGATTCATTTCTATCATCCAAAAGTTTAAAAATAATATAAAACTTATTAAATTTTACGGGTAGATCATATTTTCAAAATCCATTATCAACTTTCTCATGGAACATAGGTACAGGTCACGATCTCTTTTTTTGCATACAAGTGTAATTAAAGAGACAAAGGCCGATAATCTGGACAACTGGGGACCTGACTATACCTTCTAAAAACGACAAACGAAGCTCATGTGCCTACAGTAAACCTTTGAAAAATGAATTTATTTATTCCACTATTTCCATCAATTATCACCATTTTCCACAAAAATCCAGTCCCCTACACCCCCAAAACTAAAAATATTACTAAAATAAAATATCCGGAGATAAATACTACAAGTGGATATAGGATTTTCATTTTTTTGGGAATTTAAAAAGAAAGTGCTCTCCAGTTTTATACAATGATATTTTTTAAGCAAAATGTTAAAAATAACCCCTAATATTTTATTATTTGGTCATTTTAGCCTTATTTTTAGTACAAATAAGTATCTTACATTTTATTTTTTGTTTGAATTTCACTATTGTTGTATGAAAATTGTTAGTCAACTAACGGTCAACGCCTGAGGCTGACGTTAGAAAGTCTGCATGGCATGGAGAGATGATGTGGCGATGCCATGTGACACTTTACTGATGTGGCATTTTTAAAAATTAAAAAATATATTTTTAAATAAAATATTTCTAACCAATCGGATGGTGCTACATCAGCAAAGTGCCACATGGCATCGCCACATCATCTCCCCATGCTATGCAGACATGCCACATCAGTCTCAGGCGTGGACCGTTAGTTGACTAACTATTTTTATCCAACAAAAGTGAAATTTGAACGAAAAATGAAACGTTAGGTACTTGCTTACGCTAGAAAAAAAATAAAATTAAAATGACCAAATGATGAAACGTTGGAGGTTATTTTTAACCTTTTGCTTTTTTTTTATAATCATGGAAGGATAGAATTCAAATTTTGAACAAAAGAGGGTTAATATCTTTTAATTATGTTTCTTAATGAATTTTTAAAATTGTAACTATATTTCTATTATATTTGAATTATTAATATTTCATTAATTCAGTTTATGTCAGCTTAATAGATAAAATCAATTTAATCAGTATTTATTATTTGTATAGAAAAATAAATATGTAAAAAGAGGTGTTTAAGCAATTAATTTGGTTGGCAACCAAATCAAACTACCAAAAATCAAATTAATTGATTTTTTAAATCTCTTATTATTAATCCAATTATTTTTCAAAAATATGAACCGAATCGAACAAATGTAGGCTAATTTAGTCTGCTTTCAAATTAATCAGAATTTATTATAAGTAAATATAAAAAACAGTTTTGGTAATTTTTGTTTTGTTGTTTGATAGTTTTATGTGATTTAGGGGTGCTAATTTGTGTTTGGTCGTTAGATAATATATTATAAGTAAATATAAAATTTGATTCGAAGGTGTTAATTATTCAATTAAAATTAAATTAATCGATAATATTAAATTAATTTGGTTAAATAATTGACCACCGAAATTTGTTCCATCGAAAAATGATACAAGAAATTTCTAAAATTTGTTATCGATTAATTTAGTTAGTTTAATCAAAATATCCTAAAACACTAAATTTATATTACATTTACATGTAGATTTTAAGCTCATATTCATTAAAATTTCAAGATTCAAAAGATTAAAATACTACCCAACATCATCTAACAAAAGAAGAAGAAAACGAAAAAAAAACATTTTTTACGATTACTTAATAATAAATTTTGGTTAATTACAAAATCGATAATTAGTCAAAACTTATTCGGTTTAATTAATTGTTTTTTATGGCAAAAAAATGAACATACGTTTTACTAGATAGTCATTTTAGTTCATAATCATTTTTTAAGTAATTTAACCTTTAACGTTTCACTTCAGGTCAAAATAGTTTAAAATAACATTGTCATGTAGGTTTGCCACGTTATTTTAAACAATTTTAACGTGTAACTCTTTTAACTAATTTCAAGTTATTTTATCGTTAGTTGACTAACAATTTCCATCTATAGAGTAGTTATTTTGATAAAAATAAAACGTTCAAAATTAAATTATTTAAAAAAAAAGAGATAGACCAAAATGACTATTTAGTCGAACGTTAGTGATATTTTCTTAACTTTATGCCTTTAAAATATATATGTTTTAAATATGTACTATTTTAGGTAATTTGGTTAATTAATCAACTATAAATCGAATTAACTAATAACTGATCTACTAAAAATTCTTTAACTATTATCCAATCATTTAATCTAACTCATTCGATTCAATTGGTTAATTTGAGTTTTTGTTTAACCATTAATATTTAATTCGTTGACAAACTAATCCATATTAAATTTTGTAGAGAACTAATATTTTAAAGGACCTAGCAACTACTTTATTTCAGTTAATTTTTTTGACAATAGTAAATGAATAATATTAAAAAGTATGAAAAATATTACAAATACAATACATCTTAAAAGGAAAACAATAGAGATTAGTCCACCAAAATCTCATATAACTAAAAGTGTAAAAAAAATAAATAAATTTATAACATGGAAAAAAATTTGATACACATGCCGTGCAAACGTTAGTTTATACGTGTCTTTTAGTTTTACGAGTTAGGATTTTAGTTTAGGGGTTTAGGTTGTAGGGTTTAGAATTTAAGGTTAGTGTTTAGAATTTAATATATATAGTTTAAGGTTTATGGTTATTTTTTTAGGATTAAAATTAAAAATTAAAAATTAAAAATTTTATAATATAAATACACATATACTATATTAAAGTTTTATTGTTATAACATACCCTGTCAAAATTCAAAAACTTTCTAAATTTCTTTATTTTTATTTCAACGAAATACTTTACATATAAAAGAAGTAATGGGCAAACTAAATTATTGAACAGATTGTTCCGTTGTTAAGTCCGACTACATTGATAAAAAATTATCAAACCTTTTATGATCACTGAAGAGAGAAAAGCAAAAGATATCATAAGTTGAGAGGGAGAGAGAATAAAAGTTACCGGAGAGAGAGAAAAAAGGTTGAGAGAGAAAGTGCAAGAAAAATAAATAATTTGATTTGGATTTTTGTGTAAAGGAACGAAGAACCACATCTTCAAAGTTTAAGGGACTTTATGGTTTCGTTATCTCTTTCTTCCTCACTGCTGTTGGTTTATGGTTGTGGAAACTGCTGTTTCTAATCCAACCTCCCTACATTGCACCGTAGGATATAGAAGCATTCAATCATAGATAGAAAAGGGAAGAGGCTTGGTTTTTTTAGCAATAATCAAATAAATGGGGGATATCCATTTTAGCAGCGAGATGACAAGAAAAGGAGTGGTGCTGTTTCTTTTCTGGATGCTGAGTTTGATTTCGCTATCTTGCGCGGCTAGACTAAGTGTGTCGAGACAGAAGCTTCAAGTGCAAAACCACTTGAACCGCTTGAACAAACCGGCTGTTAAAACCATCCAGGTAAGCCGAGCTTTTCATCAATTTTTGTTGGTTCGGTTCAAGGCCTTTCTGAAAATCAGCCCTAAATCTCTCCAGGAAATGCTTCTTTCTGTTTTGATCTAATATTCTGTGTGTGTGTGTGTGTGTTTTTTTTTTTTGAAAAAAAGTACTTTGGGTTTATAAAAGTAATTTCGTGTTAATCTTGTGAAACCAGCCTTGATTTATTATTTTTTTTAGCTATGTCGATAGCAACCAAACGTTAAATAAATACAGATGTGTTGTTAGATTTTCCGTGAAAATCATGTTTTTTGGGGCTACCTTTTTTTAAAAACTTCATATTGAATAGACAATGTGTTAATTTGTCAAACTATTTCGTGTATAGATTGGTAGAAGAACATGTATATGTTGATAATTTTAATCAATGGTGTTGTTTTGTTTTGAATGGTGATATACAGAGTCCAGATGGGGATATTATAGACTGTGTTCACATCTCTCATCAGCCTGCTTTTGATCATCCTTTTCTCAAAGACCACAAAGTTCAGGTCCGTTATTCGGCTCTTTTTTCCATTGTTGTACTGTCGCAGCATTTCCATGTAGTTGGTATTTGGAAGGATTGAATTTTTGTTCTTGTTTCGATGCATCAGATGAGGCCTGGTTACCATCCAGAGGGTCTTTTTGACGAGAACAAGGTCTCTGACACTGACACCGAGAAACCCAAACAACGCTCAAACTCCATAACTCAGTTGTGGCACATCAATGGTAAATGTCCCCAAGGAACCATTCCCATCAGAAGAACAATGGAAGAAGATGTTTTGAGGGCAAGCTCAGTTAAAAGATATGGTAAGAAGAAGCATAGGGCCATCCCTCAGCCCAGGTCTGCAGATCCCGATCTCATCAATGAAAGTGGTCATCAGGTAATATAGAGGTGCCTTTTTTTCACTTATAAATTTAACTCATTCATGTTTGTTAATATTATCACTTGTATTTTTTTGCATGTTTGTATTCTTGTTGGGGGCGATTAGCATGCAATAGCATATGTGGAAGGGGATAAGTATTATGGAGCTAAAGCAACCATAAACGTTTGGGAACCCAAAATACAGCAGCCTAACGAGTTCAGTTTGTCCCAGCTGTGGATTCTTGGAGGTTCTTTTGGTGAAGATCTTAATAGCATTGAAGCTGGTTGGCAGGTAATTACTTTGGTCAATTTGTTTTAAACAATTGTTCTACCTGCTTTATTTTTTTATTTTCCAGTTATTCATTTTAATTTTGTACAAGTTGAAGTGTACGCATGTCAATGCATACAGGTTAGCCCAGATCTATACGGTGACAACAATACAAGGCTTTTCACCTACTGGACTGTAAGTCTACAATTTATAGTTTTTCGCTTTCAATTACCCTTAGTGATCATATTTCTAAGTATTTATTAGGATTTCCTCGCACCATTTCTCATGGTTAATGTGTTACAGAGTGATGCATATCAAGCCACAGGCTGCTACAATCTCCTCTGTTCCGGTTTCATTCAAATTAACAGTGAAATAGCAATGGGAGCAAGCATATCTCCTGTTTCTGCCTATCGGAATTCTCAATATGATATCAGTATACTTGTATGGAAGGTAAAAAAAAGAACAGGGTCCAATTATTAAGACTCTGAACACTGATAGTTTATTATGATTTAAAAAAAATAGCCAAAGGAGATGGATTCATACTGCCAACTATGAATGTGAGCATGAATGGAAGTTGTCCTCTCCGAAAGAAGCTGGCTAACGTTGCTCGATGACATGCATTATTGTAATTTTGCTATACTTGTGGGTCAAAGATTCTGATATCTTATTCATCATCTTTCTCTCACATATTTTCACACTTAATGTGATTGATGAGGATTGCATGGAACTTTCAATTTATTTTACTGCCACAGTACTTCTCACCCTTTGTTATTGACAAAAGCAATTTCACCAATCTGAGTAGTACAATTATTAGCTTTACAAGTTAATAAATCTTGCTGCTGCCTTGAATCAGAATGTCTATGTTATGATGATGATCATGGTGTAAACATTTAACTGTGGGAACTGTTTTGTAGGATCCTAAGGAGGGGCATTGGTGGATGCAATTTGGTAATGACTACGTGTTGGGTTATTGGCCTTCCTTCTTATTCTCCTACTTGGCTGATAGTGCTTCGATGATAGAGTGGGGAGGTGAAGTTGTGAATTCAGAACCAGATGGTCATCATACTTCCACTCAAATGGGCAGCGGCCGTTTCCCTGAAGAAGGATTTGGCAAATCTAGTTATTTCAGGAATATACAGGTTGTTGATGACTCTAATAATCTCAAGGCTCCCAAAGGACTTGGCACCTTTACAGAACGATCAAACTGCTATGATGTACAAACAGGAAGCAACGGGGATTGGGGCCATTACTTTTATTATGGGGGCCCTGGTAAAAACGCCAATTGTCCCTAAAAGTAAGCGAGAAAAACACTCTTTTAGTGTTTTTTTTTCTACCATCGTTATTGTGTATCATTCAAACTCTAGTGACGTCTCCTCTTCTTTATATGCTTCTTTTTAGTTTTAGCAATTACGTTGGATTAGTAACCTTTTTAGCGTGAAGTCAGTTTTGACTCCTTTGTTTTTTTTTTTTACTTGCGATCCCATCCCATGTAAGTGGTCTGGAATACGGCCAAGTTTCTGTAAAAAAAACAATGAGAAACAGGCCTTTGTTACTCTGTAATGCAAGTGTATTTCTTTGTTTACTCCTTTATCGGAGCGGTTTGGTTTATTATTGGTAATGAAGCTTTTCGAAATCTTGCCCATAGCAACGAATGATATTTAAAATCCTTTTCCATTCCTTGAGTTTCATAGGATGAAGGGAATATGAAGAACTACTCAGCTTAAAGATACTTGTAGTATTCCTAGGTCCTATTTCGACCAAAGTACCACTCTAAATCTTATATTTTTTTTATAGTAATACCATTACAGAGAATTTCCCGCACGTGCACGGTGAGTTTTAAAAAAATATATTTTTTATTCTTGCAGTGTACACAAAATTAGTTTTAATTAAATTTATTTTTTATTTTAAATATTCGGTTTAAATCTTAAGCACAGGATTAACTTAATCCTAAATCGAACTCGCTGTAGGGCACGACGAGTTCTCTCTAGCTTAACGGCTACGACGCTTTTTGCGAAAAAAAATAACGGGTTATTTTAGGGTTTTTGCAAATTATAGTTTTTAGTTTCTTATAAATAGAAAGTTTTGTTTGGGGTTTAGAACACACACAAAAATTTAACATTTCTTATTCGAGCAAAGCAAAAGAGTTTGTCAAGCCGTGAGATTTTCTAAGACGACATCGAAAGAAGCAAACTCACAGATAATTCAGAAGATTAAAGGTAACGTTCGTTAACTTTTTTAAATTACAATTAATTTTTTTGAATATGATATATTTTTTATTAGAAATTTTATATATGCGTAGTTTTCTAATCATAATAGTAAATTGTACTCTAAATATTTTAAGAAACTATTTTAAATTTCGATTGATTTGTGATGTTTTAGGCATTTAATTGCGCATAAATATTGAGGGGAAATGACGTTGTTAAGACTTCAAGATTTTCACATCATGAATAACATGAAATTATTGGTAAGAATTTAAAGTTTTTTTTGCAAATTTTAATTTATTGTTTTTAAATGATAAAGTACTGCTTTAATTTAAATTTTGTCTTTGTAGAAAGAGAATTCAAAATTTCGGCCTCACTTGATATGGAGCGATCCACCAAGCCAATATATAATGGGATATCTGGAGAATTCCGATTTTAGGTACACGTCAAAGATTCGTGAGTTTAAAATCGTGCCGCAATTGATTAATAGGTTGGTGGAGCGTTGGAGACCAAAGACGCATACCTTCCACATATCGTGCGAGGAGTGCACAATCACCCTCGAAGATGTTGCTATGTATCTCGGTGTCTCAATTTTAGGTTGTCCAATCATTGGTCAGAATAATTATTTTGTTAATGATTATTGATCCAAGTATTTGGGGAAGACACCATCGGAGGATGCTGTGGACTATGACGACCGAAGGCCAAAGAGAAGCTTATCTTTTTTTGTTTCAAACATGGCCAGTCAACATGGAATATGGCATACAGTACTCGTATATGTCATTATGGGCGCATATGGCTGCTGCATGGAATAAAAATGGGTACAACAATATGCCCTAACGACCCGACGACAGCATTTGGGTTGCATCCCAAATAATGTAAGACCACGCAGTTTTTATGGAAAACTAATGTTGTAAGTAAAACTTCGTAATATGAGACAATATGACAACAATTGAAGTTTCCAAGCTTCTATTATGATTTATGGCAGCCTCATTCCGAACAATGTATAACGTACTTAATGTAGTGCTGTGAACTTCGTGAATTTGGTACACATAAAAAACATGAAAATGAGTTATGGTATGGAAGAGAAACCGTGGTTTCGGCTCTATTTATACCGGGAAAGTCATAAATGATGGGGAAAATCGTCGTGTATGTAAGGCGAGTTAGGGTAACTCGCCGTACATGATCGACGAGTTCCCCTATCATTTTCAACTTTTCCAAGCTTTTAACAGTATTTTTCAGAGGTTTCATGTAGGGTTTTCAATGCAGATTTCGGAGCAATTTTTGAATGTAGGATCGAAAGACAGACACTTAATCGTATAGATAAACACTTGTACTTCATGTTAACGAAAACAATTCGGTCCAAAAAATATTCGGAGCCGGCGTAAAACATGCCTAAACACCCATATAGGAGTTCTCTTGGTAGGTTTTTCAACGCATGTTTCGCAGTGGTTTTTGATTGTTTGACCGAACAACGAACATTCAGTCGTATAGATAAACACTTGTTATTCATGTTAACGAAAAAAATCGGTCCAAAAAATTTTGAAGACAATGTTAAACAAACAAAAATCCTCTGCCCCCTAACCATGCCCATTTCTATGCCCCACACTAAAAATTTAAATTCTAAACCCTAACCCTAATTTTCACATCCTAAACCCTAAAAAATATACTATAACCCTAATTCCTTAAACCCTAACCACAACCCCCAATTTTAAACCCAAAACTCTAAACCCACTTTTTTTTTAAGTAGGGACAACGAAAGGGCATAGTATGGGGGCAGAGGATTTCCATCCGTGTTAAACGCGCCTAAACACCCATATAGGAGTTCTCTTGGTAAGGTTTTCAACGCTTGTTCCGAAGCGATTTTGAATGTTAGACTGAATGGCAGACACTTAGTCGTATAGATAAACAATTGTACTTCATGTTAATGAAAAAAAATTTGGCACAAAAAACATTCGAATACCGCGTAAGACGCTTCTAAATACCCCTATAGGAGAACAAAATGCGGATAGATACAATGAATGATTTTTTTAAAATTAAACTCAGCCAATGATTTAAAACAAAAAATATACATTTCACATAGTGGGAAACGAGTAAAAAATTAATATATTTATAATATATTCAAAATTTTATAAATTTAATAAACTTGTCTTATATGCAGCTCTAGCTTGAGGACCTTCTAAATGACCAAGTTTTGTAGAGTACACAGTTTGGTAACGAGTACTAGTTTTGTTTTTAACCTTGAAGATACACAAAATATGGAAAGATACAATGGGTGCAACCTAGAGTTACTCAACATGGGATATATAGCTGTTACTGATTTCACACAATTAGTGGTTTGGGGTGGTCCATTGACACCATGATCTCCCCATGCTTGGTTAATGTTGTAAAGAAAACTTTGTTCTTGCAACTAGGTGCCCTCAATACACAAAACGACCACGATTTTGAATGCATTTTAAGACACAAAATATAAAATTTTAAATAAAAATTTTAAACAATCGAACATCATGTTACCAGTTATTTATAGTTGGATATTTGAACATAAACTCACTTTGCATGTAAGACGAGTTACACCCGTCGTGTCTCTGTATATTATATCGGTTGGTAGTGACATGACAAGCAAAACTCGTTGTTCCATGCAAGGCGAGTTAGGCTGAACTCGCATTCACCTTAAGGATGCGAGAAGATATTAAAAAGAACGCTGTTAAATCTAACGGGTTGTATATGATGCCAATGTCGTGTAACGATAAATTTTTCGTGTCTCGGAGATACCATGGTCTATGCAGTTTTTGACCCAACATCATACATGATGAATATCAAAAACATGTTCTATGATTGTGGCTCATTCTAAGCACTGAAGCTTCTGTGCGAGCATGTCTTCGCCGCATGCTCCATTTCTAGGTTTGATTACAAGGAATACGTGGATCCTATATACTGGCTTCATTCAGCATTTAAGATCTATGAAATGAAATTCCCACCAATCGACAGCGAAACTGAATGGAATGTTGGGCAGACATGGACGTCCAAGATCCACAAGGACTCAAAATAATATTGATGACATGCGTCACCGCGAGCTTACCGGACAACCTAGACTCTGCGAGAATTGTAGACTTCCGAGTCATAGAATGTCAAACTGTCCATCTCGAACATAAATATGTTATTTTACTTTTATACTAAGTACTCATGTTTTAATATAAATATTAGTATGAAACTTCACTTCAGTTCGATCTAACTTTTCAGCACTGCATAATCCACCTAAAGGGTTATAATTTTGAAATTAAACAATTCATTTCAACTTGCTACTTATAATACTTGTGTAGTAAAATACAATTATAAAATGTTAGATAATTTATTATTTTCACAAATTTAAATTTTAATAAAACACTTTTTTAAAACCTTTATATTTTTTTAAAAAAATTTAAATATAACTGACATAATTTATAACTACAACACTCTCTGTTTAAATCTTAATACCTAATCCTAACCCAAACTCACTGTGTGCCCTAATCCCAACTTAAACTCGTCGTGCACACGCGACTAGTTTAATTTGCTTAAAATGTTGTTATGCTTAGCCCTAAAACATCGTAAGTCAGAGAAAACTCGACGTGTCGATACGACAAGTTCGATTTGAGATTAAATAATCTCGTAATTAAAATTTAAATTAAATATTTAAAAAATTTGTAACTTGTCATGTGTCGATAATAAATTTTAATATAAAATAATATATTTTCAAAACTTACCGTACTAATGAGATGAGTTTATTACAAGAGTTTTAGTCCAAAAAATATAAAATTTTAGATCATACTAAGTGAAAATAGAATCCAATGTTCTTACCAATGTCCTTACCCCGAAATAATATTTGCTTCGGATACAGAGCCGTGATGGTATGGTGGGTCCCATGTCCTTTCCAGGCTTATTTTTTTAGCTCAATCAGATTTTGGTACTATTTGATAAAGCTAGTTTGAAATTGTGTAGATAATGGGAGGTGAGTGGGATGACAGTGCTTTTCCATTCCATCACTGATGATGACCCCTCTTTCCACATTTTTTTTTTTCCTGTGAAGATTAAAGAGGGCAACCTCACCCCCTACTTCCAAAAAAACTCCCATCACGGTCAGTAACGCATTAAATCCTATTGTCTATTCTTTCCCACTTGGCTTCCTCGGGAGGAGAGCGAAGACGAATGGGAATATTTAAAAAGAGAACCTAAAGCTGAACGAATTTTCAGGGAATATAATCCGATTACGCTTTTCAAAACTAATTTTTCAAATATGATTCGAAGCGTTTTTTAAATTTATGTAAAAATCATTGATTAAACATTTCATTAATTAATTCAACACAAATTTAATTATACTATATTAAAATTATTATTTCTTTTAAAACTATTTTTAAAATATTATCTTTCTGTCATTTAAAAACATCACACTTGAACTCAAGATCAAATGATATCTCTTTATAAACCTTTTATTTACACCTTTATTCCTATCTAATAATATTACAAAATTGATAGGGATAAAATATAAATAAACTATAATAATAGATAAGGTATAAAAGAAACTAAATGAATTTGTAAAATAAATAAAAAAACTTGATCAATTATTTTTTGTCGAATATATATTTTATTTTAACTTGAAAAATATTAATTTTAAAAAGAGATTTTTAGAAAAATGAGGTAAATTTAAAAATGAATCGGGGTTTGTTTTAAATCCAACCTTTTTTAATTATATAATATTTATAATAATCATTTAATATACAAAAATAAATATAAAAGGTTCAAATTGATTAACAAATTAGTTTGGTTTAATGTTGGCTTGCATATTAAATTTTAGGATAAAATTCACGAGCGGCTATTGAATTTTGTTAAAAAAATAAAATAATTATTAAAATTTTAAATGTTATAAAATTTTAATTAAATTTTATATTTTATAATAAAATAATAATTCAGCCGCTAAAAACAATTAATGAGTAACGTTACAAATATCAAAATTTACATAATAACATATTTAATCTTATACATTTATAGATTAAATTAAATTAATTTTATTTTAAATAAATAATACTTTAATTCGAGTTGATTGAATTGAGCGTTTTTCTAGTTTCATTGAACCTGTAATGAAAAAAAAAATCTCACATTTCTTTTAAATTCTCTAGAAAAAGGCCATTAAAAAAAAAATCTCTGGAAAAAAGATTCATTTCTCCGCTATCCACACCACAAGCTGGTGCACAGTTTTAGTAGGAAAAGGAAACAATTCTTTCTTCTCACTCCATTCATCCAATCTTGAATCCCAAATCATCCATTTCAAAGAGCCTTTTGTTGTCTTCTTCACATCAACCAAGACCAACCCTTTTCTTTCCCTCAAAACACACACTTTCCAATCTCTAAAACAACTTTTGGCAGAACCCAGAATTTGGTTTTGGCAGCTCTAGCTATTTCTTTGGCACTCAATTTTTCTCCGATTTTATTAACCGGCAATGCAATGGCTTCGGAGTTCGATGTTATCAATGACGGGCCACCGAAAGAATCTTATGTTGTGGATGATGCTAATGTGCTTAGCCGAGTGACGAAATCAGATTTGAAGCAGCTGTTGTCTGATCTGGAGTCGAGGAAGAATTTTCACATTGATTTTTTCACTGTTAGAAACCTCACTGTAAGATTCTTGTTTCCATGAATTCACTTGTTTGCTGGTGTAATTGTGAGTTTCTGAGTTTTTATAGATACCCTTTTGTTGGTTCATTATTGTTCTTTAGTCATTAATTGCCTGTTTGGCTACGTAGAAAATGAAGGAAAAAAGGAAAGTAGAAGAACCGAATTAAAGTTGTATGCAGTTTTTGATGCTTAGCTAAAACCTAATTCAGTATTGAATCATTGATTCCTTTTGTTTTTCTTTGAGTTTCTTAGTGAACTGTAATATCATAAGCTTGCTTTTAGCTTTTGAAACAGATGCTAAGTTTGAGAACTATGATTGATTGGAGAAGAAAAACGAAGAAATAAATCGAAACTGAAGATTGATAAGATTTTGATTGCAGAGCAAAGCTGATGCTTTTGAGCATGCTGACCAAGTTCTGGAGAAATGGTACCCTACACTCGAAGAGGGTAGCAATAAAGGGATTTTTTGTGCTTGTTACGAGCCAAAAGGAAGGGGCGGTCACCGGCGGACCGGCATTCATTGAAGCTGCCGGGGAAAATATTCTTGATGCCTCTGTAACCGAGAACCTTCCAGGTAATTATTTCTGAAGTTGAAACTTGAAAACCTTCAAATTTTCTTTTCTCATGTGCTTGGAAATGTTGAAGATGTTGCTGATCGTGAAATCTGTAAAATAAATCTTTTGTAGGAACGATAAGGCCGTCGGAAACTTGAAAAACATAAGAATTCAAAGATTACGTGGAAAGAATCATAAGTACTTGCTGCAAAACCCTGTAGAATTATTCTATCCTGCTGATTGAACTTGTAGGACTAAATTGATTAAATCTATAAATATAAAGGACTAAATTTATTATTATTCAAATTTTAATATTTGCAATGTTACCCATTAAAAAGGCTGAATTATTATTTTGTTACAAAATATAAAGTTTAATTGTCAATTTTATAACATTTAAAAGTTTAGTTATAGTTTTATTGTTTTTAACAAAATTTTAGTGACTACTTTACTCTAAATTTTAAGAAACAATTGTTTTGTGCTAGTACGAGGTAAACTTCTCATGTTTTTATTTTGGCTTAATAGTACCAATAGCTTCTAAAGTATATACCTTATATCTAGTTGCCCCTTACAAAAATTTTCAAAACTTTTTACCCTAAACTTTAAACTGTAACCTCAATTGTTTTTTACCGTTAATTTTATTTTTTTTTAAAAAATCATAATTTAACTAGAACTTGCCATGTCATTTTATTAAAAAATAATGTTACTTTCATAAAAGGGTAAACGAAATTGACCCTAACTTCTATCAATTTTGTATAATTTAGTCTAATACTTTAAATAAGATAATATTTTTATTCAATTTAGTCTTAAAAATCTTTATTTAATACGAAAATTACCCCTATTTTTATAATTTAATTGAATATTTTATATATAATCATATTTATGTTCAATTTATTTTTAAAAATCTATATATAACCCGAAATTGACTTCTATTTCTTTATAATTTTTAAAATTTAATCTAATATTTTAAATATAATCATATTTTGTTTCATTTAGTCCTAAAAATCTTTATTTAACTAGAAAATAACCCTAATTTTTTACAATCTTTATAATTTAGTTCAATATTTTAAATGTAATTATATTTTTATTCATTTAAGTCCTAAAAAATATTTATTTAACATGAAATTAACTCTAATGTTTTTTATGATCTTTATAATTTAGTCTAATATTTTAAAATATGCTTATATTTTTGTTTAATTTAGTCTTAAAAATCTTTTTAACCCAAAATTAACTTAATATTTTTTATAATTTTTATAATTTAGTTCAATATTTTTAATACGGTGATATTTTAGTTTATTTTAGTCCTAAAATCTTTATTTAATTCTTTTCTATTTTTTTAAATTCAGTCCAATATTTAGTTATGATGATATTTTTTTTATCTAACTCGAAATTTACCCTAATTTTTTATAATTTTTATAATTTAGTCTAATATTTTTAATATGGTGATAATTTAGTTCATTTCAGTCTTAAAATCTTTATTTAATCCGGAATTGACTCCGATTCTTTTCTATTTTTTTAAAATTTAGTCCAATAATTAATTATGAAGATATTTTTTTCATTTGTCATAAAGAACTTTATTTAATCTGAAATTTACCTCAATTTTTTTTATAATTAATATTTTTAATATTATTATATATTTTTTTCATTTTAATCTTAAAATTTTTTATTTAACCCGAATTTGATCCTTATTTTTTTTAGTTTTTATAATATACTCAAATATTTTTAATATGATGGTATTTTGATTCATATTTGTCCAAAAAATCTTCATTTAACATGAAATTTGCCGCTTGTAGCTTTAATCTTAATGTATGCGTTTCGGTGAGATGGACGTGTGTTCTTATAGGGTTTTTTTTTTTCCTTTAAAAAAAGTATGCGAGGCATATTGGAGTGGATTGACAAGGGACTCGTCCAGTCCAGGTTTTAGTAAGAACCAAATTTAGATTGAAGGATTAAGACATAATTTAACCTCTTCTTGGAATCTAATAAGAATGAATGAAAATTCAAATGGATTTGTATTTTGAAATTTAGTTTAAACTCTGGAACAGACTTGTTTGTGGATTTTGTCCGAGTACAAGGAAAGTTGATCAGATAACACGAGCACAGTCACCTCCTTCACAAATCAAAACAGCTGAGCCATGGCTCAATTGGCTTGCCAACACGGCTGAAGCTTTGAATATTCTGCCTTCACGAAGTTTGCCGCTACTGTTGCACGAGCTGCATCTACCAATGCGACACAGCAACCCCTGAATCCAGCTCCACTGAACCGAGCTCCAAATACGCCCAGAGCCCTCAATAGGACCTCGTATAATTGAATCAGTGGCTCACACCCTTCACAGTTCACAACCATAACATTACAGTCATTTATTTAAATAGTCCCCAATAGGAAATTAGAGAATACCTTCTCTTTTTTTTTGTTTCTTCTTGGTTTAAACTTTTGGAATTTTAGAGGCATGGCAATGAACAACTAAGAAACTCAAAAGGTAGGTCTCATACCACATTCATAGTTTTCAATTGAACTTGCACCAGAAGCTGTCATTACCTCTCCAAAATCTCTCAATGCTCCTGAAGCCCAAGCCTATAATCCTGGAATAACCACTAACTAGTTGATAAGCCATTGAACATGGGTATCTGTATGAATACATCAAACATAACCAATCTCCCGTGCGTAGCTCAACTAGAATGGTGTAGAGATCTTATGTTTGGGACTTGGAGGGTTGCTTTTTCTTTTCCTATGTTAATGCACAAGGGCAAGTATCTTACATGAAGTTGTTTAAGCTAGGTTTATTATTTCATAGGTACTGAATTATTAGGTTTGTTTTTCTTGCAATCTAAGTTAATAATAACATATACTCGAGTATGTGGTGACTCGACGCTCAGATTTGCTAGGACATGCTAGTTTCATTAATAGTAGCATACTCATGGATGCATGTACGCCATACATGCATTCATGAGTGTACCTAACTATATAATACTGAGAATATATAAATCTTAATTAGTAAACTAAAGTATGCAACTTCAAAGTTTACTCTTCTGGTAGGACATGTAATTAAATAAAATACATCCACAACATAACATTCATCTCATTGGAAGGACATAAAGAAAAACAACTAATAAGAAGAAATGCTGCAAAATTTTCAGTTTCTAAAATCAGTCTATATTGATGTTTATACCTTGTATGCTTCGTAAGCTTCTGGTTTAACTGCTAAGAAAGAGGGTAGGATTAAAGAAATTAAATTCATTGTGCAAACACAAATAAATAAATAACTTGAAAAGGAAGTTCAAATTCGCATAGACAATACGGCCAAGTACTAGCCATTGCATGGGAAGGGCTCTGTTTTATCATCTCCAGAAGCACTACAAAACAGAAACAGAGAGTTCAGTTTATTGAAAATATAACAGAAAAGAGGTGAATCACAATAACCCAGGACAAGCTTTTAGTAAATATATGAAGTGTTGCAGTTTATTGAAAATGTTACAGTGATCACGCTATCTCATTGTAAGGTACGTGCAGAATCAGAACTACACAATCGATATTGATTCTCATTGTAAGAAAACGAGGGTTAGTGCCATGCATCGAACATCTGTATGATTCTATTCATGACAAGTTTGACTTCTAAAAGGGCATACAAAATATGTCAGCTCTCAACTCCTCTAATCAGCATAATCAAGAAAAGAATTCAAATATTCTCCATTCACAAGCATTAAATCAAAAAGTGGATCTGTTGAAGTTAACATGAATTTAACGGTCTCAAAATCAAAGGACCAGTGATGATATTTGCAATTAAAAAATCAAAATCATAAATGACAATTGTCCAGTGTTCTCAATTAGAGGGAACGAGATCACACTGCAGAAGAACTTTGGCGGCTTCTTGACATTCTGAAGAGAGTTGTATCCAGGATTTCTGGTCAAAGCTTGCCTAAGTCCTGAAAATGCTAGTAATATCTTGTAGCCTTTCTGTGGTTCAGATTCGTGATCCTCTAGAAACTTTGGTGGGTGTATAAGCTTGTGCTTTGTAGTCTACATGTAATGAGAGAATGTGACTTGAACAAGTTCAAATGAATCAAGATTTTGTTTTATGAAGTACTTTTTAAAAAAAATTCACGATTGGATCACCATTTTTTACCATTACATCAAGGAAAAGGGGTTACATAACTCAATAAAATAACAATCAAAGTGCGTCAACAAAGACGGGGATTTGGGAGAAGCATCTGACAAAGTTTGGGCAACTGAAGCAATGCAGCATTTGCACACAAGCAATCAGTGAAAGGTCCAAAGGCAGACATTTTGCAACACAATGTTAGGCTATGATCGAGAAATTAATTTAGTTCTTGCACCCCTTTTTGACATATTATGCTATATTGTTAAATACAGTTTAGTCAATTTATTATGCATGTATGAAAATACTGTTGAGTATAAAGCCATTTTACAATACACCTTTTAGGCTTTCTTGTTTGATTGGAATAAGCTTTTATTAAATCTTGTGGATTTGGGGAAACAATTTAGTATGTTGAGCTTAGTCAAACACATGAATTTATTCTTCTTCATTGTTTTCCTCTACACTGTTTTGTTTTCGTCAGAAAAAAATAGTTAGTATCACTTGACTTCTGACACCTAATTAAGTGAACCGTTTTATTATGTTAAAAAAAGGTTAAATTTCAAATTTTGTTATGCTAAATTTAAGAGTTTAACCTCTCTTTTTTTGTAGAATTAGGAATTTTATATTAACTATGCTACTTTATTTCGATTATTCTTTTGCTTATTTCCCAAGTATTAGAGCGTTAGGGCTATATTTACCATTTCTTTTTTCTATCAGGTTATAAGTACTATTGTTAATTCTGTTTCTAGTTACTAGTAGCATGTGCATGATGAGACATTGATAGTTTGAGTTTTTCTTTTATCTCCATGGAGGAAGGAGATTCGAACCCAACTCTGAGCAGTGTACTCAGTGCACCTACCATTGAGCATATGCTCATGTGAATATTTAAAGATATGTTCTCACCCATTTTCTCTATCCCTACTTTTCCCTTCCATTTCTATTCTCTATCTCTTTGCCCTATTTATTCTACATGCTTTTTTATATATAAATATGCTCATGTGCATATTTAAAGATATGTTCTCACCCATTTTCTCTATCCCCACTTTCCCCTTCCATTTCTATTCTCTATCTCTTTGCCCTATTTATTCTACATGCTTTTATATATATATATAAATTAGACCCTGAAGCATACTCATAAGCACGAAGCACTTAATTTGCTTTGAAAAAATAACTTAATGAGATTAAGCAATAAACCCAGTTTTAAATAATTTTAATGGTGTTGCTACTAAAAACCCATGCATACAGACTTAAGTAACTCAACAGTGATGAAAATACCTGTCATATTCAATATTTTTCGTGGGAGATACAGTTAAACTATTTGCACTTTCCAAAGCCAGAAGGTAAGCTATGCCAACCTGTCAAAAGAAAACTTCACTACATCTTTTAACATGGTATGCAAAGAAGAGGAAATTTACTAATAATATGCCTCAGATGGGTCTGAAAAACAAGAGAATTATTGACAAAATTGCAATTTATTTTAATCCCTGAGTTTTCAAGGAACATTTAAGAATAAACTTCCTCGGCCTATTTAGTCTACTGGTTTGCTTCTCAAACATACCTAAATGAAAGTTATCAACAACTTAGGGCCCTATATTTCTTGTTTTTTCACTTTGTTTATAATGATAAGCACAGGAAAACAACAAATCCTATAGTATTGATGATATATAAAGAATTTCTTTGTAATAAAACAAAAAAAAAATGAAAATGGAATATGCAATATGCCTCTCTTCCTAAAACTTTTTACCAAGCCAAGCAATACGTGGAGAACATTATCTCTCTTGCTTGGTTAAGAAAGTTCCAATTCACGAGCCCCGTAAGATTTCACTAAAACATATCTACTCTTTTTGCCCAAGGATAAACTATTTTCTAATCAAATGTTGATTCACATCCTCCAAAGATTGAGGCCGTATAATTTTCATCAATTCCCCCCTTACCTAACACACTATCTTTCGCTAACAATTTTGGATCTCCTGTACTCCATCTTCACTAATGCTTCGCAAGATAAAGACATCTATTAGAATTTTGAATTTTCCATAGAATTAATATATCAGAACTTTGTGTCTATTTGAGATGGCAGAAACACAATGACAACCTATATCTATTCCTATTTTCAAAATGGCAAATGCTGTCATTTCTGGGTGATTCACCTGTTTCCTCCTTTATCCTCTTGAGTTTTCTCCATCTTGCTACCATTTCAGGGTTCCCCATGTATGACAGTCTCATAATAGTCTTCTTGAAAAATTTCTACATAAATGGAAGAAATTTTTCAGAATTAAAGTTCCTTGGTAGAATTTTTCGTACCTCAAGTAAAGGTTCCTATATATATGGAAAAAAAATTTGATACACATTTTAGATTTTAGGATTTAGGCTTAAAATAGGTTGGTTGTGTACAAAAAAATAACTCATAATCTATTTACTTAAGACTGGTATTTATCAAATTAGGCCTCATTGCTCATAAAAAAACAAAGCCAAATTAATTTTATTTAGTTTGGAAGTGGAGAGTAGGATTCTAGCAGTGGGAAGAAATGTAATGAGAGAAATAGGATCTTTGTGCAATTGATCACCAAGTATGAACTCATGTTTCTAAAACCCCATTCATGCATTCCCCTAATACTTCCTTCAAACGTACTTTACAATGCCACCTAAAGCTTCATCTTCATTGGCCCAAGAAAATACTTCATCTTCTCTTAGCTACACTACCAAGTTGCATTATCTGTATAGAAAAATGTTCTACTTAGACTGCCATATATAAAAAAATGTTATCTACGAGAGAAACTAATCCTGTTTGAAGCAAACAGATATACAAAGTATATGCAAATGCTCTTGGACTAAGAGGGTTGTACAATTGTATATAGCGCACTAATTGGATTGCACAAAGTGTGGATTCATCTGTAACAGCAGCCACAGAATTTCCAACGTACTTGGTTCTTTCTTCTATTTATAATAGTTGAAGAAGTCCTAACAATAGGTAAGTGGAGGCTGAGAGGGGGAGATAAAAATAAGAAAGTAAACTCAATTATTTGTGATACTTAAGCTACTAAAATTGGATTGTATTTGACTATAACAATTGTCACAGGAGTTCTATATAATCAATAATACAGTTCTTGGCCCATTTTGACAAATCTAATAAAATGGTCTATTACACACTCAATCCTCATAAAAGAAGAGCTAGTAACAGAGCTGTGTAAACAAGTATAATTTCCAGCTTTAACCAATAATTACAATTTTATGGCTCTGTAAAAAAAATGAAATGCTGAAAAAAAATCTTTATCAGAACTAGAAACATAAAAGATTACTTAATTAGAAAAAGGAAATAAGACTAAAGGACATTACGGAAGTGCAAGGTACAAGATTGTGAAAATTCTCTTACCTGAACCTAACTTCTCCTTTAAACTGACCTGATCGTAATGCAACCTACACCAAGCATCCCAAAGTCCATTCAAACTAAAGATAAGATACCAGAAATGATGATAGCAGGATATGGAAAAGGTTATTTCTTTTCACGTTCTGTCATGATGTTTTAATCACGATCCTTGGACATTCTTGAAACTTGGATTCCCACAGTAAATTATCAGTGAAATCCATTACCTTTTGCGCTCTGCAGTGGTCTTTAACTTCATTTTGTAATACGACAGAATAATGGTACAGCATGCATGATAAAGCCTGCTGTCTAATCACTTTCTGCTTACTAGGTTATGAAACCCTTTGCACAAGATAAATGATGATAAGTGCTGAAGATAAAAGGCTAGGTGAAAACCAACGTTCAAAGCAACTTATTCGTTATTTTTCCTGAAATGTGTAGATAGAACAATAGATCTTCGGATGGAAAAGATCACTCCACACCCTCCCCCTTCAAATATACATGGAACTATTGGAGGGTGGAGAGCACTCCCTGTTTTATGCGGGAAATCCTATAACGTTTCAAGGCTGAAGGTAGTCCAAGCAATTGAGTTTCATATTTATAAAGATAGAAGCTTGGACAGTTTATGTTTGCATCAAAAGTAAACCTCAAAGCATAATAAAGTTCACTGTCTTTTAAACTCTTCAACGACAAGAAAGAAACCTAAGGGTGACAAACTAGTGCACTACTACATGTATTCAAAATCTGAATTATATCACTACTTTCTTTGCAAGCATTAGTAAGAATCCTACAAGATGAACTCCAAGCAGGCCGCTAACAAGCTGGAAGCACACAAGAAGGTTTAACCTCAGCAAGACCAGTGTATTCTAGCATGAACTTACATCAGTTATATGCTTATAGCATCTAAGATGGGTTTTCTTTTTCTTCTCAAAACAGTTAAGATTAAGGCATAAAATAAGGCAAAACTTCCGGAAACCAGCTCCTCATTCTACAAAAGCTATAAGGTGAAAATACCATCTTAAGCTCACCTGAGTGTCACCAGAAGGTACAAAACCCAATAGTATTCCCTTATTAATTGTCATAGCAGAAACAATTCCACCCTGCAAGCGTTAGAAACCAAGAGTCTTAAACAATAAGGGGAAATCAAATCTACATGAGATCAACGCAAATACAGGTGCAACATAGTAACCTGATGATCGACATGCGCTCCCAACGGACAAATCCGATACGGAGATACAACAACCCGAACGTCCTCTGTACCTTTTCCAGACATTTCAGACACCATCTTTCTAATCCCATGTAGCTGCAATCCAATCCCCATCAGCAATTAATGTAAATATGAAAAGAAATAATAAAAAAAAACAGAGGCCACCGAATCTACTCCTGCTCTTTGATTTGGAAAACAAGAAAATCGCATGGAAGATACTGATAAAGCAAGAATCAGAAATGAAATCTTATCAACTTGAACGAATAAACAAAGAAAAGAATATTCGGTACCTCATCCTGAGTAGGCCAAGACATTGCACCCATCCTCCCAATTTGTCTCCGACCTTTCCTCAAATTATTTATATGCTATGTTTTCCTCTCCAATGTTTTCTTCACAAATTTTACTTTGTTTGAAGAGAAATTATCTCATCACTATCGATGGAGTTGATGATAGAATGACGTGTTCTTAAAACAAGGGCTAATTATGTTTTAGTCCATGTATTGTGCCAAAATTTAGCATGATTTAAATTGTTATTAGAAGTCCAAATTGGAAACTCGTTAATTAATGACCTTTAAAACGATGATGTGGATGTTTTTGAAAATAACATCAAGTATTCGATTGAAATGTAAATTACTTTTGGTTAAATATTGTTTATCGAATTTTTGTGATTCTAATTGTGTAATTGGATAACAATAAAGGGGAATATGAAATTTGCGGGATTTTAAGTTATATACCTATTTATTTAGAATTCTAAATTATTTTTTTTGAGGTAGTTTTTTTTTTCAATTTTGCTAGTTTTCTTTTTAGTTGAGTTGTTTTCAACGACGTTGATTGGCTTTGTAAATAGATCTCATCGTTTTGACAAGTGTTTATGTTGTTGTTTTTTGTTTTATTTTTAGTTTTTTGTGTTTTACTTTAACGAAAATATTTTTATATTTATTTTTCTGTTATTTTTTTGTCTGCTTTCATGACAGTTTATATGTCTGCACTGTTCGCAGTTTTTATCTATGCATCTTTCATAATTTCTACAAATTTGCAATTTTACTCTGTCATGGTGGCACGTATGCATGTCTTCATGGCAGTTATCTTCTTTAAAATGGTCGACAGTCTTATTAATATTTGATGTCTTTTATGGTTATTTTGCTGATGTGTCCGGTGCTTGCAGCGATGAGTATTGAAGATTTTCTAGAACATTATGGTCGGAGTTTTACAGCTGCTTAATTTTTGTTTAAAGATTTTGCACAGTCTTCTATGGAGTGAAAGATTTTGTTTTAATTTTCCACACCATTCTCTTTTTGATGTATTTTATATGGGTAAAACTTTGATACACCGGTTGTGTAAAACTAATTTTACACAAGTCTGTGTATTTATACTATAAAAATTTAAATCTTAAATTCCTAATCTAAACCCTAAAAAACTAAACCCTAAATCTTATACCCTAAATTCTAAACACTAACCTTAAATTCTAAATCCTACAACCTAAACCCTTAAACTTTAAACCCTAAACTAAAACCTTAACCCTCAAAACTAAAAGGCACGTGTAAACTAAAGTTTATATTGTCTATGTATCAAAGTTTTTCTCATTTTAAGTATGACTAGTTTGTAATATTTTTTCTTAAAATAAAATTCAATCTTTGTTAAAAAAATAAATTTGGGGAATTTGATTTTGAAAATCTACAAGTGTTTAAAAAGTAATTTTAAAAAGCCGTGTTGAGTATGGTTGGATGTAAATATACAATTATGGTATGTTTAAAATTTAATATAATTGAAATTTTATAAGTCTTGCTAAATTTGGTATAATTGAAAATCTTTAATTACACTCTTCCATCCTTAAAATGTGAAGTTAAATTTTTTAATTCTTACAAATATTATTATTAATTTATTAACTTGCATTTTTATTATTACGGTTTCTATTCAATAAATCTTTTAACATGGTTTCTATATGTTTTTAACATTTTGTTTGTGTTTAGATTTGTAATTCTTGTTGCTTATTGATTATCTAAAGCATAACTTTATTTTGAATATTAAAGCATAACTCTTTTTAAATTGCAGAAGGTTGTTTTGAAGTTGGATTTGCATGATGACAAAGCCAGACAAAAGGCTTTAAAGACAGTCTCAGTCTCAGCCTTTCATGTACCCCTTCAAAACTTAAACCTTTCAGGCAATTTCAATTTTTCCTTTTTGTTGCTATTTTGCAAGAATTCAACCCTGGAAAACTTGTCCCACTTTTTATCCTTTTCTATTGGCCTTTCTTTTCAAGTTTCCAACTTTGGCTGCAATCAGCCATTCCTAGACAAATTAAAATAATTTTAGCATAAAAGTATTCAGTTGATAGCTGTCTAATTTCAAGTTTCCAACTTTGGCTTGGATTCTACTATTGTTTCAATTTTCTTCCTCCTAAGAAGCGCGATTTGTTTTAAATTCTGAGATTTGAATGGGAAAACAAAAATATAAAAGAGGAAATGGTTATTTTAAGCGAGTGTTATTCATTCTAAAAGTTTCCTACTATTTTTCTACTTTAACCAGAACCATGATCTAATACGTGAATGTTGACACAATGGTCCCCACAACTTGTAGATATATTTAAAAATTTACCCAATGCTTGAATGTATATAGATCTGAATTGAGCTTTGTTAAAATTCTCACATTAAATGCTTAACTTGTTCGGCTATTACTTTCAACGGTTTCTTTTAATTAACATTGACTAAAGAATAATTATTAATGTTACTAGTCTAAAATTTTGCTAAATTACTCAAATATTTATTCCCATTTATTTTTAAAATGGTACCCTTTTATTGATTGAACTCACATAAAATAAAGATGTTCCAAGAGAACCTTAAATCCTCTCGAAAGGGTCTATTGTTAAAAATGTTTATAACTAAAAAGTAAATAACAAAAGTATTTGCAATTAGCCTAGTAGCTATTAAGTCAAAACTTTAGCACCCAAGTGATTAGATAATTTTTTATTTTACGTGACATTTTAATCGGTAAAAGAATATCATTTTAGAACTAATAAAAAATAAATGTTAATTTGAAAAAACAACTTTTACCAGTGATAATTGAGTAAAAAATTATTTTTTAACATATAATATATCTTAATTTTTTAGAAAATATTTGAATGGACCAAATTCCCTAGACACCTTTTTCATGCTTTCTTTGGTTAATTGCTCTTGTAATCGTTCTGGTGATTGGGTGGCCAAAGCTCCAAAGCTGTTCGTGCAGGCTCTTGCCCTGCTAACTGGTCTTTTGTTATCCTCCTAGGCCTAAGGGCCCTGCTGTAACTCTTGCTCTTTTAATGAAGTGGGTATGTTTCTTGTAAAAAAAAAAATCCTAGACACCTATGAGAAGTGAGAACCGCTTCAATGATGATATCTGGACACCACACCACCCCCAAAGTCGATCCATCGTACTTGTCTTGTATACGTACACGCAGATGCAGTACAGCCGACATTATGTAACTTTGTCTTTATTTGTACGTAAAAGTAGGTTTTAATTAAACAGACGAATCCTGATTCAAAATACAACTCACTTTGTTTAAGATGATATTATTTAGTGATAACTGTTGTGGGTTAACTAAACATGCGTGTTGAAATTTGAAAAAGCCCAGGCACAGCAGCCGCAGCCAGCAGCTGGCAGGCAAACACAGTGTCAAAGCCACAGGATGAGGATGAGGATGAGGATGAGGATGAGGATGAGGATGAGGCTGTTCTCAATCGTTTTGCTTTCTAATTCACAACGAATTTAGAAATATTTTTAACTTGAATATAAATTATAAAAATTACAAAATTTTAAGGTAAGAATAAATCATAAAAATTTAAAAATTAATTCATAAAAATTTAAAAAAATTAAAATCGAATGTGTGAATTTTAAAAATTTTAAAGTAGGCCCAGACCTACTTAACCTAGATATCCACTGACCATGGTGTTGATGCAGGCATGTAAGATTTTCTGTATCATATTTGAAATACACTACTCATTTCTTTGGATACTTGAAATTTTTAAAACGATTCGTACAATTTCTGAAAGAAAAAAAATGCTTCTTGAAGCAATGTCTGCGAATGTATTGATATTATAAGGCAAAATATCTAAAATTAATAATAAGCGATGGACACAATTTTATTCTACATGTGCAAATTATTATGATCAGTAAAATCACATGAGAATTTCAAAATTCAAGAAATATGAGATAAAATTATTAATATAAAATATATTTTTTCCTCTAAAATATATGAAAATTTAAAACTTTTAAAGGTAAAACTTCCCTCAATTCATCTCAATGATAAAAAACATTTTGACTTTGACCCTTAGAAACTAGCAAGGCTATGTGTCTCCACCCAAATTTTCAAAGGGGGAGAAAGGGCTCGTATAAGATGCCACTCTCATTTTTTTTTCTCGAGCGGATTAAATATTACCCCATTGTTTGGAAATATGAATTAGATTTTGTAGCCAAGAATCTGCATTGAAGTCAACTTCTGCGGGTTTTAAAATTGAAAATAAAGAATAAATAAATTATGATATGAATGTAAGAGTGTTGAAAATAGTTTGGTTGATATAACCACAACGTACGCTTAGCATCTCCCATAAAAAATATGGGAAAAGGTACCGAAATGAAAGAAATTATTTGATGGATCCACTTTATTACGTCATCCGTTACCTTGAAAAAAAATGAGATTGATGAACTTTGTCGGTTGAGATCACGAATAACATGGTGAGCCGAATCGAAAGATTCATGTTTGGTTCGGGAAGGGATCATAGAATTTTTAAAATAAAAAAATAAATGTAAAAATATTCTACTTTCATTAAGTGATTTATTAGATAATCGAAAAGAGAGGATCTTGAATACTATTCCAAATTCATAAGAACTATGCGAGGGGCTATTGAACGGCTGGAAAAGGCCCGGGCCCGCTTACTTCGAGTGAATGGATACTCTGAGATAAAACAAGAAAAATTAAATTTGATTAATTCAACTTATAAGATTTTGGAACAATTAAAAAATTACAAAAATGAATTCAAAATATGTATATTGTGAAGAAGACTATTTGTCTTTACTTTTTTTTCTTTTTTCAATCTAAGTTGGATTAAATTGGAGGGGTGTGATTATATTCCTATTGTCAGATTGAAATATCACAGAATAGGTTCAGATTTAAATGTCACAGAATGAGTTTTGTTTTCTAAATTCAATTTGATAAGCGGAGAATCGAAAGGAAGGATAAATGAGGGGAACAAATAATTACAAGAAATATTCTTCGTCTTCTTAGCCTTCGACACAAGAAAATGAATTTTACATATTTTTTTGTGTCGAAATAATAACGGAACCCGTTCGTCAAAGATTGCTATCCCATCTAATAATTTTTCTCGAAATAGCATAGTCAATTATTAGAGAAATTATATCATAAGTTATTCTCGCCAAGTTATCTATGAACCAACTAATAAAAATCACTCATCTCATTATTTTTTTTCTATGTCATATTTTTACCAAAGTAAATTTTTACTCATATTTAATGTATTCAATTTTAAAAATAATTTTTTACCAAGTGAAGATATGACATAAAAAATAATGATATGAATACTTTTTATTAATTAATCTCATAACTAACGTGACATAAATGACTTATAACATAATTTATCTAATTATTAATAACCTATACGTGCGCCACGTATGCCCTAAAAGATCTGAAGCCTCCAATGAGATGACGCCATCTCAGCGGATAAGAAGCCTTATCCTGAATCTCTGGAACCAAGCCCATGACTAGGGTTATATGCTTGGATTATTCATTTATCCTTTTAGTACTTAAAAAAATCAGTTTTCAAATAATCCAATAAAGATGACCAGATTCTATCTTGTTAAATTTTGTGCAGAATGTGATTTAGAACACGTAATGATAGGGTAGAACAGCAGAGGAGTATGAATTGATTGAAAACGGTAAAATTAAAGAAAAAAGGGACAGGGTGGTCCAGGTAAGAGGAAACAAGCATTGTCTTTTCCATTGTTGGCTGGGTGCAAGTAGATAAGATGATTCTCACATCGTCATGTAATTACAAGTACTGTTTGTTTAGTTTAAATGATTAATTAGCCATTATAATGATTATTAAATTTTCTTAATCATAATATAACATTTAAGAAACAATTAACTGATTTTAATAGTTAGATTCTTTTACCTGTTCACAATGGCTCTGTTTGATAAATTAGAAGTTTGACTTAAAATTAAAAGTTTGAGTTAATATTAAAAGTTTGACTACTTAAATCTAAAATGTATGAAATAACGGATTGAGGTAAAATATTTAATTTTAAAAAATTGTTAATATAAAATTTTAAAATTAAAAGTTTTAACATAAGAATTATAAAAACTCTTAATAATTATAAAAAATATCTAAATAATCTAAATTTAATATTTTATATTCTAATTCTTCATTCATATATATTTAGATTTGTAAATATTTTTTTTAATTTTTTTTAATTTTTATTTAATAATTAATTAAAATATATTAAAATATTTATATAAATAATAAATTAAATATAAAACTTTTAAATATGTTTACTAATATTATATTAAAAAATTATTTTTTTAAAATTTAAATAATATTAATAAATAAATTATTTATTAAATAATCACTGTGAAACTATTGTTAATCGGCAAACATGAGATTGAGAGATTTTAAACTCAAATTTTAGCGATACAACAACCTCGCAAGCAAGAGACCAACGGGATGGTCCCATCATGGCCATTATACATCCGAGAGACTCACATGCAACAAAAGATGAAATCACATAAAATCAAAAAAGGACATGCATACAAACAAAAGAGGCAACCAATAGATTTTCCCTTTGTTTTTCGAAATGTAATTAAAATCGGTTATAAAACCGAATCAAACCACAATGTAAAGAGTTACGACTTCGAGGAATACAGAGAATTTCAAGGTATTTTCAGTCTCAATATTTGCATCGTTACTTTTGAAAAGAAAAAAGAGGAATTAGGGTTTTTAAGTTGTTTACCTGCCGACGTTCGGGCTTCCACCATCGTTGGCCGAGGTCGCCGTTATCAATGAATAACGGCTTCCACATAGCTCTCGCTTCAACTTCGATCCATGCCGTTTGAGGGTTATTCCGAGGGAAAAGGTGAATCGAGAATAATGTTTTTTAAAAAGGAAATTTTAGAAAGGTTTTTGGCTTTAAAACTGAGATTAAGGTCTCTTTCATATCTGGGTAAAGGAGGAAAAAGAGTCCTATTGGGTCGGGTTTCAAGTTCGTCGGCGCCGGTTAGCGGCGCCGGCGCGACGGTGTTCATCCGAAATCTGGGTTTGCAGTTCAAAGAAATTGGATTGGGGGTTGATCCGATTTCTAAAGGAAAAATAAAATGAAGAGTGTTTATTTTTAGACTTTATAGTTGGTTTTAAAAAATGGTCTAATTCTCTTTTTAAATCCCTCCGTCTTAATTTAGTAGCGCCTTCAACCCTTCATTTTTTATATTATTTTATGCAGCTCCTTTGTTTAATTTTCGTTCAATTTAATCATCTATTTGCATTTCATGCATTGTTTGTTATTTATTTAATTTCTGCCTATTATTTCATTTCATTTACATTTCGATCCTCTCTGAATTATGTTGTTTGATTTATTGTTCCTCTTATTTTAAGCCTTCATTTATGTAATTAGTTCATTCCATCCTTTATTGCTATTTATTAACTCTTTCTTTTACCTTGCAGTTTCCAATTTTTGTATTTTGGTACATGCTGGATTGGTTGTTTTCTCTTTATATATATGTTTTTTTAGTTTGGTTTCTCACTGCATTTTTATGCATTCGAATATTATTCACATATTATTATGTATGGGCTCTTTTGTGGCTTTATTTATGTAATGTTTCTTTTTATACTCTGCCCTCTGTTGTGCTTTCCTCTTTCTGTTAATAATATTTTTTTATAATCTCTTTAGTGGTCGACTCAAATTTTACTACTTTTCTTTCAGTGTGCCACAAAGCTAGGTTCTTGTAACTCCATTTGTTCTATTGCCTGGTGAAACGCAAGGTAAGCAGAACTCCTCTGGGTTTATCAATTCTTTGTTTTACAATTGTCATCAGAATTCAAAACATGAATAGAAAAGAATTACTTACAATACTAGGCTCAGTGTCCTAGAGTGTTGATGTTTACCATTTTATTCTTAAAAGGTTTTGTCATTTTATAATTCAATAACTTGGTCACTTTTTCTACTTTCAGTTTCACACCAGGGTTTAGGGTTTTGCATTCCTTTTCTGAATGGACAAGTGAAAGATTTTCCCTAGGCATAAACTTCATCTACTCTATTGCCTAATTTCTATACAAAACTCAGGATTTTGATTGGCAGGTGAGGACTGGTGTTATCTTATCCGTAGAATTAGATGAGTTCGTGTTTAAGCAGGGGCGGGAGGGCCTATGGGTTGGAGCTTGAAATAATAAAATTTACGTCTTCAGCTTCAAGCAGAAGCTTTCAGTCTTCACCTTCTTCTAACAATGGCAATTTCCCGCTTGTAATCCCCACTCGAAAACTCCGAACCCCTCGAAAACGCCCCAACCAAACCTACAATGAAGCTGCTGCCATCCTTTCCACCGCCTACCCCAATCTATTCCCCCCCCCCCCCCCCAAAAAAAAAAAAAACTTTACCAAACCGCCCAAATTCACCAAGCCTGGACAGAAGTGTTTCTTCCATGATTCTTCCGAATTGTTGTTGTTTCACAACTCTGGTTTCTTGCTCCACAATCAACCAAAATTCGTAGAGTTGAAAGTTGGGAACAAGTCATCCTGGGCCAAGGATACTAGTAGTGGAGATGGAGGAGGTTTCATGGAAAGGGACATGCAATTCGAAGATGATTTTGATGCGGAATCTATTTTGGAGGAAAAAAGCCAGGAAGGTAGAGGCATTGATAGCATTATGGGGAAGCAGGAGACATGGGACGAGGAATGGAATAGCAGGAGCGAGATACTTGGTTGTTCATTGTACACAAACGCTCTGGGATTAAGGAAGGGAGTGGGAGCATTGAGACATGTTGAGCAGCAAGCGAATTGGTGGAATTTCTCGACCGTAGACTTGCAACAAATCTCACCCAAAATCAACACCAGTGGAGGCAAAACCGAGAAAAAGAAAAAGAAGTCAAATCCTGGGCTGAAGCTGAAACTGAATTACGAGGAGGTGGTCAATGCCTGGTCTGAGTCTGACGGTGGCTCCCCTTTCTCACAAGAGCTTCCTCCTGGAAATGATGTCATGTATGTTGTCAGTTTCTATGTTTATGGACGGATAGCAATTCAATCACTTGAAATTATTACCCTTTGTCTTAAAAAAAAACATTTCTTTTTTTTAAACAAAACAAATAGGTTGCTTGGTTTAAGTTTAATTTTTTTTTAAAAAAATGAGAGTTATGGCATGATTGCAGATGGATTTATTGAGTGAGGCGAAAGGCGGAGTGAGGGAGGCAAGCGTGCTTCGTTACAAGCAAAAGCGGCATACGCGCCTCTTCTCTACCAAAATTAGATATCAAGTCCGAAAACTTAACGCTGACCAACGCCCCAGAATCAAGGTCATTTTTTACTATTATATCTTTGGAATTCAAGGTTATTTCATCATCGTCATAATAATAATAATGTTTGCAGGGCCGATTTGTGAGAAGGTCTAATTCTTGTACCACAAGTGAAGAAGGGTGAAAAACATTCCAAGAGTTTAAGGCTATTTTACTACACAAATCAACAAGTTTTGTTTTATTTTTTATTTTTTTGCCTTGTAATGTTTCTTAAAATCATGCCCCCCACCCCACTACCCAAAGAGCAAAGTTTTGTTGGATTTAATCAAATCAAATTTTATAAACAACTTAATTACATTAGTTACCCAAATCCAGTCACCCAACATGCTAGCTTTAATACGGGATGAATTTTGGTAGACAAGCTCAAAAGCTAATTGAATACTACATTTCTTTGTTCTATGTCACGCTTGTCCTATACTTCTTTACTAATTTGTCAATATATGGATCTAAAAGTGTCTAAATTACTGTGTTATTGTTAAAATTGGTGAATGTCGAAACCATTTTTTGAAAATAAAAATAGTTTGGAAGATTTAATTTTTTGAATTTGAATTTTTTTAAATTCGATATTTATAAAGATGGAGTCGTCACCAGTCACTTCGGTAGACCGGACACTATAAAACAACCAAAGTTTTTTTGAGTTCGAAAGTCGATTGTGTGTGGGAAGGGTTAGCACCCCACAAACGCCTGAAATCGGTACTTTTAATTTCGTATTGCATTTTGACATTTTAAAATAATAGTTCAAATTCAATTTGAATATTAATTATTAATTGCGTTTATGTTTAAAATAAAAACATTCCTTTTATAATAAAATTTATTTTTGTTTTGAATATAAAATTGAATACACCCATATACGATCAAAGCATTGTCTTTTATATACCAAAAATATATTTTATTTCTAAAAGGCATTTTTATGCACGCAATTAGTTATTGATAGTTCATTTTAAGCCGCTAACTTAAAAAAAGCTCTAACTAAATCATGAATTATTTATTTAGGAATATTATTTAATTTCAAAATTTATATAACATAATACTTAATTATTTTAGGGTACCATCCCCTAATTCAATTTCAAAATTATAGATAATATTCTCTACCCTTTAATTATACTATTTAGTAATTAATTAATATTATCTAAAGGTTCTATTTATTTATCTAAGTAATTTAACATTTTCTAGGATTTTAACAAATACTATTTGTTCCAATTAAAAGTTCATGTTGAATAGTACTCAATTACTTTAGGGTATCATTCAAACTTAAACTCTTAAATTCTCTAAACAATACTCATTAATTTACTACAATGGTCCAAGTCCTAATCAAATTGTTTAATTAGATGCACTAATTAAAGATCCCTAATTAAATCACTATGCATTATTTAAAATAAGACTAAGTGTTATGTGGCAACCTAATATAATACTACATGCATAAATAAAACATACATCAATTAATAAACAGTTATTTGCATTTAAATTAAATAATTAAGATTAAATGGAACAAATTAAAATATTAAAAATAGTTTTACTAGAAACAGGGGCCAAATTAATTTACAAGTAAAAATGAAGGCCATATCCATAAGAATTTGAATACCGGGCGCGAATCGTTTTGATCCAGCACTAAAAATGATGTGTTTTGGCCAAAATATTTAACTCATCTTTATTCAAATTTTACCCTTTTTTCTTCGTTTTTCAGACCCTTTTTTCTCCCCTCTCCAAAATCCTTTCATCTCTTTCTACCCAAACACTCAATAACTTAGGAAAACCCTAAAAATCGGATCAAAAGTCATATTTTTACATGGTGTTCAGTAGTGTTCTTTAAGAACTTAAAGAACACAATGAACATAATCTCCGGCCATCGTGTCACTTGTCCCTTTAGTTTACCGATTAACTTTTAATTACCTTTCGTCGGTCATCAAAAAACAATTTTCAGCAACCGTAAGTAATTTTTAGCTGCTGTTTTGACCATTGCCTTTAACTGTAAAATTAAAAAAAAAAAACTATTTTAACCTAAAAACTCTAAGTCCACCTAATCCGGCAAAATTTCCGTTATTCCCTTCCTAAAAGCCTAAATCAACTCGTAATTCATGTCCCTCCTCAACTCTACCGTTATGAGATAAGTTTTTTGATTTGCCTTTATTTCATCCTTTACGTTTGTTTTTACATATACAAAATGTAAATTAAAATTTTATTTCTCTTTTTTGTGTAAGAATTAGAAAAAGACAAGGAGTATATCTTTCCGGCAATAAAAAGTGAGGTTTTAGCGGTTGAGTTTTTTTCGATGTCCGTTCGAGTTTTGACGTCCCTTCACTTCTTCGACAGTTCAGCTTTCGAAATTTCATTTTCTCTCTCCCTTATTTTTTAAATTTTAGTAATTATTGCGCCATTTATGACTGATTTGATAATTTCTCTCTCTTCATGTTTATAGATCTGACCAAAGTTTATGTCACATGGATGATGTCAGGAGTGATGTCACATAGATGACGTCATCACTAGTTGACACCAATAATTAGACAAAAAAGCACAATTCGTGTCATGTTATTTTAGACCGAATGGGCAGCTGCATCGTGACACATTTGGGCGAGAAAAGATTAAAACTGATTTTGTTGGCCTGGATATAGGTTGTAAAAATTGTAAAATGTGCGGGAAAGATGGATTATATAGCAGATGCAAAAGGGGTTTTGAGCTTGGTAACTGTAAAGGGCCTTAATATATTTAAATGGACATTTATATGGAGTTTTTGGATTTATTATTGGGTTTATATTATATGAATTTATTTATTTGTTTGTTATTTATATTTATTTTAGTTAGGAGACATATAATATATATATATCTGGGTAAAATTTGGTATTACAATGAAAAATAATAATTCTCATCCGAATGGATGTTTTTCATATTTTATTTTTATTTAAAAATACAAATAAACAAAAGTATCATAATTTAAGAAATACTGATGAAAAAACTACTGAAATTAAAAGTTCAGAAAAAGACTTTATTAATGTATTATAAAAAATTATATTTAAAAATACCAGTTTAATTTAATGTACTATACAAAAACATATGATTATATATTAGTGATAATCTCTTTTTAAAGAAATAGGAAAACAAATGGAAATTTACACACAAAAAAATGAAAGGCCTAATTTGGAATTTTTTCAAGAAATCCAATGATATTTCAAAATTCAGGAGTAATTTGAAATACTTACAAAAAATGATAGGAATAAAGGATATTACTTACGTATATAAAGATACATCGTTATGTGTAGATCATATTTAAAATTATTTGTGCGTTATAATTTTTTTTAAAAAAATTGTATATTATAATGATCAATTCTATTTGAAAGACTGGACCATATTATTTTTATAATTATTGATTGATATGATTGTTTTTTAAAATAATTTTCAACAAAAAAATGAATATATAAAAATAGATAGATAAAAAATGATTTTTGTCACATAAATAACAGAAGTGAGAACAAATTTTTAAAAAAAATGTGATAAAAGTTAAAACCAAAGATGAGATGATAAAAATATCCAATGAGTTGTTTCTCCTTATTCCATCCGTTAGAGATTGATTTTTTTTTAGAAGCAAAAATATTGTTGTTAGGGGTTAGGAGGGACAAACGAATAGAATATATAAAAACAAAAGCTTGCTTGATTTTCCTTTTTTCTTTTTCTTGACCGAAGGAAGAAGAAGGGGATGGGGACATTTAAGAGTTTGAGACAGGCTTATGGGGCCCTCAAAGACTCTACCAAGGTCGGGCTTGCAAAGGTCAATAGTGATTTTAAGGTATGAAAATTTGTTGTTTTTCTATCTTTTTTATTTTATTTTCCATTGAACATGAAATTGTTTTATTGAAGGATTTAGACATTGCCATTGTAAAAGCCACCAACCATGTCGAATGTCCTCCAAAAGAACGTCATGTGAAAAGTAAGTTTCCATTATTAATAATAATAATGGTTTGTTTTCCAGTTTCAATTTTTATTCCAACTTTACTTTTAAACATTATGATTCAATCTCATTGGCAGAAATATTGGCAGCCACATCTGCTGCACGACCACGGGCGGATATTGCCTATTGCATTCATGCTTTAGCAAAGAGATTATCCAAGACGCGGAGTTGGATTGTAATGTTTATTTTTAACATAATTTTTCAAAACACAACGCAAACACGTGTTAATTGTTTTGGTTTTCACATAACAGGTTGCTATTAAGGTTTTAATAGTTATTCATAGAACATTAAGGGAAGGGGATCCTACCTTCAAAGAAGAGCTCGTAAACTACTCACATAGAGCACATATTCTCCAAATATCAAACTTTAAAGACGATTCAAGTCCACTTGGTATGTTTTCGGAAATGTTGTATCATTTCACATTCTCTATACTCTGAGTCCGATTCAATCAACTTTTTTTCTTTGCAGCATGGGACTGCTCTGCATGGGTTAGAACGTATGCACTTTTTTTAGAGGAAAGACTTGAATGCTTTAGAGTATTGAAATATGACATTGAAACAGAGCGCTTGTCCAAATCATCATCTAGCGTAAGCAATTTTTTTTCCTTTTTACATTTTTATTGAAAGCTAGTATTCAAATCATAATGTTTTTTCATTTTTCAGTCACATAGCAGAGCGAGACTTTCAGGTAGTGATGAATTAATAGAGCAATTACCTGTATTACAACAACTTCTTTTTCGTCTTATTGGTTGTAAGGTATTAATTTTTATGTTATGTACAATTAAATTTATTTTCTATTTAGAATTCAACTTTTTTGAGTTTTCAAAATATATTATTTTAATCAAAGGAATGAGTATCTAGTATGAGTTACAACTAACATACCTTCTGTCGATATTATTATTATTATAAGTTCAAGTTGTTTTTTTAATAATGCTTCACGTTTTGCAGCCAGAAGGAGCAGCTTATAGCAGTTACCTTGTGCAGTATGCTTTAGCTTTGGTACGCACTACATATTGATATATGGTTCGGGTTTTATTCATTGTTTAAACCGAGTATTTTTGTGAAAATTATATAAATAACGACAATGTACTTGTATTATATATTTATAAATACATTCTTTTTCTGACATTCTTTTATGTATTCAGATACTGAAAGAGAGTTTTAAAATATATTGTGCTATTAATGATGGAATCATCAACCTTGTGGATACGGTACATTATCTCTACATTTAAATAAAAATATGTTGTAACAGAAATCACTGTATTATTTATAGGTTTCTATTTCTTTGCATGTTTATATGAAATTGACATTTTGTTTTATTTACAGTTCTTTGATATGTCAAAACATGATGCCATCAAAGCTCTTAATATATACAAAAGGGCTGGTCAACAGGTTGGTGATTATTTCTTTTAATATATTATCAATTTTAGTAAAAGTGTAAAATTTTATTAATCACTTTTTAACTGCATGCACAGGCTGAAAATCTTGCTGAATTTTATGAGTATTGCAAAGGATTAGATCTGGCTAGGACCTTTCAGTTTCCAACATTAAGACAGGTTCTTATTCTTTCCGTATGCGAGATATACAAGCATTAATGAATATTTTCTCACACCATTTCATGTAATGGACAGACACCACCATCATTTCTTGCAACTATGGAAGAATATATAAAAGAAGCTCCACAGATACGCTCCGTCCAGAATAGGCTAGTGAGTTGAAATATTATTTAAGTCTTGGGGTTTTTATATTATACTAAAAACTCTAATAAGTTTATATCATTTTGTTATTGGTTAAAGGAATATGAACGAAGAGAGCAATCACCTCCACCACCAGAAGAGGTAGAAGAAACAAAGGCAGAAGAAAGAGAAATCGAGGAAGAGAATAGATCATTGGCAGATCAAGAAGAGACTCAAGTAAAGGAGGAATTCGAACCACTCATGTCAATTGATGAAATTACAAGAGATTTGTTGGTAGGATTTTACTTAACAAAAGAATAGATTGATGATTTTTTACGAAAGAAACTGATTTGTTGTTGGTTTAGGGTTTAAATGAAATCAACCCCAGAGCTTTAGAACTAGAGGAAAGTAATGCATTGGCTCTTGCAATAGTTCCAGCAGGTACTGCCACAATATATACGTTTGATCATGGAGTATCAATTACCCTTTCTTAAAAAAAGCGTTGTTTTATTTTTAATATACGTATGACCATGAGCTAACCCCTTTTTGTTGTTGTTTTTCCTTTTATAATAATAACAATCAAGGCAATGATTCAACGCCAAATCGTGGGTTAAGTGAAATGTGTGGTACGGGATGGGAACTAGCACTTGTTACCACACCTAGCAACTATACAAGTCCATCAACAGAAAGCAAATTGGTTAGTTTTCTCAACTCTGTGTTTACTTGTGAGATTTGTATTTGTATTTAAAATAAACAAAGTATTATTTGGATAGGCGGGAGGATTTGACAAATTATTACTAGATAGCTTGTATGAAGATGCTGCTGCAAGAAAGCAAATACAATACAAAAATGTAGGATATAGGGAGGAAGATATGAATGTCCAACAAAATCCATTCCAGCATGACCCTTTTATAATGTCCAATAACTTTGCACCCCCAACAAATGTACAAATGGCTTTACTCGCTCAACAGCAGCAGCAAATGATGATGATGCCTAATTATCAATACCCTCAACAGCAACAGATGCAACACATGACTTCTTTTAACCCTTTTGGAGATCCATTTTTTAACCTCCCACCAACTTCTGCATCCCAATCACAAAACCATACATTACTATAATTGCTACTATTTCTCATTTTTATTTTATATATTTTTATTTTTAATTATTTGAATTAAAGGATGTATAAATCATGTGTTTGTTTCAATATTAAATATACTTAACGATTTAAACTTTCTTTTATAATTTTCTATACTTGTACATGCTATATAACTTTTCAAACGTATCCTTTATTATTCAAAATTTAAGAATTTAAAAGTAAACTCAACTATTTGAAACTAGACACAAATTTACTGTTCATTTTTATTATCTTTCGTGCTTACAAAAATCACATGTCATACCGTCTCATAGATTATAGAGTACAAGGGGTCTGTGATTATTTTTAATGAAATAATTCAATCAACTCAAAATTAATATTTTTGGTGCTTTATTTTTTTAAATATGTTTGATAAATTAAAATGAAAATCATTTGATTGGATTTTTTTCTGTGAAAAAAATGTAGAAAATAATAAGTACATAAGGAACTATTTCATTTAAAACTATCTCATCCTTGAAAAATGTATACTTAATTTAAGTAAAATACCAAACATAATATATAATTTAAATTCCATACTTAATCAACACTTAATCTTTATACAACTAAACTAAGAAATCTAACCAAATTAAAAATAGAAAGAAAGAATAAACAATGAATTATTAATCAAATGAACTAAGACGGATGTTTTGGAAGGTTTTCCAAGGTATTAGGTTAAGTGCGCAACACGTCAAATTGGATTGCTTGGGCCATTGAATTGATTTTTTTTTTATGAGTGACGATGTACAACTATTGCACACCTAACACAATGCATCATTAATTTTACAACGTCTCTTAAAAAATAATTAAAAATTAAAGGACTCGACATGTAATTTGGTCATTTTTCTTTTCTTCTCCAAGAATTTAAAACTGTATGTATTTTTACATTCAACCAAATACACAAAACGATTTTTATGAAGAAAACTAACAGAAGAAAAAGAACTCATTAATTACTCAAATAATTAAAAAAAATCAAACATATCGCAGTACTTAAAACTTTCGCCCTCCATTGTTGTTGATTACAAAATTTCAACTCCAAATCTTAACTCTTTCTGCTATCTTGTATATTTGAAAGCCTACTCCATCTTCTCTCCCAAATCCTCCATACCTTTCCCACCATTTTCTTTCTTTTAACCTTCTCTCTTCTCATAAATTAAGATGAACAAATTATTTTTACAAAGACATTATGGGTTGATAAATATATACCCACAATCCTAGCTCGTCATGTTTCATGAAGACGTTAAGATCTTAAAAGAAATTTAGTGATTTTTTTCAATAAATGTTAAAGCGGTAACGTTTAGTATGTTTCTTCTTGTTCTGGTTTAAAAAAAATTAGATGTACATAACTAATCAGCTCACTGAACCATTTTACTGTCATTGAAACAATTCACTGCTAATGACTTGTGGAATCAGCTCATTAAGGAAGATAGAAGAAATTCAGAAGATGAAAAAGTAGGGTGAATGTTAGAATGTAATCATTAGTTAATCTATTTTGGATTAGTTAAGCAGTAGAATATTGGGCTATATAAAGGGTCTTTAACCCTTTTAATCATTTTCTGATAGAATTTTCAGCTTTCCCTTTTCTATTTTCTGTTTGGTAAAACTAAATCCTAGCACCGGTCTTTCACATTTCCCTACTCTCCTCCTTCGGCCATCGACCGTTCATCTACTCCGGCAACAATGTCTCTTTTTTCACATGGTATCATTCGCTGGTGATCTTGGAGCCCTCGTTCATTCTTCCGTTGTTGTTATGCTATCTTGCTCCGAACTTGTCGCCAATAACGATCTTGTTGCCTTCATTCTTTCTTCGCTTTCAACATAATTTCAAGTCCGAATTGGTTCATCATCGTCGTTTCTTTTGCCGTTTTTAAGGTTTCTTCTGATTTCAGATCCGGTTCTTCGATGTCGTTGGTACTACTTAAATTGATGGTTTGTCCTTCGTCGATTCGTGTTCTCCTTCAACCGCCGTCCAATGTCATCGTGATTGTTTTCTTCGCCGATCTCAAATCTGATGCGCTTTTACTACGGTTCATTGTATGTTTGTTGATCAATTGATTTATTCTGTTCTCACATCATCGCTACTGCGTGTATTTTATGGATTTTGAAGAGTTTGTGAGATCCTTCAATTCTGTCGAGTTTTTTTCCCTTGCTGATTTCTGTTTTTTAACACAATAAATGGTCACTGTCATCTTAATTGATGCATTTCAAGGCTTATTCAAATTGAGTTTTGTCCCTTACTCTGGTTTGAGCTTCTCGTTGGAGATTATGTGGGTTTTCAATATCATTTCTACTCCTGTATAGTGACATCTGAGTTTGTTCGATTAGTGAGAACTAAACCTTTCACTTTGCAATCTGATTTGTGCATATTATTATCTTCTACATAGTCAAGTGTGATATGGATTAGAGAATTCTATTATGGATTGGTGTTCTCTTGATTTTGGTGCATCTACTGTGTATAAAAAGAAGTTTATGTGATTGAAATCTTGATATTGTGGCTCATTTTTTGAAAGTGGTTTCTAGATTGAATTAGAATTGCATTTTAGAGCAACATTAGAGTTAGAAGTTGAATTAGCTTCTGTTTATTGGTTTTGTTTCACCTTGTCACTATGGTATGGTTTGGTAATATCAAGAAAGAGTTTGCAGTGAGTTTAATTCATTGCTACTAGAATTGGGAACAAATTTTGTTAGGTGCTGCATTGCTGCTGATTTTTATTTACTGAAAACTGAAGAAAATTTGTTGCTATTGAATGCTCATTCATATTGCTACAGTACAACAGCGTTAAAGATGGCGTAAGACGGAAGAGGTTCTATAGCCAAGGCGCGCCTCATCGAAGTGAGGCACACTTTTTAAAAATTAAAGACTCTAAGTATCACTCATTGTTTCTTCCATTCTTTTTGATGTTGATTGCGATTGTGATTGTGTAAGTATATAGTTTTAAATTGATAAATATCTAATTATATTAGACTGCTATTTATTATTTAATATAAATATTTTAAAATTGAATTTACAAAAATTATAAAATAATTATTGAATTGTACATATAATAAAATTATAGTTAAAGATCTATTTATTTGAAGTGATTTTTTTCTTATTCAATCTGAATGACGTGAGACAAGCTTGTCAAAAATATCCAAGTAGTGAGACCCACACTCTCCCCTCCATTTACCTATCGATTTCTTTCTTCTCTTTCTCTTCTTCTATTTTCTTCCACAAATTGCAAGCCACACAATTTATTCTTCTCTTTTTGAGTTTTCTAATTTCTTTTTTCACCACTTCTTCTTCAAAAAATTTTTTTGGACTCTTTTTTTATTTTTCTTTTCAATTTCTCAAAGTTATTTTTAGTTTTCTTCAATTTTAGATTAAATGTGAAAAAGTAACGCCTCTAGCGTCTCACCCGCCTCTAGTGCCTTTTGTGTGTTTCATCATAATTGACTCACCTAAACTCAAATGGGCGTTTAGAACTCAGCGCTCAATGCTTTAGCGCCTATACAACGTTTAACAACCTTGCATTACGTTAACTAGACAAATGAGGGTATTTTCTTGCTTGAAAAGGGTTTCAGATTACACTCGGGAACTCGACGCTTAACAACCTTGCTTTATACAAAAATAAGGCTTAAATAAGTGGAAAGAAAGACAATAAAAATGAAGGAAAATTTTCAGATGAGAATTGTAGACAAAAAGATGAGTAAAGAAGAACGAAATAAAGAAAAATAAACTCTTTCAGTTCTCGTTTCCAGTTTCTATTTGATTCAGCTTGAAGTGAAGAAATTCTAAAGAAGAAGAAGAAAGTATAGTGAATGAAGAGATTTCAAGGAAGCAGCTCATCGTATTCGTTTTTTTGTTCGTAAACCAGTTCACTTTTGTTCTTGTTAGCAGCTTAACAATTTACAGAAATTTAGAACTTGGAGAAGAAGGGTGAATGCTAGACAATAAAAATTTGGTTGTTATTCACTTCAATCTGTTAAGTTGATTTGATTGTTAGTTGGTTATGGATCAGCTAGGCTTTTGGTTATTTGTAATGGGTTTTAATTAGAAATGAATTATATAACCCAACAAGTGTAGAGGGTTAAAAAATATTCTTGTAATCTATTTCTCATTAATACAAAATTCTCAGATTATTTTTTCTGTATTATCCAACCCTAATTGCCCATTCACCTCCTTCCTTATCTCTACCGCCGGTCACCTATTCCGCCCACTACGATGCCTCCTTTCTCACAGGTTTGTATGGAAAAGTACAGACAGATGTGAATTTTTGGAAAACAAAAGAAAAATGATCAAGTTATATTTTGAGTCATTCAGATTTTTAATCATTGTTTAAGAGTCATTAAAAATAATTATTAGTGTATTGTGTTAATGGTGTGCAACAATGTGTGTCACCCGTTCTAGAATTTTCCTTTTTTTCATTAAAGATTTGGATTAATAGAATTTTTAAATTATTAATTGTCTAAATACTTCAGTTTACTTTTCTATTTATTTTTTTTTTCAGCCCTAAGTTATTATTGGAGGTGATCAAGTCTCCGATCGAGGCAAACTTATATACTGTAGTAATATATTTTATGTTTGTTCAAGTCTTATTTAGATCGACACAAAATATGAGTCTTAAATTTTATTCATACATTATTTAATAATAATAAATACAACTTTCTCTTTTTTTTTTTTGAAGGAAATCAACTCCATTTCTTAAAAAGAAGATTACAACAGAAAAAACAATTCATTGAGAATTGGTCGCATCCAGTTAGATGGACATGTACCCTTGAAAGTAGCCTTAGCCACCCAATCCGCAACATGGTTGCCTAAACGGCTAATGAAAAAAATACAACATTAGGCATAGAATCGACAATTTTTCGAATGTCAGAAAAAATAGCTTTAACCTCCCAAGAGCCTAGAGTTAAATGATTAATCATCTCGATAGCAAGTTTGCAGTCAGATTCAATAAACACCTTTTGTCAGCCATGTTGTTCGATGAGGTATGAACCAAGTCTCAATGCGAGACATTCAGCCACAAATGCTCTAGAAATGTGAACTTGTGCGTTGATTCCATCAACGACAATCCCATAATAGTTTCGGGCTACGACTGCAATACCAACACGCTTTAGCATCACAGTTAACCTTGATGGAATTTAGAGTAAGAGGAGACCAACTAGTTGATAACGATGTGACCATCGTACTTGTCGTGTTGGCATTTTGTATATGTTGGAATTCCTTAAACTCCTTGAAAATTGAATTCCAAATCAGTACAAGACTTTCTCTTGATCCTTCAAAAATCCATGCATTACGAGCCTTCTAAATCCCCCAAATAGTCCAAGCCAACAAGCTTTCGCTTGAAACAGAGACATGAGTGGAAAATAGAACTCGTACTTCTTGCAACCATTCAGCAAAAAGTCCAAATCCCATAAAAGCTGGTGAATAATGGTAGGTATAAGCTCTCCAAATAGCCTATGACATCAGGCAAAAAAAAACAAAACAAAATGTGCTCAACTGTTTCAGTAATTTCCCTACATCGCATACAGCTCGTAGTCCTCGAATGATGCCTCCGAGCAAGATTATCATTTGATGGAATAACGTTATGGCAATTCTTCCAAATAAACTTTCGAATCTTGGGGGGAGTATTGAGGTTCCAAATGTGTAACCAATCAGCTCCTTCAGTATGTTGACTTGAACTCGCAGCTTGAGACTGTCTCTTGTCACACCATGGAGTCTACATGTTGATGTACACTAAAGGGAATTCGCACAATTGCTTCCACATCTTCCACTGAAAAAGCGAATGTAGAAGGGGAATATTCCATGATGATTCATCCCATTTAATTAAGTGTTTGACAAGAGTAATTTCTGTACCATACGGTCTTGGGGATGAAATTCTGAAGTTAGGCAACGATGGGATTCATTTATCATCTCATATCATGACATTGCTTCTAATACCAATATTCCAACGAAGATCTTATAACAGAAAGCTTAATATTTCTTGCAAACTGAACATCGCTTGTTTTTTTCTCAAAGAAAAGGGAATTGAGAAAGGGAAATAGATACCTCTGAGGATTTGGACCCATTTAGCTTTTGGGTTTTGAATGAGTCTCCAAGCTTGTTTTGCAAGTAGCGCAACATTAAATGCTTAAAAATCTCAGAAACCCATTCCACATTTCCTCTTCGAAATAGCCAATTTATCCCAACCAATCCAATGTATGCCCTTTTTAGATAAATCGATATCTCTCCACCAAAATTGATTGAGAATGAGATTAAGTTCTTTGCAAAAAGTAACTAGTATCTTGAAACAATGCATGATATAGATTGGCATTGCCGAAACCACAACCTTGATGAGAACCTCCCTCCCTGCTTGAGAAAGAAATCAACCTTTCCAATTTGTGATCATCTTCACAATTCTGTCGCGGATAAAGGTAAATGCAGTTTTTTTTCCTCTACTCCAAACCGATGGAATACTCAGGTATTTAGATGACAGAGTCATAACAGGTATTGCCAGCATTTTCAATATTATTTCTTTTTCTGTCCCTTTTGTGTTAGGAGAAAAGAAAATAAAAAAACTTGTTGAAATTAATAGTCTGACCCGGCGCCTCTTGTCACAATTTTAAACCTTCAAGAATGACCTTTGAATTATTGGAATTAACTTCAGCGGAGAAAGAGACGGACACCATTGCATTATATGATATCCATTGCCCTTCTGTTCAGCTTTATAAAAAATGTAAGAGAACACATTAGCCACAAAATTAAAAAGAAATGGAGATAGAGGATCTCCCTGTCGTAGTCCTCTAGAAGGTTTAACCTCTCCAATCTTTTCTCTGTTGAGCATAACCGAGAGAGTAGAAGAAGATACACATTCCATTGTCCTTCGAATCTAAAAATTTGAGAATCCCATCCGAGTCATAACTTGCTGCAAGAAATCCCAAGAAACCTTATCGTATGCTTTTGCTAGGTCCAATTTAATTGCCATGATACCTTTTGTGCCTCGAGTCCTTCCTTTAATTGCATGGAAGGCTCTATGTGCAATTAATATGTTGTCTTGGATTTGTCGACCTGGAACGAAAGCTGCTTGAGCGGGGAGATAAGATTGGGCATTAGGGGTTTTATTCTTGATGTCATAATCTGAGCAATGACTTTGTAAATGAAGTTGCAACGTCCTATTGGTCTGAATTCATTAATAGTTCCTGGATTTGAAACCTTTGGAATAAGGACAAGATTCGCCATATTGATCCCTGATTGCATTACCCCTTCCTTAAAGAAAGCCTTCACCAAATCACAAACTTCTCGTTTAATGATTTCCCAAAATTTTTGAAAAAAGTTGCCTGAAAAACCGTCCGGGTCTGGAGCCTTAAGTGCTCTGAGTTCAAAGGTGGCCTTTCGAATTTCTTCATCGGTTACCTCCCTTTCCAACTATTTATTCATAGATTCAGTAACACTAGTCTCGACCAGTTCAAGAGTTTCATTGCATCTACTGGTTGAAACTTCCTGAAAGTGTTCATCAAAATGTTTGACAATGTGCTCTTTAAGTCGGCTGCTATTCTCGATCCATTGTCCATTTTCTCCTTTTGAACAACTTCTCTTTTTTAATACGATTATCCAAATCATATTCAACCCTTCCATATTATTATTTCATTTAAAAATATATATTTCTAACGTAATTTTAAAAGATTATATCTTTTACTAGATTCATTTTGAATTATTTTAAGCATGATTAACATATTTTCTAACGTTTACATTATATTAGTGTATATTATAAAAATATATATTAAATTTTAGAAAAATATATTCTACGATGGTGACGGAAACAAAAAATTTCTAGTATCAAGCCACAATGTAATACCGAGAGGGACTAATATTATATTAGTGTATATTATAAACATAAGGGATTAAATATTTTGTTTTAATATTTGTACGAATACGATAATAAGGGATTAAATATTGGTCAAGTTGGCGGTAAACTACACGCGCTTGCAACGCGGCGGCAAGGTATTGGAGGCAAAAAGGAAAGCGCAGCATTAAACGAAAATAAATAATTACATACTGGCTTTCCCCTCCCACTCTCACAAACAACAGTATGAAGAGGAAACTTTAAAGTAAAAATAAAAAGTTATTCCAGAAACAAGCACACAAACGAATCCTCTACAGAATCATAGCCTAATCTCACACAGCAGCACAAACATCTATTCTGCGCTAGATCTTAATTGATTGTTTGGTGTTTTAAATCCGGGGATTTTAAGGTCTCTTTCAATTTCTTCTATCACCTCCATTCCCCAGGGAGCTCTGGATGGGTGGTGATTTGCAGATCTTGCCAGGGTCTCGCTACCGCCCTTCTTTGAAGAGGCCCACATGCATATGGATTATTTTCTTGGTTTCATTAGTCACCCTTTTTCTTGCTTCTTCTTATATCTATCCACCACATAACCCTACTGCTTGCTACATCTTTTTTTCTAGAGGTTGCAAGCCCCTTACTAATCGCCCTCCTCCTTCTCCTGCAAGGGAACTAAGTGACAAGGAGTTTGCATCACGGATTGTTTTTAGGGATATTTTGAATATACCTCCTGTCCAATCTAAATATTCTAAAATTGCATTCATGTTCTTAACTCCACGTTCATTGCCTTTTGAGAAGCTTTGGGATATGTTTTTCTGTGTAAGTTATTTCCCAACTCTTATTATACTTCATCCATATTTTCTAATCCCATTTTCATGGCATGATTACTACCCTTCAACTTGTCTTCCATGAGCTGGTGTAATGGGAAGAAATCCATTCAATGTTTTTTTTTTTGTCATAGATGGTTTTGTGTTGCATAAGAAAGTAGTTTACATGGGTTATTTGTAAAATTATGATCGTCATACGAAGAAAGTCTCAATATTTGTGATTTGTAGCCTCACGATGGGAATTAAGATTCAATAGATGTCATACGTTAGATTTAGAAGTTGGTTGAGTTCGATGAGGGACTGAAGCTGTTTTATGCTACATGTTATTGGAAAGGGGAGTTGGATTACTGGTAAAAATCGGACCGAGTATCAGGGTGTTGTCTAATATAAATGAGTCGTATGTATTTCACCCTAGGGGAAAACATTTCTTTTGTTGTTTGTGGATGCCATTATTGTTAATGTGCGTGGAGAAACTTTGTATGCATCCAGATATTTGTATAAGTTACATTTTAGTAGTGTTTGACTATCTGCTCAGCTCATATTGGATCTGGCATATTCTTGCAGAATGGAATCATGATCATGATCATTATCCTTTTTTATTTTTTATTCCTGCATTTCGTGGCTTTTAGTTACTTCTAAGATGTTCCTTCCCCTTATATCTTTATCAAGAGATTGCATATTTTTCTTGGCAGGGACATGAGGGAAAATTTTCTGTTCATGTCCATGCATCAAAAGAAAAACCAGTTCATGTGAGCCGTTACTTTCTTAACCGGGAAATTCACAGTGATGAGGTATGTATTGTTATCTTATATAAAAATTTTCTGATGTTAGGCTACCTTGTATCCTTGTTGCAATATCAAGATTCTGTCTCTTTCCATGTTTCTGCCTACAGAAGATGTGATCTTAGCACTTGCCAAGTCATTTGACTATTGTAATTATGGACATGACTATTACATTTTTTAATTGATCGTGACATTTTAACAAGTTGCTAATCATATTATTGGTGTCTACTTTATTTCACAATTGGTTGAACGAGCAATTCTTTGGGTTTACTGAATTTTTAGGTTCGGTGGGGCAAAATTTCCGTGGTTGATGCAGAGAGAAGATTATTGGCACATGCTCTAAAAGATCCTGATAACCAACGTTTTGTGTTACTTTCTGAGAGGTAAATATAGGAATTTTGTTTTTGACTTACTCTATTATTAACATCTGAAGCATTGATTGTGACATTGCAGTTGTATTCCCTTGCATGATTTTGATCATGTCTACAACTATCTGATTCATGCTAATATGAGTTTTGTTGACTGGTAAGGGAAATATTAATAGTATTGCACACATGTTCATGCACATTTGATGGACTTCTTGCACCATTCGCCCTTGTTTAACATGTTTGTTGCCCTCCCCCCCAATTGTTTATTAGCTTTTTCGATCCTGGTCCGCATGGAAATGGCAGGTACTCAGAGCACATGTTACCTGAAGTAGAAAAGAAAATTTTCAGAAAGGGCGCACAGGTATGTCTTAATTGATATGGTTTAAAGACAATTATAATTTAAGTAATATGCATTACAATAGATCAATCTGAATGGTAAATCTGTATAGGGGATATGTGGATTAACTTTACCACAGTTAACCCTGCTTGTTACAATATGAAGGCCATGGGTCACTGTTGGAGCCCTATCTTTTGGAAAATTTAATTGATCTCCATAGTTAATGCATTTTTTCCCCTTTCTTATTGAATGTTCTATGTCTTCTTTACATCTATTTTTCCTCAAGTCTGTTCTAGCTTCAAAGTCTCTTGTTATGAAATATTTCTGTAGTCAGCATACCTCTTTAAGCAAACTAATATAGTGTCTTTGTTGCAACAAATTTAAATTAGTGAATTTTGTGCAGTGGTTCGCAATTAAGCGGCAGCATGCTCTGATAGTTATGGCTGACAGTCTTTACTACTCGAGGTTCCGTGATTACTGCAAGGTGAATTTGATCTTAAAATATTGCTTGGCTTTGCCTAAGTGAACTTTTTTGGCACATGATGCCTAAAGAGCTTCTAGAAAACTCTGGTTTATTGAAAGCATTGTATATTCCTCTATGTATAGGACCAAATGAGGCAGGTAAAGTTGATCATGATTTTCCTGATTTTTCACTTTCTTTCCCCTCTGACTTCATTGATCTTTTCCCGATTAAATGCATATGTTTTGTTAATCAAGTTAAAGTTTGGCCTGATAATTTTCCTAGCATTCCCTGAGTTCCTTATGTTGTAGAACAAGGGTAGAAATCCTTCTTCTTTGGGGTTAATAAGTACTTTGCGAGTACTTGGGCCTGGATTGAAAATGCTTGAACATGACTTGATTATTGTCAAGCCGAGTAGATAAGCAAGCTGAATTCAAGCCTATTAATGTCTCACTTGAGTAGCTGATGAGCCTACTCGAGCTTTTATTTTCTTTTTTTTAACTAATTTTAGACTTCATATGTATAACTAATATATAGTTCTGGCTGGTTGGCCAAGTTGCTTATCTTTGTTCGGTCATGGGTTCTAGACCCTCTAGGAGCACCCTCCTTCCTTCCTCTAGAGTCCCCTTTCCCCTCCTCTCCACGTAGGATTAGAATTAGGATTTGTCAAAAAAAATCTGTTTAATCCATAATTTACAAACTTATCCTCACTGTGTAAGAAAGTTCGCAACTTTTCTTTTAACTCCCCTCTCTTTATATTATATGGTTCAATTTCCATAGCTGCCCTGCCCCCTCAAAACTTGAGCCCCAGTTTTTATTCTTGGTGCATTTTTTTTTTGTCATCAATCCATTCACATCCAAAGTTCAAGCGCCATATCTAAAACCACAACCAAGAGTTACAACTCGTTAGAACTGTTGGTCTTTCTAAAATTATTTTGGATAATCTCTCTTGACATCAATTCTCAAAATCAAAGATAGATACTGTAAAACGTGGTCTCTCTCTCTCTCTCTCTCTGAGTTACTTTTAGTTAGAACTTTTTCATATTTTCAACCACTATCTTTTAGATTTTCAAAGCTAATTTGAACAAAAAGGAAATCTAATGTAGTACTTTATTTGTTTATTCAAGTTTGTTTTCTCTGTCTTTTCCTTTTTATTTCTAGTTTGCAGTAATCTTTAGCCAAATAGTGCAGTAACTTTTTCGAGCTTAGTTTTTTGCCTGGTAACTGATGCTGAGCTCGAGTAGCATTGCTTCTTTACTGAATTGAGCTCAATTCAGATAATTGAAACTTGGTCAAGCTTGAACTCAAATTTTGTTGGGCTGGATTGGCTTGATTATGCTTTTATCTCCTTTTTGTACATGTGAAATGACCGACTTTCAATGTGGGTATGATATGTATTTTCATATTAGTATCCGGTATCTATGAAATTTTGAAATAAGAAAGAATCTGAGCGCAAAGATTTTATGGTGCTCACTAGTAATTCTTGTTGCTGATTATTACAGCCTGGTTTTGATGGCAAAAATTGCATTGCTGATGAACATTACTTGCCAATCTTTTTCCATGTAAGAATCATAGTCCGAATAATATTTCTTACTTTTTTCACTTTAGCATCTCCGGATGAGTTTTCATTTTATGTGCCCTCAGATGATTGACCCGGGTGGGATCGCAAACTGGTCAGTAACGCATGTTGACTGGTCTGAGAGGAAGTGGCACCCTAAATCCTATGGGGCTCAGGATGTTACAAATGAGCTTCTGAAGAATATTACGGTATGTGTTATTTTCAAGCAATAATCACATTTTACTTGTCTGAATGAGCATAATATGCATTGGATTTCGATAGAAAAACATATCTTCATTTACCCCCATGCCTGCCTTTGAATAGATACATTGAGAGGCGAGAGCTCAATGTTATGTTGGGATGTATGAGTAAAGATGAAGTTAGGTTCTGACAAATTTGTTATTAAATATTTTGCAGTCAATCGATTTGAGTGTCCATGTAACAAGTGATGTAAAGGTATAGATTTGGAACTCATAGTGTTGGGAGTTGGTAATTACTAGTAGATTCTGAAAGTGGTGATTTTGTAGAGGGAAGAGCAGGTCCAAGCTTGCCTGTGGAATGGTATCCGACGACCCTGCTACCTATTTGCTAGGAAATTCAATCCAGATGCCCTTGATAAACTGATGCTGCTGCTCAAATTTTGACTGAAAATCCTTCTCTTCACCGCATAAGATTGTACATTTGTAAATCCGGCCTACTTGTTTCCCTATACCTATATACTTCAAAAAATTCCCCAAGTGGAGTCTTTGCTTGACACCTCTCCCTTTACTTTTTTCTTTTGGTTTTGATAGGTAAAAGAACGACCATGTTTCGTTTCATATACTACCTTTCCTGCGCCTCTACTTCACCAACTACAGTTATCAGTTGATGAGATTTTTCATTTCATTTTAAATGTCACATTTAAAAAGATAGTGTCATATGATATTTTATAATTTAAAATCTATTATCTAATTTGATCGAAAATAATAAAAATGTGTTATCATTTATTTTTCTTTTAAAAAAATTATGCATTGGTTTGCAAAATAATTTATAAATCCCGACACATGATAAGTTTTATTTTATTTTTTTCAAGTGTTTCAAATATTATTTCGTAGAACTCACTAGTTGATTTAAAATGTTTGGTAAGAAAATATTTTTATTTTTAAAGTACGATTTTGAACGATTTTTACCTAAGGGGTGGTGGAAGGAAAATTTTGTTCCAACCGAGTCTTGAAGCCACAACCTAGGGAAAGAAGATGGTGTCAGTTTTAACTACCTACTCTAGAGATTGTTGACTTTTTAAAGTTCAATTTAAAATAATTGATTAAAGATGCGTATTTAATTGACGTAATATTTTTGTTGAAATGATATATTTGTAATATTAATCATTTTAAAATTAATAAAATAATATTAAAATACAAACCTTTGATCATCCTATTTATGACTATTTGTTAATATAATGTTTTTTTGATAAAATCTAATTGAAATAATATTTGTATGAATGGGAATGAATTTATTGTTTATAAGAAACATTGAAAATAACAGTAGAAGGAATAGTTTGCAATTGCATTTTGCAAGAGTGAAATTGGGGTGGGACGTGAGTTGTGTAACCCAAATCAGGGGTTTGGCTGCTGTTTATGTTTATGCAATGAAAAGGAAAAGACGGTCATTGAGTGGAAAGTGGGAAGGAGTCTTGGTCTGCTTGGCTGTAGCGTACCAAGTCTTTCCAATTTCCATTGTAGCTTTGCCCATACCCCACGTCCACTCCCGCTGACTGGAGACTAAAAGAGTAGTCATTGGATTGACTTATTCAACCCACCAATAAACAAGGAACAAGGATGGATATAAAACCCCCCAGAGCAGTTGGAGTTGAGAGATAGGAATCAAATGGGTTGTAGTTGGTCTTGTAGCTCATGGCATTGGCGTGGAGTGAAGAAGACTAGTGATAGTATCCTAGTGGTTCACCTGAGTGGGCTTGTACAAAATTTTGAGCGCCCTGTTTCGGTGACTGAAGTTATCGGCACTGACCCTGTCCCTAAACACTTCCTCTGCACTCCTGCTCAACTCCTTTCCAATGCCTCCAACCTGCCTCTTCAACCCCATACGCTCCTCCAAGCTGGCCATGTCTATTTTTCTCTACCTTACTCCATCCTCCAATCGGACGTCTCTCCTGTTGCTTTGGCAACCCTTGCCAGAAAGCTCACTGCCAAGGCCAAGTCCACCACCTGTAACCGTAAGGTGGTGAATAACACGGCCTCTACTCCCGATTCAGCCCTGCTTATGACTTGTCGCCCACAAAGGTTGTCCCGCATGCGCCCTTGGAAACCAGTCCTCCAAACCATCAGAGAAATGTCTTTTAATCGTCGAAGCGAGTCTGATTTTCAGGAAACCTAGTCCCAGCCCTATCCAAATTTATTATTATCCTTGTTGTTGTTGTTGTAAATTGTAAATAAGAGAGAGAGAGAGAGAGAGAGAGAGAGAGAGAGAGAGAGAGTATTATCCTTCTTGTTGTTGTAAATTGTAAATAAGAGAGAGAGAGCATACTGTGCTATGATCATAATTCCTTTCCCCGAAAGTCCAAGAGTTTCATGTGTTGGTTTAAATTAAAAAAAAAATGATTTATACAAATAGAATAATAAGAAAAATACACACATGGACGTTATTGTATTGAAGAACTCGGGTTTAATCTGGATGACTTTCACCTCCCAAGTCCCATGGACATTGCAGAAACTTGTGGATGGAGTCCACTGGCGCCTTGTGCTATGATAATTGAATATAAGATTCTAAGTGCGATTTTATATACCATTTACGTATAACACAATCAAACGCCAAAAACATTCTAATTAAAGTAGCTACGATAATTTCCATTTCATTTAACAATTATTAATTTTGGTCAGAAATTCCTGGATCCTTTTGATTCCAGAACTCCGAACATTTGAAGATCCTAGTTTTTATGGAAGTTAAACATTTCTATTTGGATGCTTTGCGTTCATTGGGATGTCTATGGCAGTGTGAGCTGGCTCACTATCGTCTCTAAAACACTTACTTGAACATGGACGAACCTCTGGGTTTGGGCCCTCCAAACACCAATGCTCTACAAAGTTTCCTAAAGCTTTAAGGTCAGTATGATTTTCGCCACGAGTGGAATGACAATGATCATCTTTCCTCTCTTCCTGATTACAAGAATGATGCAAATCCCCTGGGTTTTGCCCATGGAGATGGTTGACCTCGATCTTGTGATTGGCAGTGCTACAACTTCCCTGGTCACAATGCTTTGCTTCATGACTGGGACAAGTTTCATGTGTCCCTGCACATTTATCGCTTCCACATGAATTGGAAGTGCTTGATTGACATCTTGAGGCACAGCAAAGGGAGGAACACTGTTGGGGCTCACATGCCTCTTGGACCTTTTTGTCTACATTACCATGTTGATGGTTATGAGATGAATGGCAATGGGCGGTTTTACATCCATGTTGGTCTATATGTGATGCATTGCAACATTTGCCTGCATGTTTGTGTGTTCCTTGTAAAAGGAGCATGCTATTAAAGATCACCAACAAGCATGTACCAACATCAGCAAGAACCGCGGCCCACACAAGCGGATGACCAGCAAACACCAATGCAAGAATAGCCACCTTAGTACTGATCGACAAAACTACATTCTGAATCACTTTACTGTGAGCCTTTCTTGCGAGTTGGATAGCTTTCGGTATCTTTCTAATGTCACTTGTGTAGCGATGTTCCCTTTTAATTTTCATCGCTAAAAATAAAAGCGATTGTTTTTTGAAATGTTTTTGAAAGGTGTTTGTGACTCTTTTGGATATAAAATATTTATTCCGTGGGGTTTTTAAAAGAAACCGTATTAAAAAATGGAGTCGCCACCGGCCACTTAGGTAGGCCGGACACCATAAAACCAGAGATTCAAAAGATTGAGTTCGGGAGTCGGTTACGGATGGGGAAGGATTAGCACCCCCACACCGCCCAAAATTGGTACTTTAATAATTACCGCTTTATTAATATTGGATTTTCCGGATTAGAGTGACGATTATTTTAAAATTCAGTCATAATTGCGAATAAATTTTAAAGGCCCGTTATCCGAGAATAACGCCCAACCACTATCACTACGCTCGATCATCGCCCCGTTTACGTTCGGATAAAAGGGCACCGCATTGACAATTTATATATCATATGCAATCTTAGTGGCAAAAATATAAAACATGGGAAAATATTTAAATACAATAAATATTGACATAATGTATACTAATCTAACATAAAATGCTAAACTAAAACATACATATATACATATTAATCTAACTCATAAATAAAAACATATCTAGCATAAATAAAATATTAATATACAACACAAATTTAAAACATATTAAATATTAATCTAACACATAAATAAAAACAAACTCAACATAAATAAAATACTATTCTAAAACATACATAAATAAATATTAATCTAACTCATAAATAAAAACATATCTAACATAAATAAAATATTAATATACAACACAAATTTAAAACATATTAAATATTAATCTAAAACATAAAAATAAAAAATAAGACTAAAATTTTAAGATAATCGATACTTCATTAAATTATAAAAATTACAACACTAATAAAAAGGAAAGAAAATATACCTAACTAGGAGCTCTAACGATTTAACTCCGCCGAGATCTACCGCGACCCCTCCAAAAATTTAACTAGATCGGACCTAAAATAGGACCCGATCGAATGTTGATCGAACCAATCGGGGGTTGGGGCATCGCTTCAACCCCTGCCTTTTTTTGCGGCGGCCATGCCCCTATGAATTGATGGCAATTTGAATTGCCAATTTCTCTTCAATTTTGGGCGCCCATTTCTCTTCAATTGGGGTGCCTATTTATAGGCAAATGTGATGGAAAATTGGGTGACGTGGAGCACCACCGCCCACGCAAATTTCTTTTTTTTTTTTTTTTGATTTTTGATTTTTGATTTTTTTATATATAATTTTACTATTATAATAACACTAAAACCCGGTCAAAAATGAGTGATTACAGATTTGCCCCTCTTTGCTTGTTCTTGTGAAACGAGGGCAAAGCAAAGATCAAAAGCACTCATTTTTATCAGACTTTCCTGTTTGGTTTGTAGCCTTGGAAAAGCGAATTTTTTTGGACATCTCCGCTCTTCCTTGGCTGAATCTTCAGGCTCGTAAGTTCTTCCTATATAGAGCTTCGTCACCTTCCGATCTTGGAGTTTTATCGACTTCCCTGTTTGTAGCTTTGGAAAACGAATTTTTGACACATCCGTTCTTCCTTGGCTGAATCTTGGGCTCGTAAGTTCTTCCTATATAGAGCTTCGTCACCTTCCGATCTTGGAGCTACTGTGCTCTTTCGACATTGAACCCTTCGCTCTGATTTTTAGCTTTGGAAAACGAATTCTTTTGGACATTTCCGCTCTTCCTTGGCGAATCTTCAGGCTTGTAAGTTCTTCCTATATAGAACTTCGTCACCTTCCGATCTTGGAGCTACAGGCTCTTTCGACATTGAACCCTTCGCTCGATTTTTAGCTTTGGAAAACGAATTCTTTTGGACATTTCCGCTCTTCCTTGGCGAATCTTCAGGCTCGTAAGTTCTTCCTATATAGAACTTCGTCACCTTCCGATCTTGGAGCTACAGTGCTCTTTCGACATTGAACCCTTCGCTCTGATTTTTAGCTTTGGAAAACGAATTCTTTTGGACATTTCCGCTCTTCCTTGGCGAATCTTCAGGCTTGTAAGTTCTTCCTATATAGAACTTCGTCACCTTCCGATCTTGGAGCTGTGCTCTTTCGACATTGAACCCTTCGCTCGATTTTTAGCTTTGGAAAAACGAATTCTTTTGGACATTTCCGCTCTTCTTGGGCGAATCTTCGTGCTCGTAAGCTCTTCCTATATAGAACTTCGTCACCTTCCGATCTTGGAGCTACTGTGCTCTTTCGACATTGAACCCTTCGCTCTAAGACAATGAAGCTCTGAGTCTTTCCTATATAAGACTCTTTGCTTTTGACACAACAGTTTCCTATATAACCCGTGTCATAGGTGAATTGCTTTGACTGGAGTTCTTCCTATATAGAATCATGAGTCTTCACCTTGGAGCCATCAGTTCCTCCTATATAGAACTTTTTGGCGTCCGGAATCTCAGAGCCACTGTGTTCTTTTCGACACGTAACCCTTCACCCTAAGACAATGGAGCTCGTAGTCTTTCCTATATAAGACTCTTTGCCTTTGACATAGCAGGATCTCCTATATAATCTTGCGTGTCATGGGTGAATTTCTTTGACCGGGAGTTCTTCCTATATAGAATCATGAGTCTTCACCCTAGAGCTGTCAGTCCTTCCTATATAGAACTTTTTCACTGAAGCCTCGGAGAGGAGAGTTCTTCCTATATAGAACCTTTTCCAGAGCTTGAAAATATGTGCCTTTATGTAAAAACATTGTCTCTCATTTGGGACTCACATCGTGATGACCCTTGATGTCTCTTTGGATCTGCAAAATACCGAGATGAAAACAAAATGCTATGACAAATGAATGAATTGCCATGCTCCTAATCCTAGTGATGTCGACTATTCATGATGCATGAGCTTCAATATCATGGGGGTTTGTTTTGGTCCTTTTGCCGCTTGCTTTCTTCTTTGTTACGGGCATCGATACCTTTTTTTCACCGCCAAGTTCAACCGTCTCGATCTTTCTCTTTTTCAATTCGACTTGAATTTTAAAGCGCCCTTTCGGGTTTTCACTTTAGAGAGATTTTTTTTCGAGATAGTATTTCTTGACGGCATCGAATTTACGGGGTTTTTCAGCTCGTCCCCGTCCATTTCTGTTAGGATCAGGGCTCCTCCTGAGAATGCCTTTTTATGACGTATGGTCCTTCCCAGTTGGGCATCCATTTTCCTCGAGAATCTTTCTGGATAGGGAGGATTCTTTTGAGTACCAGATCCCCTTCTTTGAATTCTCTTGGGCGCACCTTTTTGTTGTAAGCTTGCACCATCCACTTTTGGTATATCTGACCATGACAAATGGCTTTTAGTCTTTTTTCGTCAATGAGATTTAGTTGGTCGAGTCTCGCCTGTACCCATTCAGCTTCTTCTTCCGTTTTACTTCATTTAAGACCCGGAAGGACGGAATCTCTACCTCAATTGGGAGTACTGCTTCGGTATCATACACCAAGGAGTAAGGCGTTGCCCCCGTTGATGTGCGGATGGACGTTCTATAGGCGAAAAGGGCAAAAGGCAACTTCTCATGCCAATCCTTGTAGGTATCCGTAGTCTTCGCTATGATCTTCTTTATATTTTTGTTTGCCACTTCCACTGCTCCATTCATTTTAGGACGATAGATGTGGAATTATGGTGTGTTATTTTGAATTGAGTGCACACGTCCTTTATCATTTTGTTGTTCGGGATTGGAAGCATTGTCGGTGATGATCCTCTCGCAATCCGTATCGACAAATAATTTCCTTCAAACCGTAGTCTTGGTGATATTGGCATAAGACGCTGCCTCTACCCACTTAGTGAAGTAGTCTATGGCGACCAAAATGAAACGATGCCCATTGGAAGCTTTCGGATGGATTCGCCCGATAACGCCCATGCCCCACACGCGAAAGGCCACGGAGAATTCATGGTGTGTAGAGGTGATGGGGGTGCATGAATTTTGTCACGTAAATTTGGCATTTGTGGCATTTCTGGCGTAATCGATGCAATCTCCTCCATGGTCAACCGAAATAACCGTATCTCATAATTTTTTCGGGCTATAGAAAACCCGTTGGCGTCGTTCCACAGATCCCGTCATGTACTTCGGCTAAGATTTCCTTCGCCTTCCGGGCATCCACACATCTCAGCAATGTTTGATCATGACTTTTCCTATATAGGATCTCCCATCTAGGACATATTTCGTTGCCATTTTTTCAGCGCTTTTCTGTCATTGTCGTTTGCCCTTCTCGGATACTTTCAAGCTTGACATATTGCAGGATATCATAGTACCATGGATTTCGTCAATCTCTTCCTGTACATTACAACAATGAGCAGGCTTTTTCAAACGCTCGCATCTCAATGGGTTTCATTTCGCCTGTGTGTTTGTTTTAAACATGGATGCCAAGGTTGTCAACGCGTCCGCCATCTGATTTTCTTCTCGGGGTAGGTAATTGAAGCTGACCTTTTCGAACTTTTTGACGAGCTCTTGGATTAATTCGTGATATTTGACCAACTTCGGTCTCGGTTTCCCACCCCGCGCAATTGGTAAATGACTAAGGACGAATCTCCGAACACTCGAAGTTCCTTAACCTTTCTCTCGATGGCTGAGTTTAGTCACATGATGCAAGCTTCGTATTCAGCTATATTGTTTGTGCAGAAGAATTCCAATCTGCTGATGAAAGGATAATAGACGTCCTCAGGTGAAATTAGCACTGCCCCTATCCCATGTCCGAGGGCGTTAGAGGCTCCATCGAAGTAAAGTTTCCATGACTTATCATCTGAAATCTCTTCTTCGGTTGTAATGCACATCAAGTCTTCGTCTGGGAAACTAAAGTTCAATGTCTCATAGTCATCCGAAGCACGACTAGCTAGGAAATCCGCTACGGCACTCCCCTTTACGGCTTTCTGATTAATATATACGATGTCGAATTCGGATAAGAGCATCTGCCATCGGGCCATCCTTCCCGTTAGCGCCGGCGCTTCCATTAGGAACTTTAATGGGTCTAGCTTGGATATCAACCATGTAGTATGGTACAACATGTACTGTTTGAGCCGCTTGGTAGCCCAAACTAGAGCACAACACGCCTTCTCAGACTTTGGCGGGTATCGTGTTTCGCAATCATTGAATTTCCGCTTAGGTAGTAGATGGCCTGCTCCTTCTTTCTTGACTCATCGTGTTGTTGCCCCAAAGACACATCCCATTGAATTCTCAAGATCGTTTAGTGGTCGACCCAAGCATCGTGCGACTAAAATTGGAGCATTTGTCGTACTTTTTTGTGCGAAAGGCTTTCTTGTCTTTAGAATTATCACCCGCCATCATAAATGATCGTCTGGTTCTTATATTATTCTTATATGAACCCTTGTCATCTTCTTGGCTTGGCGTTACCCCATTCAACCACGGGCTCCACATCGCTTTGAATTTTTTGGCCTATCATATAGAGTCTTGATCTATTTCTAGTCACTGGGTGGGCCAAGATGCTTCCATCCCTTAAGCTCTTCCTTGATCTTTCGTAGCATTTCGCGGAACTAACTTTCGGTCCCTATGCTTTAAATCTCATCATCATTCATTTTTAAAGTAAAGTAAAAGGTAATTTACTTGTGTATATTTCAAAAAATAATGATTGTTTGAAAAAAGATAATGATCATTTCGAAAATCACAACTTGGACATTTTGAAAACATTGTTTGGAACAAATGGTAAACATCATAACTTTGGGAGGAAATGTCAAACCTTTTAAAACATGTTTGCCCCCGAAATATCAAACACCATAGCGCATCTGTTTCAAGTTGCCAGAGACCAACTCTAATGAAGCGCTTATTTAGAAGATCTTGACCATTGTGGAGATATATGCCAATGTATAGTTTCTTCTGGTCTAATAGGCTTTTGAGAGGAACAACCCTACCTAGTTTCTACCCCGTTTAAGGTGGCTCTCTTAATCTCACTATCTCACCATGCCCCATCCTTCCCTCATTTGGGTGTCGATCAAGCACTTCGAAGTTTAACGTTTCTTGAAGAAAAGTTAACCCTTATAGGCGGAATGAAATCTGAAGACATTCTCATTCAACTTGGATATTTATGGATGACCGTAATGGTCTTTGGGGCTTGTAATGTAGGCCTTTGGTTTATGGTTAAGTGAAACAGTATTTTGTACTTGTGTAACTTGGATATGCCCATTATTCCTTTTTTTTTTTTTTGGATCACTCTAGATCGCCCGTTTTGGGTTTTCACCCTAGAGTTCATTTCCTTTCTTTTTATTGTATCTTTGCCTTGCATTCGGCTATATCTTGATGTTCGTTTTCTGTTCAAGAATGTTTGATCCTCCGTAACTCCTCAAACCGAGATTTCTTGAAGGACTACGAATACATTTTCGGGAATTCTTGTGATTGGCACGCCTGGATGAAATGTTATTCGTGCTTTTTTTTTCTCTCTTTTTCTTTTTCACTTTTTCTCTTGGATCGCTCTAGACTGCCCATTTTTGGGTTTTCACCTAGAGGTCACTTCCTTCTTTTGTACCTTCGGATCAATGTATTTTGGCTGGATATTGATGCCGGCATGCTCAGTGACTACTCTTTTCTTCATTTTCAGATCACTCTAGACTGCCCATTTTTAGGTTTTCACCCTAGAGGTCATTTCCTTTTTCAAAATTGGCAATCTTCGGGCCGACTTGTCTTGACTTGGCTTCAATTCGAGCTTCTATACTAATTTTCAAAACTGATGTTTACTTGAAATGTGGATTCCTTGTGTCTCTTGCACATAGTTGAAGTCTCGTTCTTGTATTGTTTGATCTGTGTGTGAAGCATAGACAGTATTCTTCTTCTTTTTTTTCTTTCCTTTTTCCTTTTTTTTCTTATTCGAGTCTATGAACGTATCCTTGAATCAACACAGATCTATACTGGGTATTGATGCGATCTTCCGCTCGGAGTTAATTGCCTCTCTGCAGCTCTTCTGATATTTACTCGATCTGGATTGCTTCGGCCTTCTGATTACTATTTATCTCCTTTTTGGTTTTTCATTTGGACATATCCATGTTTTCAACCACTTTCTTCTGATGATTTTTTGATCTTCGTATCTAACTGTATGGTCTCATCCGTGTCTTACGGTAAAGTAAAAGAACACCATTCGTTGACATATTCACAAATGTCCCGAGAATGCCTTCGGGGGTAGAGGTTTAGGTCAACTTTCGTTTCAAGGATCTAAAACGACAAGTGCACGAGAAGATAAATTCTTAAAATGGGAATTGCCCATTGTCTAAACACTCGCTTTTGTTCCTCTGTTGGCCTAAGTAAACTAGCAGTGTACTCACATTCTGAGATTCCACAACACTCAATCTCTTCTAAATATATGCAACTTAGAGTTGATCTTTGGGTTTGAAGCAAATGTCTTGTTGCATTCAAAATTCGAGGACTGGTATAGAAATGATATATACATATGTCCATTCAAAAAATGTGTGTATATGCATATGGGAAAACTACCCCATAAAAATGAAATGTTTAAAGAATCAAGAATGTAAAAATGCTTTTCTAAATGGAAATGTGATTTTTAATTCTAATAAACAATGATTTTTTTTTGTTGAGAATTTCTTTGTGAAATGATGAGAAAACCGTAGGGACCTTTGGATTATCTCCGTGGTCTTGACTCATTCTCGCCCCTTCTAAGGTAGTGTAGGCTTGCCTCTTTTCTTGTTTTTCCATCATTTGGATGACTATCTTGTCACGACTCCCTTATCGACCAGCTTCTTAATTTTTTAACGACCCCAAATTTCTTAGTATCATGCCCCAGTGCCTCAATGTTTTGAAAGTGATACACATTTATCTCTCTGTTTCCTTTTGCTCCTAGGCAGGTCCGGGTCTTTAAACTAAGGTCCCGAGTGCATGTTTGTTTCTCGCTCTGACTGTCATTAAGTCCTCAAAGCTGACCTTCATTTTCTCGAGCATATTATTAAAGAATAAATATAAAAGATGGCATAGAAGTCAATTTCCTCTTCATCTACGGGGGTTGCACTTGGGTCACTAAACACAGATACCTCAAAGCACATTCCTTGAAGCTTTCATCAGGTTTCATCTTCGTACCCTAGAGATACCGACGACTTAGTGCTAGGTCCAAAGCACATCATATCACGGTAGGTCCTGCTAGACTGTCGGGGAAGTAGTGGATCGGTAATTTTTAATGCATCCCTCCATCTTTTGCAGAATATGGCCGCGTGAATCTTGAGGCATCTTGTTCCATCATCATGTGCAAATCTGAGAATTTTTGGAATTGAAGGAACGACCAACCTGTGGTTCAAACAGAGTTTTTCTTGCATTAAAGACATCAAACTTCTTGTTTTTCTTTTTCCTCGAGCCCATCTTTTAACTTTTCGGATCTGGATTTTTGAGTGTCTTCAATTCATGATAAAACTCTAATTGTTCTTTGATTACCCTCAAAAATTTTATGCAAGGTGTAAAATATATCATGATTGTACAATGTAATGCAATGCAATGTAATGTAATGCAATGCAATGCATGAATGCAAATGCGGTGTTGATTCTCGAACAGTCCTTAAAAGACTTTCAATCAGTAGAAAAAATGTCAGTTGCAATAAACTAATAATGAATTACAGGTGACAGTTAGCTTCCTTCTGGAGATCTTGACTTCGGGAAGCAAAACATGTGCTCCATGTCCCGACGTCGTCTTCAGGATGATGGATGACTTCGTCTTCTTTTCTTATTCTATTTTATGGACTTGTGACGTCATGATCTTTATTTTTGTGGCTTCTAAAAATGACATCAACAAGTGCAGGCATAATGCAGATAAGATCTTTTTTTGGTGCAAACGAATAATACATCTAAACAGGGATGGATTCTATCGGTCCTAAGGGAGTACTTTAAAAAAAATTTAGGGTTTAAATTAAAATTCTCAAAGATCATTTGGTTTAAAAATTTCCCTATTTTTATTATCAAAAATTTTAACTTACTTAAAAATGAAACTTTTAGGTTTCTTTTTGTTATTATTATTCTTCTGAAAGTTTTATGAGAGAAGAAGTTTCAAAGCAAAATAATAATATTTTTAATTTTTCTTTTTTTTTGAGTTAAATTAAAATCTGAGAATTTAAAAATGGTCAAATGTGAAGATTTAAAATTGGGGTTCTGCGGTCCTGATTGAATCTTCTGCATCGCACGTGCCTTATTGTCATACCGTCTTCTTTCGCGATTGGTCTTTGCTCGGCCTAACTTGATACTGTAATATTATTGTTCCCGGCAAAACAGACTTTTTCTATTTTGAAAGCCTTTTAATGAACTGTTCTTGAATCAACACTATGTCATGATATGCAACATGAATGCAAATAAAGGCGTTGATTCCGCTGGTAATCACCCTTTTCGAACGACTTTCATGGGAATTAAAGGGTCCAGATTACAAAAAGATCCATATTACAAAAGGAGTCCCTATTACAAAAAGAGTCTATTACAAAGTCTTAATTACAAAATAAAATTCTACACATAAACTCTAGCTCTACCTCCTACCTCATCGATGTGACTCCGAGCAACTTGATAAACCTTGGTGCTTCTTCCATGTCCGGGGTTATGAAAGGTCGGAGAGTCGTGGGCTTCGTAGCTAAGTCATTCACACACCTTGTAGCTCGTTGTATGTCCACCATTAGGTCTCGTGTGTATACTTTTGCACTACACGCTCGTTCGGCAAATTGTTACGTCGGATCTGTTGAGTAATCTCTGACCGATGTCACGCGACTGGATCGATGCTGTCCTTCCTAAGACACATTTTTTCCATGATGAAAGATTTTCTAATCGGGCAAACCACTTGAATCAACGCCTCTATGTAATGTGGATGCAATGATAATGCAACAAAAATATGTGTAAAAATAAAATAAAATAAAACACAAAAAGAAATGAGTTAGTATCGGATAAAAATAATAAATACATAAATAAAAGGACAAATTAAATAAGGTAAATAAACAAAACGACCCTATTTATCTAGTCCAAAACACCTAAGGTTATCCGCATGGCTCTAACAGGGTGGTTTCGATGTTCTCTACATGCAGTGTTGGTGCTAGGAGGTACCCGAATTGTCCTTGTTGTCCCCTACTAAGGGTAGCAAGGCCCCCGATCATCACCCATTATAGGCTCCTTTCAACCGGGTTCAATTCAGGGGGACCCATTCGCTTATGCCCGTACGAAGGAACGATATCCTTACGAAAGCATAAGGTACTCGAGCCCCGAAGGTACTTGCTAGGCCCATACGGGAGAACGATATCTCCACGAAAGCATTAGCGTTTTCCCCCCACTTAAAAAAAGACGGGTTTATATGCCATATTTTAAATGCGTTAAAATAAACGCGCAATTATGACCGAATGTTAATTTAATAGTTACTTTAATCCGAAATTTCCAATATTAGTAAAGCGGTAATTATTTTAAAAGCTTGACTCTCATTTGTTTTTGAAAAACAAAAATGTCCCCAGCGGAGTCGCCATCTGTAGCGATGTTCCCTTTTAATTTTCATCGCTAAAAATAAAAGCGATTGTTTTTTGAAATGTTTTGAAAGGTGTTTGTGACTCTTTTGGATATAAAATATTTATTCCGTGGGGTTTTTAAAAGAAACCGTATTAAAAATGGAGTCGCCACCGCCACTTAGGTAGGTAGGCCGGACACCATAAAACCAGAGATTCAAAAGATTGAGTTCGGGAGTCGGTTACGGATGGGGAAGGATTAGCACCCCCACACCGCCCAAAATTGGTACTTTAATAATTACCGCTTTATTAATATTGGATTTTCCGGATTAGAGTGACGATTATTTTAAAATTGGTCATAATTGCGAATAAATTTTAAAGGCCCCGTTATCCGAGAATAAACGCCCAACCACTATCACTACGCTCGACATCGGCCCCGCGTTTACGTTCGGATAAAAGGGCACCGCATTGACAATTTATATATCATATGCAATCTTAGTGGCAAAAATATAAAACATGGGAAAATATTTAAATACAATAAATATTGACATAATGTAATACTAATCTAACATAAAATGCTAAACTAAAACATACATATATACATATTAATCTAACTCATAAATAAAAACATATCTAGCATAAATAAAATATTAATATACAACACAAATTTAAAACATATTAAATATTAATCTAACACATAAATAAAAACAAACTCAACATAAATAAAATACTATTCTAAAACATACATAAATAAATATTAATCTAACTCATAAATAAAAACATATCTAACATAAATAAAATATTAATATACAACACAAATTTAAAACATATTAAATATTAATCTAAAACATAAAAATAAAAAATAAGACTAAAATTTTAAGATAACTGATACTTCATTAAATTATAAAAATTACAACACTAATAAAAAAGGAAGAAAATATACCTAACTAGGAGCTCTAACGACGAACTCCGCCGAGATCTCTACCGCGACCCTCCAAAATTTAACTAGATCGGACCTAAAATAGGACCCGATCGAATGTTGAATCGAACCAACTGGGGTTGAGGGCACTGCCCCCAACCCCGGCCAGCCTTGCGGCCGGCCATGCCCCTATGAATTGATGGCAATTTGAATTGCCAATTTCTCTTCAATTTTGGGCGTCCATTTCTCTTCAATTGGGGTGCCTATTTATAGGCAAATGTGATGGAAAATTGGGTGACGTGGAGCACCCTGCTCCACGCAAATTTCCTTTTTTTTTTTTTTTTTTTGATTTTTGATTTTTTTTTATATATATATAATTTTACTATTATAATAACACTAAAACCCGGTCAAAAATGAGTGATTACAACTTGACATGAGAATCACATGCCCAGTCTCTGTAGCAAGGGCTGAACCTGAGATCCCCATTGAGATAAAGATGTCAGCTGTAGCAAGTGCATCATTGATGCCATCTCCAATCATTGCTGTTGGCCCTTCTTTCTTAAACTCTTTGATTATTCTTGCCTTGTCTTCAGGAAGAAGTTCTGCATGGATCACATCTAGACCATTCCCCATCTGCAAGTAACATAAATTTAAGATGGATTTAAACTTTCCATCTTGAGCTAAATAGAATATCAACAACTAGAACAGCAGTTTTACACAATTTCTGCACAGATGGCGATCCTCTCCTAAAAGATGAACGCAAAAAGTTATAGACCTGGTTTATCATGAGTTATTGGAAGTGCACCTGTTTTTGTACGTGTATGGCTGTTGCTTGATTGTCTCCTGTAAGCAAAGCAGTTTTGATCCCCATTGACTTGAGCTCATTTACTGCCTCTACTACGCCAGTTCTACAAGCATCTGAGAGACTGAAGATTCCAGCAGGGGTTGCTCCAGAAAACACATATCCAATGCTCTTGCCTTGCATCATATTGCCTTCTAGATTTGGAGCTATACACATACTCACATTAGAATATGAAATCAGAATGCATAACAGTCTGGACTCTGGACCTAAGAATGTAAAATGCAGAAACAACCAAAAGAATGTTATTCATCACATTACATTACTTTTTTCTGGCTCTGCTAATAATATTCTGACTGAGGTGTCTTGTAAATAAGCCGAGACAAAAAAAAGCAAAAGTTTTCACCTGTCCCATGGGCTCTCTCTGAAACTTTTCTGCTTCCAATGTAAATATCTGTAATGAACGACAATTAACTTCCTAAATATACTTAATAACCGCTGGATAATTTCAACCACAAATAGGTACTGATATTTCCCAAACAAGAGTTCAATACAATAACCCTGAAGAAAAGAAGAAAGATGGGGTAGGGAAGAAATGTTTCAGCAAGAGATACTGAACCAAAGGGAAAGAAGTAGCCGCAGCCAAGTGTTTAAAATATTTTCTGCCTTTCTCAAATAACAATATCTCTTTCATCAATTCTCCCGTAGATGCCTTCTCCAGGGAAATTTTGATGATCCTCCACAGTTTCGGGCTCTGGTTCAATTGAATGTGATCTATTCTATAAGTGCGGTTGCCATTGGATGACTTGACTTACTCTCAATGCTTGAAACCCTTTAAAAATATTGCAACAAGTATTAACATCCAGTAACGTGTGAAAAATTGGGGACACGCTATTAGTGCTGGAGCGGACAGTATATATTCAAATTCAATTGTTTGATTCTTTCAAATTTTTAATCGAAAGTAACACACTTATCACATAAAGTATGAAATTCCTTACCAGTAAAGCAATGTGTTGAAGCTTATATCTCCAGAGAGAGAATGGAAATGGGTGACAACAAATTCACCCCTGGTAAGAGTACCAGTTTTGTCAAAAGCTGTGATGTTAATCTTGGAAAGAGTTTCGAGATAGTCGCCCCCCTTAACCAGAAGTCCTGATGTTGCTGCTCTTGTAAGTGCACAAAAGGTGGCGACAGGAGTGGAAAGGATAAGCGCACATGGACATGCACTCACCAACACGACCAATGCCAAGTGAAACCAGTGCCGAAGCAGGGACAGACCCAGGGGGTGCGGTGCCCCCCCCCCTAAAAATTTTAAGTTCCCATATATTTTATATATTTATTTTGTATTTTCTATTGATAATCTAATTCTGTACCCCTACATTTCTAATATAGCTTCCTGATAGTTCGCGCCCCTTACACAGAATCCTGCGTCCGTCCCTGTGCTGAAGGTTATGCACTCTTAATGCAGCTGGAATCACAGCAATGCCAGTTGATACAACTATAATTGCTGCAAATAAGATGAGTAGTAATATCATGTTTGCACTTGTTGAAGAAAACCAAAATAGGTAGTTCAATCTCTAATGTAGGAAGATGGTAGTTAAGAAAAGACCCTGCTCATGTTAAGTGTACTAACCCGGGGTGTAGAACTGAGCACATTTGTTTATAAATCTTTGGGTGGAAGATTTGCTGTTTTGAGCTTCCTCCACGAGCTTTGCCATTTTAGCCACTACACAGTCTTGAGCCACGGCTGTAATTTTCACGCTAATGTAACCTATATTATTGGAGTATATAGGACAGTGAGCAGTGGGCAGTGAGCAGAAAAATAAAGTGATGGTACGGGTACCATTGAGATTGATGGTGCCAGACTGCCAGCCCAGACAGTTGAATCCTTTTGTTCGGGAACAGGGAGTGATTCACCAGTGAGGGTTTTCTCATCCACTTCACATCTCCCAGCTTTGACTGCCAGGACAGTGCACTTCATCCGCATTCATCAAGGAAGACATTACAGCAGTAGCCTGACATATTTATGTGCAGATATATGTATTTGGGAATAGGAATGAGTTGGTTTCAAGCAAATCTTATGGCTTGCTCTTGACTCAAGCCATTCCGCAGTGGCGGCTTCTGTGTAGTCTTTCATTGCAATGCTCCCTATCACTGCAACAAATAAATAAACAGATAGTGTTTAACACTAGTATCAACCAAGTCTACAATGTATTGTACATGGTTTTAGCATTGGTTGATAGGTTTGAATACAACCCCTAGCCTCTCCCACTGTAAGTCTGTAATACTAAAAAAAACAATGTTTGAGTTGTTAGATGGAGACAATCACATACAGGCTATAGCTTGGAAAGAAACATGAAATCAAATTGAATCCGTACATCCAAATATGTCAAAGCCCAGCCCACCACCGGTAGTTGATTTTAGGGGCTTTTATGAGCAATTCCATCTTTGCACCAAACAAGTGGCAACTTTTACCAGTTACCACCCCCCAGAAAAACTGTTCCAGGAAGAAATGACGATTCATTATATGTGAATTTTTTTATCATAATTATATGCAAAAATTATTGTCTTCTTTTTTAAAGAAATTTATATATGCCGAGTAGAGTAGGTTTAAACATTTGTTATCTTTATTATATTCGTATACTAATGGACATATGGATCTTTATCTTAATTTTTTGTGAGTTGATTATCAAATTAAAGACTTCAAAAATCAAATCGAGTAAGGTTATAACATGATCAAATACCTTGGACTGATCAGATTTCATTTTTCACATAATTGAATTATATCTTATCTAAATCCAAAATAATCAAGGATCTAAGCAATAATCTCTAACTTGGATTTTAATTTGTTAAAGCTATGGTGTAAAATAATTTAATTTCAGACCATAGTTAAATGAAGGTAAAGAGAATCTGGAATTTTTTTGGATTCAAAAGGTTCCGTGTAGAACTCAATGTCCACCCAAAGTAGCAACTGAAAAAAGAAAGGAAAAATCTTTTGGGCCTGCAATTCCTATAATAATATTAATTGGTCTAAGATATTGTCCAAGAAGCAGAAGGACAGGGGCAACATTAGGCTTTTCTCTCCTGTGGCTGCTACACATTATTATCACACGAGAGACAACCTTTACGTGTTTCAAGGGTTTCCATCCCACCTCACCGCCGATTTCTCCTCTCCCATTGTTTTTGCCCTATTTAGTAAACAACAGCTTAGATTAAAATTAAAAATTTGAGCTATAATTAGAGGTTTGACTAATTAAATTTATTAATATTAATATTTGGTGAATAGTAAATTGAGATAAAATCTTTAATTTTAAAAAAGTTACTATTAAGAGCCTTTTGAGATTATAGATTTGATATTAAAATTATAAGGACTATTTTACCTTTTACTAAAATCTCTAAATAACCTAAATTAAATATTTCCTTTCAATTGTTTGATTATTTTCTTCTATTTTTTCCTTTGTGTGTTCTTTGCAATTTTTCATTTCTTGTTTCATATTTAATTATTTAGTTTAATTAAGAATAGGAAAAAAATATTTGTTTGATTTTTGCATGTTTGGGGCTGCGATGATTGAGGTCCGAAAGTGGTAGGTGTCTTGATTTTTTTATCATCACATATTTATATGTGTATTTAAATTTAATAATTAATTAAATTATATTAAAATAATTATATAAATAATAAATTAATAATAAATTCTTCAAATATGTTTAGTAAAGTTATATTAAAAAATATTTTTTTATAAATCTAATTAATATTAATTAGATACAAAACATTGATAACTAATAAACTATTCAAACAAGTATTGAATATAATCATGTTCTTATATGTCATTTTACTTGTTTAAATAATCTAACAGCTATCAATTATCAGTTAATTTTATCAAACACTTTTATACAATCTGCTAGTCAAAACAGCTAATGTAATATGCTACCAGCTATTTAACTATCCGTTAATTGTCAAACATAGCCTTTTTTATATCTCACACTAAAAAAAATAAGTTTATGATCTAGAGTTAAAATTTAAGGTTAAAATTTAAAGAATTAGAGGTAGGGTGAATTTTTTAGAGTTTAAAGTTTAAGATTTAAAATTTAGGATTATGACATAAAATTTAATTTTTGTAGTGTTGAGTCATAGAAAGGGAGCAAATGAATTGTGTCCCCTCACCCCCTTATGCTAATGCTATGATCATGTTTGGTAAAGAGCGGTTCGAGCAAAAAATAGAGGTTTGAGCTAAAATTAGAGGTTTGATCGGTCAAATCTGTTAATTTTAATGTTTGATCAAGAGCGGAGTGGGTAAAATCTCTAATTTTGAAAAAGTTGTTAATATGAGCTTTTTGGAATTAGAGATTTTAACATAAGAATTATAAATACCTTCTTACCCTTAACAATTATAAAAAATCTTTAAATAACCTAAATTTAATATTTTCTATTATAATTCTTCAACCTCGCGTATTTACATTGTGACATTTATAAACTAATATTTTTTTCTTTTTATGCTCATACATTTATATTTATATTTAATTAAATTGTATTAAAATAATTATATAAATAATATATTAATATATAGATCCTTCAAATATGCTTAGTAGTATTATATTAAAAATTATTTTTATAATCCAATTAATATTATTAATAGATACAAAATATTGATAACTAATAAACTATTCAAACAAGTATCGAATATAATCATGTCCTTATATGTCATTTTGCTTGTTTAAATAATCAAACAGGTATCAGCTATCAACTAATTTTACCAAACATTTTTATACAATCAGCTTATACAATCCTCTAATCAAATCAGCTATAAACTAATATAATCCACTATCATCTATTTGCTAATTGTCAAACATGGTCAATATATTAATTAGAAACAAACAAAGAAAAAAAAACCAAGCAAGTATTGTTCCAAGTTGCAACAATAATATTTTATAAGAGCATTCTTCCACATTATTTTCAAATCCAATCTAAAAAGAAAAAAAATCCATTTAATATGAATGTTTAAAAAGGAAATAAAAGATAAAGCTAAAGATCACACTCCTCTTTCATGTTTTACACCAATTATGTTAAATTTAAAAATAAAGGTAAGGGACTAAAATGTTGAACTCTTACAAACCCTAGCCGCTCTCCACTGCCAAAATATCTTTAACCCTAGTCGCTTTCCACCTTGATCAATCCCTTTGATCGATGGTCGGCAATAAATCTTAATATTAGTTGTCGACCACCGGATATATTAATTTTTTTATTTTTTATTTTAATGAGAATCTCTGTCTCTGTGGCATGTTATTTTTCTGTTCTTGTGACATGTTTTTTTCTATTCTTATGACATGTTTTTGTTTTGTGGCTTGGTTTATCTGTCTTTATGGCATGTTTCAGCATACCCTTGCGATCGATTGTTGTTCGCACAGAGATTCAATCGACGCTAGTTTTTGATTTGTGTTTTTTTCGGTGATCACTTGGAAAGTTATATCCCCGCTCGGTTAATGGTTGTTTGCCGATAAAATCAGTCCTGGATAGCGGTACTTTTTGCATGACAGTTTGGATCGTGCACAACTCCTTCTTCCTTCTTTATGCGTCTCGTTTGGAAAGAGACAAGAAGATTCAAAAAGATTCAAGAAGCTTCTGAATTTTGTTGGTATGCTTATCTTCATAGAATTTTTCATTTTTCTTTGTTTTTGGGTTGTAAGGATTTTTTTTGTTGTTTAATCCAAATATTCCTCTTCTTGAATGCTTTGTAATTGTAATTTTTCTATAAATTTAATAAAAATTCAGTGGTTATTTATTAAAAAAAAACATGGCATAACATTTTGGGTCAATAAAAGGTGCCACGTCAATCTCACGTCAACAAAAAGATAAAATAAATCTTAAACTTTTTATAAATAAAAACTTGGAATAGAAAGCGTTGTTTTTTTTTAAAGAGAGAAAGGTAGGATTGGGTTGGGTGGCCCAAATCCAATGGAATCAACGATAAAAGAGTTTTAAGTGGGAAAATGAAAAGGAGTAATCTAGGCAGGTCACCTTCCTCCCCCCATGAAAAAGACCCCTAAAATTTATTATCTGTAGCAGACTAGTTTTTTTTTTCTCGAGATTAAATGCAAATGCATGTACCCTTGAAAATGAACAGAGTTGACTTACGGTACCTGCTATCAGCATGAGGATGTTGATATCCAGCCAAAAGTGAGTTTAAACAATTATACTTGAATTAATGACATTTTTTAAAAACATAAATTTCAAGGGTCTATGTTTTTTAAAAACATAAATAATTACTTTTTCAAGGTTCTAATGTTTTTACCTTTTTTTCTAAAAAATTATAGGTTTTAATTTACTCTCTCTGCATAATCTTTCCGTGTGTATTAGGATTAGCGCTGGTGTTTTGAGTGATTGTTTGTTGGAATTAAAGTAATTGTAGCCTCGTTTCCAACGGTTCTTACATTTCTAGGGAGGGTTAACTTTCATAAGGTTGTTAATGAGGGCCATTCGAAACCTATTCAATTCATAATTTGAAATCTTTTCATTTTTTCTTTACGAATAATTTTATTATTTTTGCCGAAGCTTTTATTAGTTTAGTTTTGAGTGTTTTTTTTTTTTTTACATCTTAGACCTCGACGTATGTTTTACGATCCAACTTTCATTCATAAATAATTTTCTCCACTAATATCCAATATCTAATCAAATGAATAAAATATGGAATAAATGTAAGATTATATCTAGCAATTAACTCCCCTTGAAACATTGTATAATTCTTTTTTGTTTCTTTGATGAGCCTCTTTCTTTTGTTTTTGTTCAAATAAGAGACTAAACTAAGGAACAAAGCTAAGAAAATGCACAAAATTATTGCCTACTTTTGAAGAATCCAAGGTTTAATCCATATGTCATTAGGTATTAAATACAATGGAAGACTGCAAAATGTTTTTATTGGGGAGATAATTGGCTTGACGTGGGGGTTAATTCCTAGGATTGGACTATTAAGTGAGTTGTTTTAACTGATAATAACCAGATGAGGGGAGAAATTATTAGATGAACTATGTTCACCACGTTATCCGTGGTTCAACCAATCAAGTCCGTCTATCTCAAAATAACTACCTAATAACTACCCACTTTCTAATTACATGTAAGAAAGAGGTGACGATTCACATTGAAAAAAAAATGAAATGGATGAATTTAATTAGTTGGAACTACGGATGACGTGATAAACATGGTTCATCTAATAATTTATCCAGATGAGTGTCTTTTGTTTTATAGATTATAGGTATCATTATATGGCTAACCATCAATTCATAAATATACCATTAAAACATTGGGCTTCAATCGAAAGAGACCAACTTTCATGAATACTTTTTTTGGGAGTCTATGATTCGATATTGGACCCTATATTATTATATTATATTTGATAGGCGGGTTCCTAATCTTTACTCTCTCGTCGTCAATTTTGGGTGGGCCAAGATTTGTCCAACCCCTTGATGGACATAAACTCAATCTGAAGCCCATGAAAGGTACAAGCATATGCCAATGCCATCTTATCTCTACTTCTTTATCCATCCATATTATTATTAAGCTTATTATTCCATTTCCATGTACTGACAATAAAAAACAAAAGCATAAAAAAAAATCACTTTAAGATTTAGAATTTAAGTATTTATATGCAACGGTTTAGAATTTATGGGTTAGAGTTAGAATTTAAGATTTAGAGTTAAGAACTTAAGGTTTAAGTTTTACGGTAACATGTTACGGGTTTAGATTTTAACCTATAAACCCTAAATTATAACCACACCCACTAAATTTTAAACCATAAACTCTTAAATCAAATCTCTAGAACTTAAAACTAAGGCACTTGTGTAAATTTTTTGTTTCCACGACCAGTACATGATATAATTACCCTTAAAAAATAATTCACAAGCAAGCTTAATTTTGCTTTAAAAAGTTAAAATTCAATTTATTAATCACAAAGTCCTAAATTCTAAACTCTATCCTCTAACTCTACAACTTAAATTCTGAACCCTAAACTAAACACATAAAACTAAATTGTATATGCTTGTAGAAAGCTTTTCAGTTAAAATATTTTCTCTTGTTATTAAACACATAAAATCCTAAATTTTTCTATTGTCGGTGTATAAAATATTTTCTCTTGTTATTAAACTTCCAACTTAATCAGTGTCATTGATTTACCGTATAATGATTCAGTTGTAAAATTATTAAAATATTATTTAAATCTGATATGTTAAAAATTTAGGTGATAATAATTAGGGAAAAACTTTGATACATATGCCGTGTAAACTTTAGTTTATTCGTGCCTTTTAGTTTTATGGGTTAAGGTTTAAAGTTTAGGGGTTTAGGTTGTATGGTTTAGAATTTAAGGTTAGTGTATATAATTTAGGGTATAGGGTTTAGTTTTTTAGGGTTAGGTTAAGAATTTAAGATTTAAGTTTTTATAATGTAAATACAGAGACTTGTGTAAAATTAATTTTATACGATATGTGTATCAACGTTAATGAAATATTGAATTAGGCAAGCAAGTTTGGTTTGGTTTTGATTGATGTAGTAGGCCGGCTCTTATTCCATATTGATTTTAATAGGAAATATTGCATAAAATATTTCATTCGTCACCCATTGTGTAGATCATTTTGGAACATGTTAAATCTAGTGGATCCGATCAATTACTATCAATCTAAAATTTTAACATATCTGATTTAAACAATGACTAGCAAAGATTCTTGTATTATCAAAATATTAAATTTAAATAATAAAAGCTGTATATTCAAAAAAAAAATAATAAAAGCTGCACCATATATTCCATCTGTTAATATGGCTTGGAAATTCAAAGCTAAAGTCAAAATAGGGAGTTTGGCACCGAAAGATGCAAGGCATTTAAGGCACCGAAATTTGATTTGAATATTGGCAATGAGAAAATTTATTTTTGATCATTGAATTGTTAAGTTATTTGTGAGTTGGTCCCTGTAGCTCAACTATAAATAGGGGCAACCATTTCACTCTAAATTCATTCCAACATTCATATCATCTCTTCAATTTGTTTCTCTTCTCCTATTTGTAATATTTGAGAACTCTTAGGAATTCCTTTGTTTGTATCATTTTAGTATTAATGAAGTTATCATTCGGTGGTAGTGCCTGAAGAGTAGACGACATTTTGGTCGAACCTCGTAAATTCGGTGTGTTCTTTCCATTATTTATTTTGCTTGTTTATATTGGTTTTTTCCATTGGGTTTCAATATTCAATAGTTGACGGGTTTGTCCGCTGTGCAAATTTTGGTAGTTTCGATCTCAACTTTTCAGCTCAAATTTGAAGCTATGTTCGTGTGAGAAATAACCCAGTTTTCCCAACAATTGGTATCAGAGCTTCGGTGAAGGTTATCCTAATTGCTGCAAAGAAATGTGGTATTGTGACAGTGCATGTATAGAAACGTTTTGGCTAGGAAAGACTTGGTACTTAAGCGATCCGTGTGATCCACCTCTCTTTCCTAGGAACTTACATGGTGTAGTTTTTTTAATATCCATGTTGAGTATTATTCGTTGTCATGGAAAAAGACGGGTCAGATGGTGCATCAAGTTTTTCCTCTATATCGATGAGGAGGATAATGTTAAATGCAAACTTCTCGGTGGAGTTGTTCGATGGATCCGGTCATTTCGGCATTTAGCAAGGCGAGGTGCTAGACTCTTTATTTCAACAAGGTCTAGACATTGCCATTGAGGAAGAAAAACCCACAGATATGGTGGAGGAAGATTGGAGAACAATCAACCGTATGGTGTGCAGTACGATTCGATCTTGTCTTTCTAGGGAGCAGAAGTATGCCTACAAGAACAAGACTTCTGCAAGCAAACTGTGGAAAGCGTTGGAGGAAAAATTCCTAAAGAAAAGCTTTCAAAATCATCTTCACATGAAGAAAAGATTGTTCAGATTTGATTATCAACCAGGCACCAGTATGGATGACCACATCACTGCCTTCATTGAGTTAGTGGCAGATTTGTTAGGCATGGATGAAACTTTCAAAGATGAAAAATTGGATTTAATGTTATTGTCATCACTTCCAGGTGAATTTGAGTACCTTGAAACAACGTTACTACATGGAAAGGATGAAGTGACCCTTAAAGAAGTAATTGATGCTCTGTATAGTTACAAGCTTATAAAGAAAACCAAGATGGAGAGCAAGTATAATGCAATAGAGGCCATGGTGGTAAGAGGTCGCTCGAAAAGCCAAAAGCCAAAGATGAGATGGAAATAAAATTCAAAGTCCAGTCTTAGGAAAGATGAATGTGCATTTTGTCATGAGATAGGTCATTGGAAGAAAGATTGTCCGAAGCTGAAGAATAAAGGAAAAGCTGCTCCAGATGCATGTGTTGCAAAGCATAATACTAATGACTCTGAAATATCACTAGTTGCTTTATCATCATCATTTCGTTCAGATGAGTGGATATTGGATTCGGGTTGTACTTATCATATGTCCCCTAATCAGGAGTGGTTCTTCAATTTAGTAGAACTAAATGGAGGAGTTGTTTATATGGGCAATGGTAATGCCTATAAAAATGTTGAGATAGGTTCAATCCAATTGAAGAATTAAGATGGATCAACCAGAGTTTTGACTGATGTCCTGTATGTGCCTAGTTTGAAGAAAAATCTCATTTCGTTGGGAGTTTTGGAATCGAAAGGCTCGATTGTCACTATGAGAGATGAAGTTTTAAAAGTCACATCGGGCGCACTCGTGATAATGAAGGGTATCAAGAAAAATAACTTATATTACTACCAAGGTAGTACAATTATTGAAACAATAGCTTCCAGTGAAGACAAATTAGATTTTACTCAATTGTGATGTATGCGGTTGGGACACGCTGGTGAGAAATCCTTGCAAGTTAAATTTTTGTGAGCATTGTGTTCTGAGAAACCAGAAGAGAGTGAAATTCGGCACCGCTATTCATAATACGAAAGGTATTTTGGATTATGTTCACTCAGATGTGTGGGGTCCTTCCAAAACATCATCGTTGTGAGGAAAACACTATTTTGTTACTTTTGTTGATGACTTTTCCAGAAGAGTTTGGGTGTATACAATGAAGTCTAAAGATGAAGTGTTCAAATTTTTCTTAAAGTGGAAAAAATATGATCGAGAACCAGACTGGAAAAATATCAAACGGCTTATAACAAACAATAGAGGGGAATATAGAAGTGATATGCTCTTTAACGTTTTCCAAGAGCATGGTATTGTTTGACACTTCAGTGTTAGACATACACCATAGCAGGATGGAGTGGCAGAGCGTATGAATCGAACACTACTTGAGAAAGTTTGATGTATGATGTCCATTGTTGGGTTGAGCAAACCATTTTGGGCTAAGGATGTGACATATGCTGGCCATCTCATCAATCGTTTATCGTCATCGGCGAATAGAGGACAAACACCGTTAGAGGTATAGTATGGAGTAGCCGCTACAGATTATGATTCCTTACATGTATTTGGATCCACTGCGTATTATCATGTGAAGAAGTCAAAACTTGATCCTAGAGTAAAGAAGGCTCTTTTATGGGAATCACTCATGGAATGAAGGGATTTCGTCTTTGGTGCTTAGACACAAAAAAGATAGTTTGTAGCAGAGATGTTACCTTTGATAAATCTGTTATGTTGATGAAGGTAACAAATAGAGATGTTCAGACAAGTAGTACTCCACAACATGTGGAACACACTCCAAAACAGGTTAAGTTTAAACAAACGGTGATTAGTCCAGAAATTGATGTTACTGATTCTTCAATTCCAATTGAGGAATCAGAAGATGAAGAGGTTCAAACCCAAGAACCATTGGAGACACCAGAAACACTTGTAGTTACAAGGCTAATGAGAGAAATTTGAAGACCTGCTCGATTTACAGATACATTGGCCTATGCCTTTCCAGTTGTTGATGATAATATCCCTGTCACTTATCAAGAAGCAATGCAAAGCTTAGAAAGTGACAAGTGGAAAAGCGCCATGGATAAAGAAATTCAGTCTCTCCAGAAGAACAACACTTGGGATTTGACGTATTTACCAGAAGGTAAAAGGGCAATTGAATACAAGCGGGTATTTGCAAAGAAAGATGAATCTCCCAGCAAGAAAGATGTTTGCTACAAGGCAAGATTGGTAGCTAAAGGCTACGCTCAGAATGAGGGAATCAACTACAATAAAGTATTTTTCCCTGTTGTGAAGCATTCCTCTATTAGAATATTGTTTGCCTTGGTAGCACAGTTGAATTTAGAGCTAGCTAATCTCGATGTAAAGATGAATTTCTTACATTGTGATTTGGAATAGGAGATCTATATGACTTAGCTAGAAGGATACAAGGATGCTGGTGGTAAGAAATAGGTTTGTAAGTTGGACAAATCACTATATGGATTGAAGCAATCTTTGAGGCAATGGTACAAGCGATTTGATATTTTTATGAAGAGGCAGAGGTACACAAGAAGCAAATACGACCATTGCGTGTATTTCTGAAAGCTACAAGATGGATCTTTCATTTATCTCCTCTTGTATGTTGATGATATGCTGGTCGTTTCAAAGAGTTTGTCACACCCCAAAAATTGGTCTAGTCAGAATTAGGTTCTGATGATCAGAAATTTTGTATGCTTGAATGATGTAATTACTGAATCTTGTACCCAATCTTGAAGTAATAAAAGTTATTGGGCTTAACTGAAGTTGTTGGGCCTTTTGTAAGAAATGGAAGTTAGGGGTTTCATTGAAAATGCTAAAAATGTTGAATTTGGGCAAGACGTATCGATACAGTAGGGCCTGTATCTGTACGACCTAACTGTTTCTAACTAACTTATCCAATTCAGTCTAGCTGTATTGATACGGCCATAAGGTGTATCGATACAGTTCCCTGACAAAATTAATTTTGTGACCAATTTGTAAAGATTGAAGTAGAGGGCTGAGTCACCTACTAGCTTATCACTTATCCACGTGAGGTTGATCAGAAAAGGATGACAATTGATTATCAATTGTCAAAAGTTGGAAAATTGAGAAAGTGTATTAATTCATGGGTTAAGCAAACCCTTTGCTAAGGGAAAGCTTCCTATTGGCTAAGGGTGAGGTGGAGAATGATTAAGGCTTTAGTCACCTTAAAAAAAATAAGGAAAAAACTTTCTTCATTTTTTTTGAATCTCCCAAAACCAAATCTCACCTTTGTCTTAAAGTAACCAAGTACATACCTCTATTGTCATCTTCCTCCCTAAGCTCAAGCAAGCACCTCGATCCAATCTTTGGCCTTTGTTTGATTTCGATACATCAATTGAAAGCTTGTAATTGGGTAAGTAAAACCCTTTATGTCAATTTGATGATTCCATCAATCCTTAGAGTTTAATTTCAAGATTTAAGCCTTGAATGTTCAAGCTAAGCCCATGTGTTAGGAAGCTAATTTCCTTGTTTCGATGTTGTCTATAAGCTTTGGTAAGTTTATAAAATGGTTGTGAATCGTTAGTTTCGGTTCTAATATAATTCTCCAATTTTGAACTAGCTCAAGTGGTGGAAGGCAAGTCATCTTCACCATTGGCTATTTCGAACCCTTCCGACAACAAGAGAATCGATATCCGAGAACCTTAAAGTCTTCAAGTACTAGATGAGTGTAGTTGTGTCTCGAGATTGGCTGGGTGCCGTCCCGGCTGTATTTGAATTGTGTTTACGTTGTGTATTCACTTGGATAGCTCAAGTAGAGCTTACAAGGTATGAATATCATATGGTGAGGGTGGTAAGGTCACTCTATTATCGTTGATGCATTTGATGTTTTATGATTCATTTTTCATATGTTATATATGAAAAAATGTTTAATGTTAACATTTGATAACCACGAGAATTATGATAATGTTTGAGATAGTATGATATGTGAATTAAGGCCAATGCTCAATTTGTGATCCGATATGATATGGCCTGAGGGCACAAATGTGAGTTTTATGTTAATATTTGCAACCTTGGACACTTGTGGACATTGGATATAATTGGCATGCCATAGGGTTATTTGAGCTTACTAAGTAAAGAATTGGACTACGGTCCGGGGCTACGGCCTATATGTGGGGAGAAAAGGTTGGTTTGTGTAAGGGATTTCGGAACTACAGCTCAAGATTAAGGCCTATTTTTTATATGTGTGGCGTACATGGAAATCTGTGTATCCATTGATTGCTATGTCCAAGGAGATGATGTGTTTATGATTTACATTTGATATATGAAAATCTGACATTTGGTTTGTGTATGATCTATATATGATTAAGGATATATGTACATGTCATGCAAGTGTACTACATGTCATTCATGCCATTGATGAGTTTATGTCGCTTTTGTTATAACTACCTCAATAGGTTATGTAAGCCTAATATTCGTGTGTCTCATGCATTTCAGGACCCTGAAGCAATCCGAGCCTCAATCGTGTTGTTGAAGTTGAAAGTCACTCCCACCAATTACATGTGTGCTTACGTTTTGTCTTGAACTCCTAGTAAGGTGGCATAGATCTTAGACATGTTACATTGGTCTATTTTGATATGTATGTAATGGCCCTAAAATGTCTAAGTGCTAAAGATAAAGTAAGGGGTGTTTGTAAATTGGAGAAACTAGTTAAATTGAGTTTAAATGTACTAAAAGGTAAAATCATAATAAATGGATTCAAATGGACCTAAAACCTGAAATACTAGTAGATCAAGTAATTATAAACTTGCTGGCAAAATTTGGTAAAGTTTGGACATCGTTCAACAGGTTAACTTGATTAAAAACCAGATAAAACATGTCATTATAGGACATGCGTATCGATACGGGTCAAGCTGTATCAATACGGCCTTGCATATTTGGTCTTGGTAAAATAGAGCGTATCGATACTCAAAAAGGGGTGTACCGGTACGGATCTTGGCAGTAAGGTCTGAGAAATAAATTACATCGATACGACCTTATGGTGTACCGAAACGGGTCAACCTTGGTCAACTGATACCGATATGGGTGATGGCGTATCGATACAGGATTTTGGTAGAGCTGAATGAAGATGTGACTCATGTGTTTCCATATCGATACGACTCCAAGTGTATCGATACGGAACTAGTTAATTCTGTTAAAAGACTTAAACCATAGTTTTAAATAGTTTACAGATTAGTCACTAAGCTTTAAATGATCTAATCAGATAGGTAAATGACCTCCGTTAATAATGAAATTTTGCAGGCTAATAATTGATAAGTTCAATTGAAGGTTAGTAAAAAAATTATGATAAAGACCCTTAACTTGTAAAATTTATGATTTAGTCCTTGAGTTTGAAAAAAGTTGAAATTACCCCCAAATTGAGTAAGCTATTAATAAGTAGTTAGATAAGTTGTAAAAGATATTAATAAGACATTCCGAATAAGATTCCGAATTCCGATTAAGCTTTCAACCTCTGAATAAGTTTTCGGTAATACATTCCGACCCGGTTTTCTACCATGCCGGGAAGAGGGTGTTACAGAGTCAACAAGAGATAGATATATTGAAGGCTTAGTTGAATCAAAAGTTCGAGATAAAAGATCTAGGTGAGGCCAAGAAGATTCTCAGCATGAAGATAAGTAGAGACAGACAGAGAAGCAATATCTAAAAAAGGTATTACAATGTTTTGGCATGAATGAAAACACAAAACATGTAAGTACCCCACTTGCTTCTCATTTGAAACTTAGTTCTCAATTATCTCCTAAAACTGATAAAGAGCACGAATATATGGCAAGAGTTCCATATGCTAATGTAGTAGGGACCTTGATGTATACGATGATGTGTATGCGGCTTGACATTTCACAAGCAGTTGGAGTTGTGAGCAGGTACATGCATGATCCTGAGAAAAGACATCGGTAAGCTGTGAAATGGATTCTATGGTATCTCTAACAAATCGTAGATTTTGGTTTAGTGGTTGAGCATGATGAAACACTTGGTTAGTTTGTGGTTGGATATGTTGATTCCGATTATGCTGGTGATTTGGATAGGCCTTGATCTATTACTGGGTGTTTGTTTACTCTAACAAAAGCCCCGATAAGTTGGAGGTCTACTTTACAATCAACGATGGCTTTGTTAACTATAGAGGCAAAGTACATGGTGGTTGCGAGGCTGTTAAGGAGGCGGTTTGGCTTAATAGATTGTTGGAAGACTTGAGAGTTGTTCAAAGTCACATTAGTATATATTGTGACAGTCAAAGTGTTATTCACTTAGCGAAAAGTCAAGTCTACCATTCAAGAACTAAGCACATCGATGTAAGGTATCACTTTGTGCAGGGGATCTTTGAAGAAGGAAAGATTATACTTCATAAGATTGTGACAGTAGAAAATTCTGCAGATATGTTGACCAAGGTGGTGACATCAATCAAGTTCAATCATTGTTTGAACTTGATTAACATCTTGCAAGTTTGAGCACCTTCGGGTGTATGACGCTTGTGAGCGCATTTGGAAGCACTACAGAAAATAACGTTTGGGGAGAAGAAGATTTGAGAAGCTTGTTGATATTTCAAGCCAAGGTGGAGATTTGTTAATATGACTTGGAAATTCAAAGCCAAAGTCAAAAATTTTGTAAGGAGTTTGGCACCGAAACATGCAAGACATTTAAGGCACCAAAATTTGGTTTGAAATTTGGCAATGGAAAATTTTATTTTTGACCATTGAATTGTTAGGTTATTTGTGAGTTGGTTCCTATAGCTCAACTATAAATAGGGGCAACCATTTCACTCCAAATTCATCCCAACATTCATATCATCTCTCCCATTTGTTTCTCTTCTCCCTTTTGTAATATTTGAGAATTCTTAGGAATTCTATTTGTTTGTACCATTTTGGAATTAGTGAAGTTATCATCCGGTGGTGGTGCCCGAGGAGTAGACGATATTTTCGTCGAACCTCGTAAATTCAGTGTGTTCTCTCCATTATTTATTTTGCTTGTTTATTATTGGATTTTTCCATTGGATTTTAATATTCAATAGTTGACGTGTTTGTCCATTGTACAGATTTTGCTAGTTTTAATCTCAACATTTCAACTCAAATTTAAAACTACGTTCATGTGAGAAATAACTCGGTCTCCAATACCATCTTATAATGGTGCGATTGTTTGTGTCTATAGTATTGGGAGGAAAGCGGGAAAAAACTATTATTCCTTCAGATACGATACGAAGGCAAATGAATGAAAAAACCATATCTCTAGCTAATTGTCAGATTCCAATATTTACCGAGTGGACTACGGGTCACCAATTCTCCACTTCATCTTTACCTTTTTTACCTTTTTGAGGGGTTGGCTGTTTTTCCATTACGATTTCAATTAAAAAATAATTTAGGGTCCAGACCTTTAATCATTAGTTGGTAAGAAAGATTATTATCATCTTACTTAAATCCCGTAATTAGTGAAAATTTTATTTAATCTTAAATTAATCCCTCTCAATCACCTTAGACCATGTCATTGACATGTAATTTTTCTGAAATTTTGAATCCACATAATCTTCAATTATATACACATTATTTTCCTCAGCTTTTCTTCGTTCTTCATTCTCTGCTCTACCTTTCCTATTATTTGTGACAACTCCTTGCTGGCTGGTGTCCCCTCATCTTTTAAAATCTTAGTTTCTATATGATTATCTTTTATGTAAATAAAAAATGGTTTTCCTTTGAAATTTTCCTCTTTTCCAACGAAAAGTTCATTAGAAAAAATCTATCAAAAATACTAAAATTGTTAATGCAAGTTGAGATATTTGCATAATTAAAAATAATAATTGAAATTTACCTTCAAATTTGTTCAGTATATCAGCAAGGATTCAAACACTAATATAAAACTAGAGAAACTAGTAAATCTAATATATTCATTATCAGAAAAGTGGCAGAAATAACAGAGTAGGCTAGGAATCCAAATATTGGTAAAGAATGCCCGCAAATGAGGTTTTAAAGGTTTACATTTCAATTCATTGCATCATAATCATCCAACTTCTCATTGTATTCCAACACCTTCCTACGTATCTTGGATGTGTCTACCCATGTAATGAAGTCCTCCATGTTCCTCGTTACGAGGAATGCCGGGTCTGTCACTGTGTCCAGACCAACTCGAATATGTTTGGCCGCTTCCTTTAAGTGCTCTGCAAACTTTAGGCGCACCAAGACAGTTGAGAGCCTAGGCCTGCAAGCAAAGAATATAACAGAGAGCAACACACATGAACCACTTCCATCTATTGCCATAGTTGTGCGCGAAAGAAATTTCTGGTCAAACAAAACATCATTACCACTATCAGTCTTTTTCCCAATTGTTGTATGAACTCATATGAGCATTCAATGTGAATTGATTATGCATTTGCATAAGTATTTTCTTACCTGAAGAAAGATGATACTGATAAGCGTAACCGATCACATAGAGCCCAGCTTTTCCTGGTTGGTATTACGCCCATATTGTATCTGCCAATGGTAGGGAAATGGCATATGAATCAAGGCTTTTGTTTAAGATACGGTACGTGCAATTTAAACAAAAACTTGAGCCAACAATTTTGAAATCTCCCATCTTGATCTCATAACAAGCATATATACATAAATCCTCTGAACATCCTTGGGATTAATCCTCAAAATAACAGTCACTGTAAGTCAATGACTATTTTTTCATTTCCATATAATGTTTGAAGATTGTAGTCTTTCTCTATATTCCCTTCTTTTTCACTCTCGACGTCAGTTTTTTCAACCATATTAATTTTCTAAAGCATGCAGCAAAGTGAACATAACTACCCTAGAGTCGTGCCATCCTGCACGTTGTATCATTTATTTGTAAATGTTAACAAGATGACATTGAGCAGTATATAAATTGCAACTTAATAATATAAGCTGCAAGTGACGCAGAAAAAACTAGAACTTTGATTAGATGAGATTTCAGGCAGTACCAGTAGAACATAATCAAGAAAATACCCACGGTTTGTCTAACAGCAAATCAGTGATTTGGATTCGAAAAAGGGTCTCGGCGATCCATCTGCTTCAATATATTCACCAGCTTCTGCACCATCCGGGACAAGCTCCAATATTTGTTTTCAGTCCCAACCCAACCCACCATAGTTAACAAGAATATTCATTTATGTATTGATTCAAGATGAAGAATGAAGAAGAGTTTACATGTATCTGACGGGTTTCAATACTATAAGACCAGTTTTTTGTTTTAAAATTCGGGTTGAGGTCGTATTACTTTATTTTAAGAATGGCCAGGTCAAGTTTGAGTTTGGAGAGAACTCACTCGTCCTGAGATAATTATAAAAATATCCTTTTATAATTATGTATATAAATATAAGTGAAAATTAGCCTGAGATACTAAAATTATGGTATTAATTAAAATTTATTTTAATTTTATGTTATTAAATTAAATAAATTAATATTCCACGCGATTATTTTTTATTTTAACAAAAAATGTGAAAAAATATAAATTATTTTAAATTAAGTCCGGTCGGGTCAAAGTCAGGATTGAGTGAACGTATTTTTAAGCTCGGATCAAATCAAAATCGAATCTTATTGTGTCAGTGGCGGGTCAGGTTTGGGTTGACCAAAAACCCAACCCGACACATTGTCATCCCTAATAATGAAACAATATAAAGAAGTATCAGAACCACCTCCGCATCCTAGAAGATAGCAAGATTGGCAATACTAAATTTAGCAGTCTGATAAATAATATATTGGAATAATATCTTTGGAGTAATACAATATTGAAAAAAAAAATGGCCATTTAAAGTTGGTAAAGTGATCTGAGATGAAAAGGTGAAGGACTAGGAGATACACAACTCATCATCTCATTTGAGGATGATGGTTTGATCTGATAAATTATTTTTACTCTGATAAAAACATGTTAAGGATCCTAACATATCAAACCAAACAGTTAATCAGTGTTAAAATAAGCAAAGAAGAAAAGGACCTTACCAGTTTGAAAGTTAAACTCAGAAGGCTAAATAAAAGTGTCAAGCACGTAATTTTCAAGAAGTGAGAAGTGGATAAAAGCCAGAACCAGGACAAAAATATGTTTAAAGACGCATCTTTATATGCAAGCACGTTTGAAGGACACATACTTGTTGACGAGGTGATTGCAAAGAAGTTCACATCTTTGCAACAAATGCTTCTGTGGTGATAGCCCCTTCCACGAAAAAATTATAAGCACAACCAGCATAGAAGGTTAAAATATTTTAATATGTTTCCAAACTAACAAACCTGGCACAGAGAAACTCCATGCGTGTTTCATCAGCATTGAAAAGATTAAGAGGAAAGCATGTTCTGAACCCTCTTCTATCCATTAGTCAACCTTTGGAATGTAACCCTCCCTCTTCATTTCCACATTTAACAACTCAAATACTTGATGAATCTCAATTGAATGATATAGCAAGTCATCCCCAGCAAGAAATTCATGAAGTTGACCTTCAATGTCAATCCAGCTACAACCAGGAGTCTTATTGACACCCCTGTCTCATCAGCACCCTCATTTTTGCTGATTCATCCCACTTTCTTGATTTTGCATATATCTTTGATGATATAACATAGTTTCCAGAATTTGATGGCTCCATTTGCAGAAGAAGTTGCATCACCTTCTCACTAACATCGAGATTTTTGCACTTTTGACAGGCTCCAAGTAGTGCTCCCAATACAATTTCATCTGGTTTCTCAGGCATCTTCTCAATGAAATCCCAAGCCTCATAAAGTTGACCAGCACGTGCCAAAAGATCAACCATGCAAGAGTAATGCTCAATTTTTGGTGTTATCCCATATGACAAGCTCATCAAGTTAAAATACCGCCAGCCTTCATCAGCCAATCCAGCATGCACACATGCTGAAAGTACTCCCACAAATGTCAAATCATTTGGGCAGGCATCCATACCTTCTGTTGACATGCGCTCAAATAGTGATAAAGCCTCCTGTGATCTCCCATGGAAAGCAAAAGCAGAGATCATTGCATTCCATGAAACCTCATTTTTTATAGGCATGTTTTCAAATACTCTTTGTGCATCATCCAAGCTCCCACACTTGGCATACATATCAACCAATGCAGTAGAAACAAAGATATTGTTTTGTAAGCCTCTTTGTGAAGTATATGTATCAATCCATTTCCCCAAGTCAAGGGCCCCAATCGAGGCACATGCTGAGATAACTCCGGCCAATGTAATTGTGTTTGGGTTAATTCCTGCATCCTTCGTGCCATAAAACAGCTTGATTGCTTCATCTGACATTCCATTTTGTGCATACCTATTATGTATTGACAACACAGCCTCTAAATAAAATTCAACAGAGACAATCATTTGATATAAAAAATCATAAAATTTAAAATTATTTAAGAATTTATTGCTAGAAGAAGCCATTTCTAGTACACAATATATATGACATAAAAGAAGGCTTTGGCTTGGATAAGATTGATTTCTCAAGCAACATAACAGAACTTGATTTGATCAACTTCCATAATCTTCCCATAAGAACTGGGTTCAAAATCTCCAAATTCAGCAAATCAAATTTCTCAAGGCTTCTATTTACCTCCACAATCTGAACTTAAATAGTAATGAGCCTCATATATATTCAACTTTCAATATAAATATATATGGGGTAAAATTAATGAAAAGTCTGTTAACTATAACATGTAATTTCAATGACAATTGGCTATTTAAGATATTATCTGCCAAGTATTATATAAGAATCAAATTCACAACGAAAAATCGAATATGCTAAAGTAACGCTTTAGACTTGAGAGAAGTACAATTCTTATAAACTTGAACTTTTCAATATTATCATTGTTACAAGTAAAATAATTTTAATTTCTATTGCAAGGATAAATATCAAAATTAGATTTTAGAATTCTAAACAAAAATCTTTATACACCCCACCAACAAAACACGTGGATGGCTTCTTTAAAGTAAAATAATTTTAATTTTTCCATTAATGGCTTCTTGTTTTGCCTTTAATCTAATTTAAACCCTTACATAAAATTTAATTATTTAATTGTAAAATGTGAAATCCAATGGTTCATACAAACACATACACATAGTGCGTGTTCCTCACATATTTAATAAGATATGCTCTACACGATATGAATTTAGTGTGTTCCTCACATTTTATACATGATAAATATGTACACATTTGAAATGTTGCTGCCGTGGGCTTTGTTCAGCACCACTACCGCAATATTTCGACTTCGCCACTTATATATTTTCCTCGTTATCATTTTAAAGGAATAATACAGATTTAAATAGAATTGAATTATTATATGTCAAATATATAAAGGACAAATTTGAAATTTTATTAAAAAATATTTTCCTTTCTTTTCACCGTTTAACCAAAAAAGAAAATTAATTTTCATTTCGTTTCCTTTATTAATCTTAACAATCCAAACATGAAATGGATTCACCATTTTCTTTCTTTAACCTTCCCCTCCCTTGCTTTATTATTATTTTTATCTAATCATAAGATAAATCAAAGGCCTAACGAGTCCAACTTAAAGGAAAAGTACTTATGCTACGGCACTTAAACAGAAATTGGAGACAAAACAATTGCACAGAATAGAAGTTACTTACCCAGTGATCATGGCATTTCAGGTGACGACATCCTTCTGCAGCATTCGATCAAAGACCCTCCTTGCCGATGCCAAATCCCCACACATTCCGTACATATCAATCAAAGCAGATCCGATGTATGAATTTAATTCCGTTTTCTGTTTCATAACAAACCCCTCCACCCACATCCCTAAACTTAAATCCCCCAAGTCTCCGCTAGCCCCCAAAACGCTGACTAATGTCATCTCATCAGGTACAAACCCTTCCTCTCTCATCTTCCCAAATAATCCCTCCGCGTCTCTCGCATGCCCCATTTTAGAATACCCCGAAATCATTGAGTTCCATGACACCAAATCTCTCTCAGTTATTTCATCGAATACCTTACGAGCACTACCCAATTCGCTACATCGGGCATACATAGTTATCAAAGAGTAAGTAGTATGAGGATCAACGTCCAATCCAAGTTTAAATATCGACGAATGAGCTATGGCTCAGCTCTAAAAGATTAGCACAAGAGATAAAGAGAAAAGGGTAAGTGAACTTATTTGGTCTTAAGCCCAAAAGCTTCATTTGATAATAGAAATGAAGAGTTGCAGTGTAGTTTTGCCATGTGGTGGTAAGGCCACGGATCATGACATTGAAGGCGTAATCGTTGGGTTGCTGGATTTGGGAGAAGAGAAGAGAAGCATAGGCGAAGTTCTTGAGATCAATGACTTTGGAGAGAAGGAAGTTGGGTTTTTGAATGGCGTTGATGAGCATTTGGGTGTGGATTTGTTGTAAGAGCATCGTGGAAGTGCATTTTTTTAAACAGGGTTAACAGCTTTTCCGCGAACGATTGTTGGAAGTGGATTACCGAAGAAATGATGATCGGGCGGTAAACCAGGTTTGAAGAGCCTTTTGCTTTCAGCATTGCTTGGCCACGGATTTCACCTTCTAAAAACCAATTGCGTGCAAAGCAAAGGTGACAGCAGTTGGGGCGGGGTCAGAAAGAATTGTTTGCGCTTTGATCAGACACTTCATTTTGGACTTAGACCATGGGTAGAATTGTTATAGATCTAATTTGATCTTAATTAACAATGTTCTTTTAATCTATGTTGGAAATCTGAATCAATTCTATCAAACCCAAGATAATTAGTTGTGTATTGATAAAAATATATGTAAAAAATAAATTAAATTGAATAAGTTAATACCTTATTAGATTATTCTCTTATTTTGACAAAAATGTGAAAATTGAAAAACCAAAGCAGTTTAGAATTTCTTTTAGCCTAGTTGAAGAAAAAAAAGTGCGACAGATAATCAGTAAAAAATAACGTTCGATCAAAAACAAAAAAAACACATCATCACGCAGGACTATGAAGGTCCACCGTCATTGTGTAAAAGAAACCTATGACATATCAGAGGCTTTCGTCACTCCAAACTCAACGGTGGCAATTATTTTTTCTCATAACAGTATGATAAAAAATAATAATTTCCAAAAGAAAAAGTTAACCAGCCTGGAAGAAATTAAGAATCGGGCAATCAATCACAATTCACAAGTAAAACTAGGAAAGTAGCCAGAGTTGTGAAAGGCAGAGTAGTTTTAATAATCCAAAAGCAGCTAACCAGCCTGCATAATTCACAATTTTAAGCTTGCTTGATAAGTTGATTCATACGAATATGGTAATTGATTCTTCACTTTCTCAAAAACACACATACTACGTCTACTTCATTTGCTGCATGTCATGTATCATTCTCTCTTCCTATCACCTCGATGTCTTCTATCCCTATCATCATGATCATCACTTTCTGTTCTCCGGTGCCTATCTCTCCGATCTTTATACCCATGGTCATTTGCACCATTTCTTCTATGACTCGACTCATTCCTGTCTCGTCTGTTACCATCTGCATTTTTCTTCAAATAATCTCTTTCACCCTTCTTGCCAGCATAGATATCATCACCACCGGTCCTCCTGTGATCATCGTGTCTTCTATTTGGACTATCGTTGTCACCACACCTCTTTCTGTCACCTGCATCACCTCTCCAGTCATCACGACGATTATCCGAACTACTCTTTCCGCGAATGGCGCTCATCCCTTCCCCTTTGTCTGTCTACATGCCTTTCTCCACCGAATTGGTCTTTAAGATGCTTTTCATCTCTCCTCTCACCAGATCGACTATTATCCACTCTGTAATCTCTACTTAGGCTTATCTGCTTATCCTTATCATTGAAGCCTTTCCCGTCCATAGTGTCAGAACTATTCCTGTTTATTTTGTAACTGCATTCATTGCCAGTCAAAATCATCGCCCCGATGCCTCTTTCCTCGCTGGGGACTCTCTGGAGTGTCTCCATCAAATACCATCTCATACCTATTACAATCAATGGCATTGTCAAGAGAAATGAAAGAACGAAAGAGAGTCTAGAAGGAAAGCAAATAAAAGCATCCAAATGTGCAAACCTCGAGCTATTATCTCCACCATGCTGTGCATTTTCATCCTTTAAAATATATTTAGAAGGCTGCAGCTGGGTTGCAGGTCCCCCGGTACAATCCTTAGCAATGTGATCAAGAGCACCACATTTAAAACAACCTCCTCCTACACCCAAAATACAAAAACAAGTTTAATGTGCAAAGTTCAGCTACTGTGAAAATTACATGCATAAGGTACACGATATTCAGAGACAAACAGAGATTCAGGTAAAGGAATTAGAAAACATGAAGGAAGCAACGAACCTAACTTCTAAGAGATGTGCATACTTACGAATGTTCTATTATCAAATATCAATTATCATTAAACAAATACTGGGAAACAATCTTCAGTCCAATCTTTGAAGATTTCTCAAAAGAAAGAAGACAGAAGCAGACATATTGGGAAACAGCGATTCTTTTTTTGCTAAGTTTTCCCCTTCAGTTTCAAGCCAAAAAGATCAAGGGCCAATTGAGAACCCATATGTACTGATTTCTGCAGTTTATGTCCACTTGCAGTTACTTTAGGGTAACTAAAAGTTCAGACTGAATTCTCACAACTCACACTATATATGTAGGTCCCTGCCACCAGAGTGGCAGTTTTAGGCTGTTCAAGTTTGGCGGGAATAGCATAGAGGACAATGAGAATCTACCCCCTGCCCCCCGCCCCCCCCCCCCCAACCCAAACGGAAAATAAGAAAACGGGCAATAGAGAACGACTTTTGCATAGTATTGGCAAAGACAGAAAACTGTTTTTGATTTTCCCCCCATCAAGGTTGAAGCCTAAGAGGAGAGTGAGAGAGAGACTTCAATGATGAGCTTTTCGTGCAAGTTACTTTCACTGGGAACAATTTTGTCGATATTTGATTTTGCTGTTGCTTCCTCATACTAAAGAGAGGGGAGAAACAGAAGATAAGACAGCAGAGGCAAAGAAGATGAACCAATCAGTGTTAGTTGAGAAACGATGGCAGTCAAACAATTCTTCACTATCTTTTTCTCCTACTAGACATATTTTATTTATGTTTCCATTAATTATTGCTGACCATGAAATTAGGCACTGATAAGATTAAATATTTTTTTAGTTTAGTTATCCAAAATGTTCAACACTTTACAACTTTCAAGTATGTTGTCTGATCATGCAAAGACACATTTTTTGTCAATTGCATGCCAGAAGACGAGAACTTGACAAACGTCTACTCTAGCAGTAAATTTACCTTTACCCTTTTGTTGATCCTTGCGCCTGTATTGGGACCAAAGTTTTGCAACACTTTGACTAAAATCCACATGTATCCTTCTGTCGTCAATTAACGCATTATCCATCTACAATGAAAATTTTGGTTAACAACAAAATTTCCATGCCCTCGTGAAAGAAAAGTACAGAAAAAATAAATATTTGATTCACAAACAAATATGTTCTATATTTGAAAATGTAGCAGTTATTTGAGAATCTTGATTTCTAAAAGAACTTGCTTGCAAAGTTTCCCAAAGAGCCTGTGGCATCATTTTTATGACCAAAAGAAAGATGTTCTGCTGCTAATTCCCAAGGACAAGAATCTATCCCAAGATTTAATTTTAGACCTCATAATTGAAGTCTCAAGTCCAATCAAAAGGGTGTACCCTTGAGGACAAGGTAAATCCTCATTGACAAATAGGAAAGTTGAAACAAAAGAAAATTAGTTTTTCCTCACAATTAAATTCAAGAAAACTGAGATTTATAAATGAAAACAACAACAACAATAGTCCTTATAATTCCTCAGGGAATCCATGTCTTCTATAGAAACTAAATTGATAAACAATAAGAAAACCGCTACTTGTGCAATCAATGCACATGATCTTCGGATATCAAGTAAGAAACATGCAATACTGAAGAAAGGAAAGAACAATATTTGTGTTATACCTTGAAATATGCTTGTTCACAAGCCTCATTGGTCTCAAATTCTGAAATGATAAAATACCATTGACAAGATCATTTACCCAAGAGAACAAAACATAAGTAATAGTAAGTGCCGATCAAAACAAAAAACAGGAAGAAATTTCAGTGGACTGCCTAAGGTTTGATAAATCAAACATATCAATACCATTGTTACCAGATAAAAAGTAATTCTACAATAGAATGTAACCTCATAGTTCTTTGGGATACGTTTCTTGAACTATGATAACCTTGGGAATGAAAAGAAAAGTGAGCAGGACAGGAAAAAGTAAAATTGAGGAAACAATTTCATCTTGCTGATTATGTAATGGAATTATATGAGACATTCTTGAAGCAAACTAGGGCATTAGAGGAGTACAATTTGTAGTTCACAATTTTTCTATGAGGATTAAGTTAAATAAGACAAATGACCTCCCAGTATCTTGCTGGTTCGGATTAAAAAAAACAAAAAATAAAGATTCCACTCACCAATGAAAGCATAGCATAAGCTGTCTCCAGTCTTATAATCACGGATTACCTCAGCCCTGGCGTTTAATTGCAGTGAGAAACACATTGAAAACCACAAGAATCCCAATATTGCCAACTATTAAGAATACTATACTCACGATACTACAGTTCCAAAGCGCGAAAATATAGTATGCAAGTCCTCATCCTGCAGTTAAAAATAGGCAATCAAAATGTGTCTTGCATTAATCTAGTTTAACCTCTATCTTGCAGGAACGGAAGTTGTCACGATTGGATTACAAAGGAGGTCTTTTCCTCTGATTAAAACAAAGGAACAAGTAGGAAAGGATGCAAAGAGTAAAAAAGCTGTAAAAAATGAAAACATCCTCATATTCTCAGCCAACTTATCCTTCCTTGTCAGTCCTCTCTGAAATAAATGAATGGATACACACACACACACATAATTACCAACATTGCATGCAAATAAGCACTCACTTCAGTAACTGGATTCAATTTACAAACAAATAGAACATTGTCGGGAGGCTTAATTTCAGCATCAGGAATATCTCCTATCTGCAATGGGGATAAAGATAGTAAATAACTTTAAGATATGATCACATTCAAACAAAAGAAAACACAATCATCATGCACACAAGAACTTACGCTTTCAAGTACAACTGCACTTGAATGGGCATCCTTTGCACGGAGAACCTCCTCAAGCTCTGCAACACCTAGTTGTTCATCCATGGGAACCCAATCATCTTCAAGCCGAACTTCATCATCAACCTAGATGCAAGTATTGAGAATAGTAATTATTATTAATATTTAATTGGAAATACTCGGCGAGGGCACTTGACATAAAAATAAAAAAATGACATGAAATTTGACCCTTGATTATTCATTCTTAATACACAACATCAATTCGGAAACTCTTGTATCAGTTAGATCTCAGCATTAGACCAATGAGATCAGACATTCCTATCCCTCTACAGTCAAAATCTGGAGTCTTAGAGATGCATGATAATGCAGCAATCGCAAAGTACCAACTTCAGTGTTCTCTATTATTTTCTACTACTCTATAGTCTATATGTACGTTACATGATAAAATAGAAGAAAAACTAATAACCAAATTCTTGCAGATCTTACTTGAGCAAGTCGTGCCTATTTAAAACATTTAACTACATTCCAATTAGAGAACAGGTAAGGATCTCAGCAAAAAGAACTGACAATTTCAAAAGTGATATGCAGGTCACTTTCCATTTGACCAACAATGTTCAACATCTTAAAATACAAATAACTAATATCTGAAAGAGTCCTTACCTCATCCTTTGGTTTTCCTTCAGGGGAAGCATCAGGAATCAACTCGGACAACTGGGAAGGATCATCAAAAGGATCCTCTAATATATATGTATGTTTTATTCTGTTCAATGTTTAATAGAGACAATTAATAAATTATGTTACAGAACAAATTGAAACAAACTAACAAAATAGAACAAGACAAAGGATCTGCAACCCATAATTTGCTAAAACAGCATATAAGAATGGAACAAGGTTTTACCTGATATTTTTATATGGCCTGTTCTTGTCATCTACATAAGCTTCATTGATCCTGGTCAAAGTTTCAAACCCTTCACCAACCTCCCCAAAGACCTGCAACAGTAGCTCTCTTTTAGGAAATGTAGGATATTATTGAACAAAAAGTGAACTTACAAAGTCAAAACAATAAGCTCTACAAAATAAAAGATAAAAATTAATGATCTTATGCCTTGCACCAAAAAATTCCTTATCACTCAATACAAAAATGTCTCGCATATATCCTTCAGCAATTCACCTTCAAGGAGCAATGGCATATGTTGCTAAGAAACAAGTGTCAGTGTCCATGGCTTGTGTCTTAAATAGGGGCATTAATATTTTTCCAAGTATTTTCTTATATTTGAGGACCACATATCAATGTCAAATTTGAGGTGTTGGATATGTGTTTGACAAAAGTACAATAAAAGTTGAAGCAATAAAAAATAAGCAATCCAAAATGAACCATCAGCAACTCAAAAAAATGTATATAGAAGTTCTAAAATACCAAAAACATTTCAGCACAACTCTTAGAATCACAAACATGGGGCATATGCAGGAATATGCCAGCTAGACACCATAGAATATTCTAGTTGCAAACTGCACAGGCAAATAAATAGGTTTCATATTCTTCTGGCTTCCATTTTAAGTTTCTAATAAACAAGGATCTATTGACCAACACACGAAGCAATAGGAAATACACATTCAACTCCTTCATGCACCTATCTCAAAACCTCACCTACAACTTAACCTAACTGTAAAAACACAATAATAATAATAATACATACATACTAGGCTGTTAACTAAAATTGTTAAAAGCTTTGATCTAGACAACGAAGAAAACACCATAAACAGCAGTTTCACGAGTATTTTTTTAGAATAGCGTTGAACCACAATAAGTAAAGCGGATAAGGACATGATATACTAAAAGGCAGGGGATGAAACAAGAAACTTACTGTGTGCTTCCCGTCAAGATAGTCTAAATCATCACGAAGTGTAAAATAGAACTGGAAAAAAAAAAAAAAAATGTATAAGAAGAACCGTGAGTGTTTTCCATAATGCCTAGAGCTAAAAACTGAAATAAAAGAGAAATTGAGTGATCGTCAATCAAGCAAAAGAACACCGAACCTGGGAAGCATTAAGATTCTCCCCAGCGCTAGCCATTGCAACAGTGCCTGTCTTGGAATGCTGTAAATCAAGATGAATCTCATCACTGAAAAACCGAGCCTGATCACCATAAAGGAATCTGAAAGGATAAGCAAACAAAAAAGACTCTGATATCAATGGTTAGTGGTTACAACTCAACTAGAGAAGTTAAATAATCGGAAGACATGAACATGGTAATCCAATATTATAACGAGACTAAACAGAAAATTGTGGCAAATTCAAGCTAAATTCAGAATGAGATACCAAAGAGCACATTGCTCCATATGTTTCTTACTTATACACGGAGTCTCCACCCGAGCCTGTCCCAGTAGGGTCCCCTGTTTGGGCAGTAAAATCCCTCTGAACCGTGTGAAATAGACACCCATTATAATACTTAATCCTGCACCAGAAAGAATTTAAGTTAAACGGAAGAACAAAAAAGGATTAGTATAGAATTAACAAGGAAATTTTGGAGAACTGAACAATGGGAAAAAATAAGTAACTTGCAAAGCTTCAAGAAGTTTTTGCAGGCCAAAGGACATTTGTCTGTGAACAAATCCACCACAATATCGCCCAAGCTCGTCACAATTAAAACAGACATGGATTCGTATTTACTAGGGATGAAGGAAATTTGAGGAAAGGGAAAAACAAAACAGCGGAAGCAAAGGCCGGAGGGAGTTGGTACGGAGGCTTCCACTTCGAGAGATATTTAGAGAATCGGCCACTTTGCACCGGAGTCTGTAGGTGTCAAGACCCAAACCTTCGGGCTCGGCCCGTAATCACTCGGATCGGGTTTTTGTTTTAGGAAAAACCAATGAATTTTGAAAAACAATCGTGAGAATAAAATACAATTTTGAAATAATAAATATTATTTAATTAGATACAATTAATTTAATAGTGCGAGTATCTATAACATATAGTTTATTAAATTAACATTAGAAAAATAATATTTTTGATATATTATTAGTTTTTTATAATAATAAAAGTTATTCTATGTAAAAAATTAATTAGATAAAACCATAATTATATTGAAATAAACTTAATTAATATTACAATTATAAAACAATTAAAATTAAAATTTTCAACAACACAAATAAATACATTAGCATCATACGATTAAATTAGTATCAGACGATTGAAAATTATAATTAAATATTATCTAAAGAAAATAATTGAAAAGTTAGCTTTTGGTACTATTTGATAAGTGTTACTTTTTTCATGAAATCACATTCATTTATAAAAGCATACCAACCAACATTGGACGAAGATCCAAAAGAAAATGAGATAAATCAGCCTATAAAAAGAAAAGGACACAAAGGCCTAAAAAGTAAAAACCTAACAAATTTCAAGAGAGATCAAAACTCTATTTAAACTAAGGGCCCCTTCGGCGCTCCTACTAAATTACAGGGTTGGGTTGAAAAACAGCAGTTGAAGACAAGTTGAAAATTTTAGCTTCCTCAACAGCTACATTTAAGGGCAAAAATAATAAAAAAAGTTGAGCGACAGGTGACAAAAGTTGAATATTCAGCAGCATTTTTGGCGCCAAACAAAGCTTAAAGCTTAAAACATTTGGAAAGAATAGACGGCGAAAAACACTAATAACGAAAGAGCGCGAGCGAGTCCCAACCTGAACTATAATAATCAAAATCGAGTATACATAGCGAAAATCAAAGGAAAACATTGGATTTGGAACAAACATAAAATGAAAAATGGATAAACAACTATAAACAAAGGGAAAAGGGGAAGAGAAAAATCAACCGCAAAACGTATGAGCTGCTGTCCTTTAATGTCAGCAAACTTTTAAGATTTTTTTTACGCTATAAGGGAAGGCAAATGATATTTTTTACGAGAGAGAGTATGTAAAAGATTAAAATTTTCGGACAAGTGTTACTTTCATAAGAAAATTCAATTTCATTATTATGTGATATTTTTATTTTATTATTTAGTATCCGACACTTTTATTATAATTTAATATTTAATAAGAGTAAAATTTTGATATACAATCTGTGTAAAATTTATTTTATACAGGCCTGTATTTTTACCTTACAGAATATAAATCTTAAATCTTTAACTCTAACACCCTAAACCCTAAATTCTAGACACTAACCTTAAATTCTAAACTATAAACCTTAAACCCCTAACATTTAAACTCTAAACTGCAATCATAACCCCTAAAATTGAAAGGACCGTAGAAACTAAATTTTAGACTGAAATTTTTCCCATTTAATAATACTTGTATCATTTCGGATAATTTAGTATCAAACGCTACATATAAATAAAACTTGATTTGTGAATATAAAAGAAACATTAAACCATTGAATTCTGATTCAATTTCTATAAAAATATTTTTAATATGAAAAAGTAGGGACGGCTTAAGTGGTAAATAAGTGTCCAAATTATATATTTTTTAGATAGGTGTTCAAAATATTTTTCAAGTTAAATAAGTGTTTAATATTTTTAATATTACTCAAATAGGTGTCCGACGTCAACGTTCGTTAATTTTCACCGTTAGTTGACACGTGTTAGCTTCTTAAATTTCTAAAGTTATATTTAATAATAAATACAAATTAATAAAAATAAAATAGCCCCAAGATTTAAAATCCTTACCACCCCAAATTTTAAATCTCGATTTTACTTGATTTTGCTGTCGATTGTCACGGCCGCCGACCATATTCGTCGTCGGACCATCATGACCATTTATCTTATCGCCGAAAAAACTAATTGTTGTCGAGCGAAAAGTCAAAATCATCGAATAATTTATGATGGACGGTGCGTGAGTTGTTCAGCAAAAAGAAAACGCTTCAGCCTGTCGCTGAAAACGTGACTAATGTCAGTGGTAGTGGCTGAATTTGAGAGTTAGTGACTTAGAGACTATTTTAGAATTATTTGAAAAATACATGATATTTTAAAATTTTTGATTTATTTTTTGAAAAAAGAAAATTCATAAAATATTTAATACTGTCACATGCTATATTTTTATTGGTTAACAGAATTTTTTTAACGGACAATCACAACAGACACCTATTTAAGTAACGTTAAACAACTATTCTGCCCAAAATATACTTTAAACGCCTATCTCTAAAAATGTATAATTTAAATACTTATTTATCACTAAATATTTTTTAAATATCTGCACACTTCCATAATGATGGTGAATATTGAATGAATAAATATATAAGTTGTACTGTACTGTGAGACCATAGGGACGGCCTATAAACAGGGTAGACTCATTCTAAGATGGTAATAAAAAAAGCAAGAGTCTAAATAACTGCAGCCAGATTTAAGACTTAAAAGCAAAAGCTTCAAAACTTGTTCAGTGAGGGACGGCCTACAAATGTTTGGACATTTGTACAGCAAACAAACTACCGAGAATCGGTCTTCATTATCAGTTCAACATAACTCTATAGGTTTAGGAGTAAGCCAACCTCGCCAATTATCAACTTTGAAGCACCACTAAAAGTTATGGACAAATTACAGTTAATTTGAAACCAATGCTCAATTTTAGCATTTGATTTCACGTCAACACTTGACCATGTGATTCCACATTTGTCAACGTAAGGTTTTCCCTATCAAGGTCCGAGTTTTCACTGCTTTCCTTGTACTCTAACACAAGCCAAAGTGCCAAACCACAAGCCCACAATAACACAAAAAGAGTAAGCAATATAACCATAACAAAACCAACAATGCTACTCATAATATTGTCAAATTCAACTTCAAAATGTCATTTCCAAACTAGAAGTCTATTTCACGCATAAAAGAAAAATGGCAATGTAACAATAACTTGCTAGGATCTAGACGCAGTAAAGGCGCTTAATCAAATAGGGAGAATCCCATATCATCGTCGCTCTCCTCTTTCTCTTCCTTTTTCTCCTCAGCTGCAGGAGCCTCTGCGGCAGCGGCGGCACCTCCAGCAGGAGCAGAAGCACCACCTCCACCTCCAAGGAAGCCTCCGCCTCCACCACCTCCAATAACAACCTGGTGTCATGTAATATCAGAAACAGTACGGAAAATAAAAGCTAATCTAACAGCATCATCAAATCGAATAAGAAATCAATGAAATTCACCATCTAACAGTCGAAAAACCAAAACCAATTTGATCTTTTGAGTTATGATGTCATTATTTCGTTTTTTCAACCGATCTCATAACGAATCAAGCAGATTTGGTAAACAAAGAAAGAAGTAAAAACAACAACAGGGAGACCTGGAAAACAGCAGAACTAGGGGTGACGACAGAGAAAGAGGAGGTGACACCGCCAGAGGAGTCGCAGGCAGAGGCGGCCTGGACCAATTTCCGCTGAAGTTCGTAAGTCGAAGCAGCAGAGCTCTCAATCTCTCCCTCCAGCTGCTTGGCAGACCACTCTCCACCGCTGTTCCTGCACACAAATGTGAAAACACCCATTCTTTTTCCTTTTTCTTCTCTTCCACTCGCGCACCAACTATACGCAAATTAAGGCAGCGCAGAGACGGCTAAACTCGGGTGAAAGCACCGTTTTATAGTCATCATATGAAAAACCCTAGACTTGTCATTTTTCAAAATGTCTACTTTGTCCCTCCACTATTTTCTTAATACCTATTATGCCCTCATTCCATCAATCAAGTTTAAGAATACAAAAACAGTGGTACTAGTAATCACAAAAGAGTTTGGTGTCTTTTTTCGCTGATAAAAATTCGAAATCAGTTTTGGGGGTAGAAAGCAATTCAGAAAATGAAATAAATTAATGCCAGTAATAAGATATTGTATACTTTGCTAATTGTCTTGCTAACATTTGGGGACATTGTGTTGGCACTACAGAGAGCGACATTCGAAACCCTTATCTAAGCTGTCTTATGTCTGTCAGGCAATTAACAATTGTTGTTAGTCCACTTGAAACCAGTTTTCCTGCCTTGGAAATTGCTAACATGCAACTTTGATATATTAAGAAGGGATTTACATTAATAACTGTTGTCACATCCCTCTTTTACATGCACATTTTGACTATCAATTCGTTCTGAAATATTTGAATTGCCATTGTTATATAATTTAAACATGAAGAGTGACAAAAAAAAAGTATCACCAGCGGTGCAGAAATGCTAAAACTGTACATCATCACAAACATTTTATGATCTTGAGGCCCAAGAAAATGTAACGACGTTTCTTAAAAAAACTTCTTTTAAAATGTATCCAACTTTTCGGAGAATGTTTGCTTAAAAGAAGAATTTCTTTTGAAAACTTGTAATCCTTTGAAAATTGATTGAAAACTGGGAGTCGCCACCGGCCACTTGGATAAGGTATGTCGGACACTATAAAACCAGAGATTTATTTTGAAAGGGTTCGGAAGTTGGTTACGTGTGGGGAAGGATTAACACCCCCATCACGCTCGGTAATCGGTACCAAAATATTTATTGCTTTTAATCGAAGGAAATTGTCAGAATTTGAAAAGAATTCAATTCGGTAACTGTTGCGCGTAATAAGTGCTACGCAAACAGTGCAAGTATACACGTCGCAAGTAATAAAGTGATACGAGTATCGAGTATCGTCTCCACAATGATTGGTTTGGGCCACTTTGCTTAAGTTATTGCACTGTGAAAATAAAAACACAATTGATAATAGAGGTTATAATTAACGAGAAAACTAAGAGCAATAAACTAAAAGAATAGATGAAATCAAATAAGAGAGGGAATAGGCCAGGTTATCGTGAGTTGAGGAGTGATAGCTGATTGAATCGTCTTGGTAAAAGAGTGCAAGGGCAACTCAGTTGTCGTCGCAACTTGCGCAACAGGGTTGCCTTGGCAACTAATCGACGGTTGCCTGGGCAACTGTTTGGGCGGCTGGGCAGCAACTTCAAGGTTCGGCAGAGCATTCTTCAATGGTTTCTGCTTATCCCTAAGTCGAAACTCTAGTTAGTTGTGCATGCCTTGACAATACATCCCTGCGTGAATCAATGGTGAACAACAACCAATCTTGCTCTCCTCTTAGCCGTAGAAATCCTTAACTTATTCTTAAGCCGGATTAATCTTCACCATCGATAGATTGAATAAAGACCATACTCATTCGTTTCTTGAATCTAACTCTTTCGATATTAGATAAATAGATAGAATTACGAGATCCTCTCTCAATTCACTCGCAAACAAGAATAAAAACCATGAATGAGTAAACCTTGAATTGAAAGTGCAAACTCTTATTACCTAAACAAAATCTAATTGTTTCTCACAACCACAAAACGCAATAACCCCAACCAATCAAGTTAGTTCATGGTTGGGTTCAAAAGATATACAAAGAATAATCCACAAACCATGAATCTAATAGAAGCAAAGAAGAAGAAGAAATCGACCAGCTCTCTCTCTTGTCCCTCATTGTCAAAATCTCTCCCCTTTTTCTTCTTGAGTTTGACGGCTTGGTCTCCTTTAAATAGGAGATGGCTAGGTCAAAATCTTTCTTGAGGAGGAAGTTAAGTTGGAATTAAATACTTAAAAAAATATAATTATTTATTATATTTAAATTCCTTCGAGATCTTCTCCTATCTTTTTGGGATTTAATTTCTCTTTGACCTCTTCATGGAAATCAAACTCTTTTGGGATTTAACTTTGTTCCACATCATCTTGGTCTTATCTAGTCATCAATTTCGACTTCCATATCATCTTATCCCTTATCAAAAATTGCCCTAGCAACTAGCTCGGCATCTCCTTCATGCATTGCCCTGGCAACTGCGTCGGCATCTCTTTCATGCACTGCCCTGGCAACTGGTTCCAGCCTTGTTTAGGCAAGTGATTCTGCACACACACAAAAACACACCAAAGCAGTATATTTTTCCACAAAAATCACCAAGTTATGTAATCAAGCTCAACGGTGGAAAGAAACATGAATTAATGCATGAATGACTAATTATGCAACTAATATGAGCCTAAGTCTAACAATAATATGAGTAAAAAAGGGTAATAAAAATAGTACTTTTGAACACTTATCACACCCCCAAACTCGAATTATTGTTTGTCCTCAAGCAATGCAAACTAATAATTACCTACCAAGACTTTAATCATCAAAGACATGCTTCAAACTTGAATTCAAACCTCGGAACCGTGGCACAAAGTATGATCACCTTTTAATTTTTTTTAATAGCACAAAAATTACCCAAAATCAAACTATAATGCTTGTGACAATGTGTGTGCGTAGTTGTGTTCAAGTTGATTTTCAAGATTCTATGTGAACAATAGGCTTTATCAATTTAATTAAGGGCATTTATTTTTATTTTTACTAGAGCCAATTTCGGGCACCTCTAGTAAGCAATTTCTCATTTTATTTTAGTCGACTAGAGCCAATTTTGGGCATCTCTAGTAAGCAATTTCTCGTTTTAATTTAGTCGACTAGAGCCAATTTCGGGCACCTCTAGCGATTCTTTAATGTGCATTAGATACTAGAGCCAGTTTTGGGCACCTCTAGCAAGAATTTAACTTTTAATTTTCAATTTTAAATTTACCCAAATTTTAAGCAACCTAAGTTCACTAAGTTTCTTTCAATCAACAAGCCACAACCGTGAAAAAAATTTCAGCATCATAGTAAAATTCTAAGTTCTTTTCATGCAATCCTAAAATTAAAGGTTCTTTCAATTAAGTGCAGTGACAAAAATTCATCATTGGATATTCAACAAGTCTTAAGCAAATAAATCCAATTAAAGGCATGGCAAGTAACATATGTGTAGCGATGTCCGTTTCGCTAAAAAAGGTATTTTTATTTATTGTTTTGTTTTGAAAATAATGTCTTCCGTGGGGTTTTAAAGAAACCGCATTTTATTTAAAAATGGGAGTCACACCGGCCACTTTAAGGTAGGCCGGACACCATAAAACCAGAGATTTGAAAACTTGTTGGGTTTGGGAGTCGGTTAAGGATGGGGAAGGATTAGCACCCCCACACCACCCAAAATTGGTACTTTAATAATTACCGTTATATTAATATTAGACTTTCCGGATTAAAGTGACGATTAATTTAAAATTCGGCTATAAGTGCGGGTAAATTTTAAAAGCCCTGTTATCCAAGAGTAAACGCCCAACCACCATCACTACGCTTGATACTGGCCCCGTTTACGCTCGGATAAAAGGGCACCGCATTGACAATTTATATTCTATTATGCAACTTAAAACATGGCAAATAAAAATAAATACAATGCGATAAAATATAAAAAAATACTAACATAATAAAATATTAATCTAACATAAATAAAATACTAATCTAAAACATACATACATAAATATTAATCTAACATATAAAAAAAACAAATCTAACATAAATAAAAACATTCATTTAAAACATAAATAAATACTAATCTAAAATATAAATAAACATACAAACTAAAAAGAACACTATTTTAAATTAACTAATACTTCATTAAATCATAAAAAATGGAAGAAAATATACCTAACTAGGAGCTCGAATGACGAACCCTGATTGAACCCCACCGAGATCTACCATGACCTCTCCAAAAATATTAACTAGATCGGATTCAAAATAGGACCCCGATCGAACCGGTTAGGACCGAGGACACTGCCACGGTCCTTGTCTAGCCGGGAGCCTAAGCCCCCTTATTTGGTCATGCCACTGTCGATTCATGCTTTCAATCCCCCCATGCCTCATATTTATAGGCAACTGGGGGATTGCTTGGGTGACGTGGAGAGATTAGCTCCACACAATATTTCTTTTTTTTGCTTTTTTAATTTAATTTTTTATATTTACTTTTTTTTACTTTTTATATTATATTTTTTTTATTTTTTGATTTTTCATTAATTTTATATTAATAATATTACTATTAAAATAATACTAATAACACTAAAACCCGGTCAAAATGAGTGATTACGGTTGCCCCTCTTTGCTTTTTCTTGTGAAACGAGAACAAAGCAAAGATAAAAAGAACTCATTTTTGACCTACTTCCTTGTCTTTGGCTTCGGAATCACGTGTTCTTCTGGAACTCTCCGCTCTTCCTTAGCTGAATCTTCAGGCTTGTAAGCTCTTCCTATATAGGACTTCGTCACCTTCCGATCTTGGAGCTACATGTTATTCCTATATAGAACATTTCACTCTGAAGCCTCGAGTTACGAGTCCCTCCTATATAGAACTTTTCACTCTGAGACGGTAAAGCTCGGAGTCATTCTTATATAGAACTCTTCGCCTTCAACGCGACGAGTCTTTCTTATATAAAACCTTCTGCGTCACGGATGAATTCTTTCGTCTAGGAGTTCTTCCTATATAGAACTGCTAGTCTTCAAACCCTGGAGCTGCATGTCCTTCCTATATAGAACTTTTAGCTTCTGAACCCTCAGAGTTACGGGTTCTTCCTATATAGAACCTTTCACTGCGATAGATAAAAAATATAGGCCCTTCCTATATAGGACCTTTATTTCCGAATAAGGGATTCACGCCAAACTGGCTACCGATCTTTTTGGACTCACGCTACTAAGGTTGCTGATCTTTCTAGACTCGCGCTACTAAGGCTGCCGATATTTTTGGACTCACGCTACTAAGACTGTCGATCTTTTTGGACTCGCGCTACTAAGGCTGTCGATCTTTCTGGACTCACGCTACTAAGGCTGCCGCATCATGCCCGGAGGACTTACTGATGGCCCGAAGGACTTATCACCATGCTCGAAAGACTTAATAGTGGCCCGAAGGACTTACCGATGACCCGAATGATTTAACATCTAGCCTCACGCTACTATGGCTGCCGATCTTTTCTTTTTTCAGTAAATTATTTGACAATTCTTCAAATACCTGTCTAAAAACAAGCAAAATTTGACATGCCCCTATCTATATTATGCATGCAATGTAATGTTTTCTTTCTCCTTTTTTTTTCTCTTTTCTCTTTTTCGTTTTCTTTTTTTCTCTTTCTTCCTTTAATTTCTTCTTGTTTTTCTATTTTTTTTTCTTTTTTTCTTTTCCATCTCTTTCTTTATCTCTTTTTCTTTATCTTTTTTTTCTCTTTTTTCTTTCAGCCCTTTTTTGTTCTAAAGTCTTACACCCTGAAAGGTCCTTCCTCAGATCTCTTTATCTCTTTACTTCTGCAATGTATGCTCTTAAATCCTCATTTGATCAATCACTTCGAATCTAGATTAACATGCTTTCAAACCTTTTGTGCGGAATGTTTTCTTGTCTCTAGGGTTATCACCCGTTTTCATAAATGATCTTCTGGTTCTTCTATTATTCTTATAAGAACCATTGTCATCTTCTTCGCTTGGCGTTGCCTCATTCAACCACGGGCTCCACTGCTTTGAATTTTCTAACCCATCATTCAGAGCCTTGATCTATTTCTAGTCACCAGGGTAAGCCAAAATGCTTCCATCCCCTGAGCTCATCCTTGATCTTCTCGTAGCATTTCGACGGGAACTAACTCTCGGTCCCTATGCTTTAAATTTCATCATAATTCATTTTTAAAGTAATGCAAAAGGCAATTTACTTGTGTATATCTCAAAAAAATAACGATTGTTTGAAAAGATAACATTTATTTTGAAAAGCACAACTTGGAGAGGATACCAAACATTTTGAAAACATTGTTTGGAACAGATGGTAAACATCTTTTTTTAAGGAACAAACATTTTTAAAAAAATTAATGTTTGGGGAATGGTAAACAAAATTCGAAAAAACTAATGTTTGGGGGAAATGGTAAACATTAAAACTTTGGGAGAAAATGTCAAACCTTTTAAAACACGTTTGCCCCCAAAATATCAAACACCATAGTACATCTGCTTCAAATTGCTAGAGATCAACTCTAATGAAACACATATTTAGAAGATCTTGATCATTGTGGAGATATATGCAAATGTATAGTTTCTTCTGGTCTAATAGGCTTTTGAGAGGAATAACCCTACATAGTTTCTACCCCGTTTAAGGTGGCTCTCTTAATCTCACTATCTCACCATGCCCCATCCTTCCCTCATTTGGGTGTCGATCAAGCACTTCGAAGTTTGACGTTCCTTGAAGCAAAGTTAACCCTTATAGGCGGAATGAAATTTGAAGACATTCTCATTCAACTTGGATATCTATGGATGATCAGAATGGTCTTTGGGGGCTTGTAATGTAGGCCTTTGGTTTATGGTTAAGTGAAACAGTATTTTTGTACTTGTGTAACTTGGATATGCCCATTATTCCTTCCCTTTTTTGGATCACTCTAGGCTGCCCGTTTTTTAGTTTTTACCCTAGAGTTCATTTCTTTTCTTTTTTACTGTATAATGTCTTGCATTCTGGCTATGTACTGATGTTCGTTTTCTGTTCAAGAATGTTTGATCCTTCAAAACTCCTCGAAACTGAGATTTCTTAAATGAAGGACTACGAATACATTTCTGGGAATTCTTGTGATTGGCACGCCCAGATGAAATGTTATTCTTTCTTTATTCGTTTCTCTTCTTTTTTCTTTTTTTTCACTTTTTCTCTTGGATCGCTCTAGACTGCCCATTTTTGGGTTTTCACCCTAGAGGTCACTTCCTTCTTCTGTACCTTTAGATTAGTGTATTTTGGTTGGATATTGATGCCAGTATGCTCAGGCAGACTACTCTTTTTCTTCATTTTTAGGATCACTCTAGACTGCCTATTTTTGGGTTTTCACCCTAGAGGTTATTTCTTTTTTCGAAATTGGCAATCTTTGGGCCAACTTGTCTTGAATTGGCTTTAATTCGAGCTTCTATACTAATTTTCAAAACTGATATTTACTTGAAATGTGGATTCTTTGTGTCTTTTGCTCATAGTTGAAGTCTCGTTCTTGTATTGTTTGATCTGTGTGTGAAGCATATACATTATTCTTTCTTTCCTTTTTTTTCCTTTTTATTTTCTTTTTTTCTCTTTTTTCTTCCTTTTCTCTCTCTCTCTTTTTCTTCTTCTTCTTCTTTTTTATTTTATTTTATTTTATTTCTTTTCTTCTTCTTTTGTTTTGTTTTTTGTTTTTTTTTGTTTTAGACTGCCTATTTTGAGTTTTTAGCCTTGAATCTCTTTCTTCATATTCAAGTCTATAAATGTATCCTCGAATCAACACGTATCTATATTGGGTATTGATGCTATCTTCCGCTCAAAGTTAATTGCCTCTATGCAGCTCTTCTGATATTTACTCGATCTGGATTGCTTCGGCCTTTTGATTGTCATTTCTCTTCTTTTCTTTGGTTTTTCGTTTGGACATATCTTTGTTTTCAACCACTTTCTTCTGATGATTTTCTGATCTTCGTATCCAATCTGTCTGGTCTCATCACTGTCTTCTGGTAAAGTAAAATAATACCATTCGTCATCACATTCACAGATGTCCTAAGAAAGCCTTCAGGTGGTAGAGGTTTAGGGTCAACTCTCGTTTCAAGGATCTTAAACGACAAGTGCCTGAGAAGATGAATTCCTAAAATGGGAACTACCCACTGTCTAAACACTCACTTTGTTCCCCTGTTGGCCTAAGCAAACTAGCAGATACTCACATTTACAGTATCCCCACAATATTCAATCTCTTCTAAATTTATGCAACTTAGAGTTGATCTTTGGATCTGAAACAAATGTATTGTTGCATTCAAAATTCGAGTACCTAGTATAGAAATGATATATACATATATCCATTAAAAAATGCGTGTATATGCATATGGGAGAACAAAAATTACCCCATAAAAATAAAATGTTTAAAGAATCAAGAATGTAAAAATACTTCCTAAATGGAAATGTGATTTTTAATTCTAAAAAATATTTGTTTGAGAGTTCTTTTAAAAGCATTGAGAATTTCTTTGTGAACTGATGGGAAAACCATAGGGACTTCCGGACTACCTCCCGAGTACTAACTCATTCCGGTCCTTTGTAGTGTAGGCTTGCCTCTTCTCTTATTTTTTCACCGCTGGATCAACTCTCTCGTCATGACTCCCTCGTCAACCAGCTTCTTGATTTTTTCTATTAACGACCCCAAATTTCTTAGTGTCATGCCCCGACGCCTCAATATAGAATTCACATATACTGTATGGATCAAAACTGTGAGCAGATGAGCTAGGCGTAATCTTTATCGGCCTTTAGGTAAGGTACTAACCCTTGACCAGATGAGGCCATATGTCCAAGATGGAATGCTCCGAATATCTCTAAATATGTACTTGTTCGAGGAATTTTTCTCGGTGATTCGGAGGAATCTGCATGTCTTCTTCTCTTACGATCACGATAACCTTCGAAAGTGGTACCCATTTATCTATTTCTTTCCTTCTGCTCCTAGGCATGTATGGTCTTTTAAACTTAGGTCCCGAAGTGCATGTTTGATTCTCTCTCCGACTGTCATGAAGTCTTCAAAGCTGGCATTCATTTTCCCGAGCTCCTTATCAAAGAAGAAATAAGAAATGTGACATGGAAGCCACTTTCCTCTTCATCTACGGGAGGCTGCACCTGGGTTGCTAAACACAGACACATCAAAGCACATTCCTTGAAGCTTTCATCATGTTTCATCTACGTACCCTGGAGATACTGACGACTTGGTGCTAGGTCCAAAGCATATCATATCACGGTAGGTCATGCTAGACTGTCGGGGAAGTAGTGGATCGACAATTTTTCAATGTAGCTATCCATCTTGTTGCAGAATATGGTCATGTGAATCTTGGGGCATCTTGTTCTGTTATCATGCACAAATCTGGGAATCTTTAGAATCCGGAGGAACGACCAAATCAGGGTTTAAACAGAGCTTTCTTGCATCAAAGGCATCAAACTTATTTTTTCTCTCTCTTTTTCTCTCGAGTCCATCTTCTAATTGCTCGAATCTTGATTTTTGAGTGTGTTCAATTCTTTTATTCACGATAAAACTCTAATTATTCTTTGGATTACCCCTAAAAATTTTATGCAAGGTAATGATAATGTTATGTAAAATATGCCATGACTGTACAATGTAATGCAATGCAATCCTAAAATATAAACATGAATGCAGTAAGGTATTGATTCCAAAAGTGATCCCCATAGAACGATGTTCATTTAGGCCAAAAGGTTTCATTAAATCAGATATTAGATATTTACAGTTACTGATAACCTTCAGTGTCTACTTTCTTAACTTCATCCAGTAGTCCGGTCAGCTTGCCTCCGTGGTCCAACACTTGGTCCATATTCTGACTAAGCCTGCCACCTTGTTGAGCCGTCTTACCTGCTCGGGTAATATCGATCTTCGGGTCTTCATCTATCCTCTGCTTAGTCTTTCGTAGCTTGGAAGTTATCCTCCTTACTTTCCAGTTGAAGAGTGTTGGATTTTCATTGCTCTGTCATAAACTTGTTTCCAAAACTCTTGTTAATGGCTAAGTTATTCTGTAGCTCATCTCTGGAGACTGTCGTACCTATTCCCAATTTTCTTAAACTTTCCTGATAACAGCCTGACTTGATTCTCGCTTGACTGGTTTCTCTTCTTCCAATATTCTAAGTCGTCCTTCAACTGAACAACACCGTTCATCTATTCTTTAAAGGTGACCCAATCTGATATTCTTAAACACTCAGTAAAGCTTCTGGTGATCATTCTGCAAATTCAATTTTATCCAAGTTATCTCTATCTTATCTGAGCTGGCTGAACTCGAAAGAATATCCCTCTCTTGGGATGCCCCTATCTCCGATCTTCAAATTTAACTCGTTTTAGTGACCCACTCCAGTATTACTTAAACTCTATCCTGGATGTCGATTCTTCCTCGACTTTGCCCCTCGGGTGATTGTTAGGTCCCTATAGAATTGGGGAACTCCATCTTCGAAACCCAAAATTCTCATCGCGATAAGATCTTGAACTTGTTCCTCAGGGCCCCGCAATCCTCAATATTGTGACCCAAACTTCCTAAACGGTAACTACCTCTAGCACATGTGTCATAATCTCTCGGATAAGACGGTCTCTTCGCTAGAGACTTCACCGAGGTGATAAGGCTCTTCTCGATGAACTTTAGAAGTAGTTCGGTGTACCTCAAAGGAATCGGGATGTAATTCTTTTCATTACTTGCTTCTCGGGTTTTTTCTGGACCGAGCTCTACTTTTTGAAAGCCCGACTTAGACATATCTTCTTCCTGTTTATTGATGCGGATCACAAAATGGTTCAATTTGTCGTATTTGGCTGGCTTTGAGGTAGAATTCTGACTATCTTGCTCTCTATTCTGATCCTTAATCGATTCTTCTTTCGGTTCGATGGATCACTTACCTTTCGTCAAAGTATTCATCTGATTCATCACTTCTTCCCTCTACTTCTTTCAACTTTTGCACTTTAGTTTCCTCATTACCAGTACCGTGTCTCATTATCGTGTTTGACATGAAGTCTTCAGATGGTTCCTCTTTTATTGTCTCCGATCTTGTTCTGGAAAAAACCCTGGATCCGTGCCCTCTAATATCTGACCAGACGACCATTTGCCAATTATAAACGATTCCTGAGATTTGAGAAACCACTTCGAGAATCAATACCCTATAAATGCAAATGCGATGTTGATTCTCGACAGTCTTTAAAAAACTTTCAATAGAGAAAATGTTTGTTTACAAGAAATTAATAATGAATTACATATAACAATTGGATTTATTCTAGAGACTTTGACTTCGGAAAGCAAAACATGTGCTCCACGTCTTGACATCGTCTTCAGGATGATGGATGACTTCGTCTTCTCCTATTATTCTATTCATGGACTCGTGAAGTCATGATCTTTATTTTTGTGGCTTTTGAAAAGGACATCAACAAAGTGCATGCATAATGTAGACATGATCTTTTCTTCTGTAGATGTGGGTGAAAATGAATAATATGTCTAAATAGGGATGGATTCTATCGATCCTATAGAGTAGTTTAAAACTTTTGGGGGTTTAAATTAAAATTCTCAAGGATCATTTGGTTTAAAAATTTCCCCCTTTTTTATTATCAAAAAGTTTTAACTTACTTAAAAAATAAAACTTTTAGGTTTCTTTTTGTTATTATTATTATTCTGAAAGTTTTAGAAGGGAAAAAGATTCAAAGCAAAATAATAATATTTTCAAATTTTTTTAAAGGAGTTAAATTAAAATCCTTGAGATTTTTACAAAATGGTTAAATGTGAAGATTTAAAATTGGGGTTTTGTGGCCTTGACTGAATCTTCTGTGTCGCACGTGGCTTACTATCGTACCGTTTTCTTTCTCGATTGGTCTTTGCTCGGCCTAACTTGATACTGTAATATTAACGTTTCCGGAAAAACAGACTTTTTCTATTTTGAAAGCCTTTTAATGAGCTGTTCTTGAATCAACACCACATCATGATAAGAAACATGAATGCAAATAAAGGCGTTGATTCCGCTGGTAATCACCATGGGAACTAAAGGGTCCAGATTACAAAAAGGGTTCACATTACAAAAGGAGTCCCTATTACAAAAAGTCTTAATTACAAAACAAAGATCTACAGATAAGCCCTAGCTCTATCTCTTAGCTCCTCGATAGCTCTGAGCAACTTGATAAACCTTGGTGCTTCTTCCATGTCCGGGGTTACGAAAGGTTGAAGAGCCGCGGCTTTGGTAGCTAAGTCATTCACACACCTTGTAACTCGTTGTATGTCCACCATCAGGGTCTCGTGTGTATACTTTGGCACTTCACGCTTGCTCGGCAAATTGTTACCTCAGATCTGTTGATTAATCTCTGACCAATGTCGCACGACTGGATCGATGTCGTCCTTCTTAAGACACTTTTTTCCATGATGAAAGATTTTCTAATCGGGCAAACCACTTGAATCAATGCCTCTATGTAATGTGGATGCAATGATAATGCAACAAAAGTATGTGTAAAATAAAAATAAAAATAAAACACAAAAAGAAATGAGTTAGTACCGGATAAAAATAATAAATACATAAGTAAAAGGACAAATTAAATAAGGTAAACAAACAAAGCAACCCTATTTATCATGTCTAAAACACCTAAGGTTATCCGAATGGCTCTAAAGGGGTGGGATTCTATATGTTCACTACATGCAGTGTTGGTGCTAAGAGGTACCTGAATTGTCCTCGTTGTCCTCTACTAAGAGTAGCAAGGCCCTCGATCATCACCCATTATAGGCTCCTTTCAACCGGGTTCAATTCAGGGGGACCCATTCACGTATGCCTGCACGAAGGAACTATATCCTTAAGAAAGTATAAGGTACTCGAGCCCCGAAGGTACTTGCTAGGCCTACACGGAGGAACGATATCCTCACAAAAGCATTAGCGTTCCTCCCCACTTAAAAAAAGACGGGTTTATATGTCATATTTTAAATGCGTCAAAATAAACGCGCAATTATAACCGAATGTTAGTTTAATTGTCACTTTAATCCGAAATTTCTAATATTAATAAAACGATAGTTATTTAAAAAGCTTGAATCTCATTTTGTTCTTGAAAAAAACAAAAATTGGTCCCCAACGGAGTCGCCACCTGTAGCGATGTCCGTTTCGCTAAAAAAAAGGTATTTTTATTTATTGTTTTGTTTTGAAAATAATGTCTTCCGTGGGGTTTTAAAGAAACCGCGTTTTATTTAAAAATTGGAGTCGCCACCGGCCACTTTAAGGTAGGTCGGACCCCGTAAAACCATAGATTTGAAAACTTGTTGGGTTCGGGAGTCAGTTACGGATGGGGAAGGATTATCACCCCCACACCGCCCAAAATTGGTACTTTAATAATTACTGTTTTATTAATATTAGACTTTCCGGATTAAAGTGACGATTAATTTAAAACTCGGCTATAAGTGCGGGTAAATTTTAAAAGCCCCGTTATCCAAGAGTAAACGCCCAACCACCATCACTACGCCTGATACCGGCTCCGTTTACGCCTGGATAAAAAGGCACTGCATTGACAATTTATATTCCATTATGCAACTTAAAATATAGCAAATAAAAATAAATACAATGCGATAAAAATATAAATAAATACTAACATAATAAAATATTAATCTAACATAAATAAAATGCTAATCTAAAACATACATATATAAATATTAATCTAACATATAAATAAAAAACAAATCTAACATAAATAAAAACATTCATTCAAAACATTAATTTAAAACATAAATAAATACTAATATAAAATATAAATAAACATACAAACTAAAAAGAACACTATTTTAAATTAACTAATACTTCATTAAATCATAAAAATTACAAAACAAATAAAAAGGGAAGAAAATATACCTAACTAGGAGCTCGAATGACGAACCCCGACTGAACCCCACCGAGATCTACCATGACCTCTCCAAAAATATTAACTAGATCAGATTCAAAATAGGACCCCGATCGAACCGGTTAGGACCGAGGACACTGCCACGGTCCTTGGCTAGCCGGGAACCTAAGGCCCCTTATTTGGCCGTGCCACTGCCGATTCATGCTTTCAATCCCCCCATGCCTCATGTTTATAGGCAAATGGGGGTTGCTTGGGTGACGTGGAGAGCTTAGCTCCACACAATATTTCCTTTTTTTGCTTTTTTAATTTAATTTTTTATATTTACTTTTTTTACTTTTTATATTATATTTTTATTTTTATTTTTTTCATTTTTCATTAATTTTATATTAATAATATTACTATTAAAATAATACTATAACATTAAAACCCGGTCAAAAATGAGTGATTACAATATGTAACCTATATGTGATTGCTAAAGATGAATGCAACTAAACATGAAACTAACAAGAAATCAACACCCCCAAACTCGAGAGAAGCATTGTCCTCAATGCATGTAAAAGTGAAACAAGATTTAAAAGAAACTAAATTAAATGAGTTAGTCGGAGAGGTCGTCACCTCGAGTGATAAGTTTCCTTCGTGTCATTTGCTTGATTCATATTCCGGTCGGTGATTGAATGCTTGTGGCTGGTAGCGCATGAATAACATTGCTTTGATTTGATCCATGTTTGCTGAGGCAGGTTCACTTGCCTGGGCATCAGTAGTTGCCGAAGCCATTGTTGTTGCCGAGGCACCGTCAGTTTCTGTTGCCGTGGCAACTGCTGAGGTAGTTGTCGGGGCATCCTCTGTTGCGGTTGCCGTGGTAAGTAGTCGGCAGTGAATTTTCTTAGCACGGTGGTTGTGAGTCTTGTTGTGGAAAAGAAAAGAAAACAAATAAAACCTAGAAACTAAAGATAATGAAGAAAAATAAAATAAAATATCTCCTAAAAATTCCAAAAATAAATAAAGAAAAAAATAACCGAAAATAAAAAAAAAGTTCTAAAAATTAAAAACAAAAATTAAAAATTCTTATAAAGATCACATTTCATGCATCTTCTAAGGTTACTGCATATCCGAGAAAACTTGAGGAGGGTCATTTTCGATACTTCTTATAGTCCATCCGCACCCTTCATCGAGTGACAATATTGCCCAAAAAGAATTGGGCCAATGTGCTCGCAGCTACTCCCCTTTGTGTTACCATGGTGGAGGTGTCTTTCTTCCGTGTTCCCTTATAGTCTATGCACATCTTCCAACTTGCTACTGTTCTTGAAGGCACAAATATATTAATAGAAAAAATTATATCCATTCCCAACCATTCAATTACCTCATTCTTGTCGACTTCTATCATGGTTGGATGTAGCCTTTGTTGTCGTGGCAATTGCTGCTCAAGCCAATTGCCATGGCAATCAGTCGCTAAAATTTGTTGTAAGTCAAGGGAAAAACCAGTTTTATGAAAAGCTTCATGAGTACAAACACCATTTTCTTTAGGCTTCTCAAACATCTCCATCAGTGATGGCTTCAAATCTACCAGCGTCGGTTCCTCAAAGAATACTTGTAATAGAGGAGGTGAGTTTTTAAAGAATTCAAAAGGTTCAACCATCATCTGTTCATATTCCATTGGCAAAGTATTGTCATCTCGTTGATCTTGCATGTGGTCGTGCAATTGCCGTGGCAAAGGTGGATGCGAGCAGTCTGCTATAGCATTACTCTTCTCAGCCTCTCGGTATGTTGTCGCGGCGTTGCTCTGTTCAGGCTCCTCAATCATTGCCGAGGCAATTTGTTGCTCAGGCTCATCATGTGTTGGGCAGTCTCTCTCATTGGCATCCTCTTGACTTGGGGGTTCTATTTGTTCCCCACACATCAGGAACCTCTCTTCGCATTGCTCCTTATCCTCTTGCCTTGGGACGTCAGTATCCCCATGAATGGATTGTTGGTGCATGTTATCCAAGGCATAAGTGGATCTCCTTAATTGATCTTCTGAATCCCTCAAGGGTGCATCCCACTAAGCTATCCTCATATTCATGGACTTTGATAGCTCTCGAATCTCTTCAATTGATCCGTCAAGTCTAGCCAAGGAAGCTAGCAACGTTTCCTCCAAGGAATTGGAATGCTCTTGGATAGGACTATATTGCCATGGCATATCTGATGCTACGGAAAAATTATCATGGTAAAAAAAATTGAGCTTTTTGATCATACCATCAAGGATTTTGCCGTTGGTTCTATCTATGGTCCTCCATGTAGTCATATCCACCGAAAATGTGAGGGCAATTTTCAAACACATGATGTTCTCCACACATAGCACAAAATTTTTCCACGATATAGGCTCTTCTCGGTTGGTATAGGTAATCATCAAAATGTGCAAGAAACTCTTGATTGGATTGATTCATATCTTCCAACATCAACTCTTGAATAGATCGGCTTTTATTTCCCGACATGTTGATGCCCCTTAACTTGTAGCGTACCAATTTTTTTTGATAAAAAAACAAAAAGGAAAGTTAGTAAAACTAAGAGAAAAAAATGCAATAACAAAAACAACTAACACCAATTGACAATCCCCGACAACGGTGCCAAAAACTTGTTGCGCGTAATAAGTGCTACGCAAACGGTGCAAGTATGCACGTCGCAAGTAATAAAGTGATACGAGTATCGAGTATCGTCTCCACAGGGATTGGTTTGGGCCACTTTGCTTAAGTTACTGCACTGTGAAAATAAAAAAACAATTGATAATAGAGGTTCTAATTAACGAGAAAACTAAGAGCAATAAACTAAAAGAATAGATGAAATTAAATAAGAGAGGGAATATGCCAGGTTATCGTGAGTTGAGGAGTGATAACCGATTGGATCGTCTTGGTAAAAGAGTGCAAGGGCAACTTAGTTGCCGTGGCAACTTGCGCAGCGGGGTTGCCTTGGCAACTAATCGACGGTTGCCTGGGCAACTGTTTGGGCGACTGGGTAGCAACTTCAAGGTTCGGCAGAGCGTTCTTCAATGTTTTTTTCTTATCCCTAAGTTGAAACTCTAGCTATTTGCGCATGCCTTGACAATAAATCTCTGCGTGAATCAAGGGTGAACAACAACCAATCTTGCGCTCCTCTTAGCCGTTGAAATCCTTAACTTATTCCTAAGCCGAATTAATCTTCACTATCGATAGATTGAATAAAGACCATACTCATTTGTTTCTTAAATCTAACTCTCCTGATATTAGATAAATAGATAGAATTACGAGATCTTCTCCCAATTCACTCGCAAACAAGAATAAAAACCAAGAATGAGTAAACCTTGAATTGAAAGTGCAAACTCTTATTACCTAAACAAAATCTAATTGTTTCTCACAACCACAAAACGCAATAACCCCAACCAATCAAGTTAGTTCATGGTTGGGCTCAAAAGATATACAAAGAATAATCCACAAACCATGAATCTAATAGAAGCAAAGAAGAAGAAGAAAAAGAAATTGATCAGCTCTCTCTCTTGTCCCTCCTTGTCGATATCTCTCCCATTTTTCTCCTTAAGTTTGACGGCTTGGTCTCCTTTAAATAGGAGATGGCTAGGTCAAAATCTTTCTTGAGTTTGAAGTTAAGTTGGAATTAAATACTTTAAAAGAATATAATTCTTTATTATATTTAAATTCCTTATAGATCTTCTCCTATCTTTTTGGGATTTAATTTCTCTTTGACCTCTTCATGGAAATCAAACTCCATTGGGATTTAACTTTGCTCCACGTCATCTTGGGCTTATCTAGTCATCAATTTCGACTGCCATATCATCTTATCCCTTATCAAAAATTGCCCTGGCAACTAGCTCGACATTTCCTTCATGCATTGCCCTGGCAATTGCGTCGGCATCTCCTTCATGCACTGCCCTGCCAACTGGTTCCGGCCTTGTTTAGGCAAGTGATTCCGCGCACACACAAAAATACACCAAAGTAGTATCTTTTTCCACAAAAATCACCAAGTTATGTAATCAAGCTCAACGGTGGAAAGAACCATGAATTAATGCATGAATGACTAATTATGCAACTAATATGAGCCAAATTCTAACAATAATATGAGTAAAAAGGGTAATAAAAATAGTACTTTTGAACACTTAACAGTAACCTTAATTGAACGGGCTTTATCAGATTGGTGGGTTCAAACTAATTGGACATTTAATTAATAAGGTTGACGATACATCGGACCATAGATTAAGCCGACATCGAATAGGCCTGATTGCCGTGTTAATTTAAGGTTCGAATCCTGTATGTCATCTTTATGCATGGTGCAAGCAGTTAAGGAATGATGCAATGGCTTTGTTAAGTTTTAATTCTTTTTCGAGTCAGTAAGGATTAATTCAAATATTTGGTCAACATCCTTTAAGCTCATACTATTGCGACCCAAATACCGGAACTAATGAATACCTCCCCTTATTGTGATCTGAATTAATTAATGTGTAATCAAACATTCGAGTCACATGAATGACAAAAGTATGAGAGGGCAAACAAAAGGCATAAAAGATAAGCACACAAGGCCTACCCTTAGTCCTAACCTAAAAAGACCCAAATTATTGAAATTCAATTAGTGACCTAACTGTTAATTAAGTGATTCTAATATTTAATCCTAAACTAATTAGCTTTAAATGACAAAGACCCTAACAAATTATGATAATTAATCAGGAATTCAAGCGTCGGTCTAAGTTTGAAATTAATTTTATCCTAATCCATTTAAGAAACATTCAATTAATTTAACGAATTTAACATTTACTATAATGAGCCAAGAGCAAATTAAAATTCATTAGGTTAATCCGGACGTTAATCTAACCAAGGCCCTAATGAATCTAAATCTATAATTAATTAATTAATTTAGGAATCACGCCCCTATAAGACGAGCACAAGATTTAAATTAATCCAATTAATCCATTTAACCTAATCTAAAGCCCAAAAAAACTAGGCCCAAGACCTAAGGCCCAAAATCTAAAAGCCCAAAACTTAACTAATCAAACAAACTAGGCCTAAAACACCCAAAGGTCCAAACTTATAAGCATATACAATAAAAACACATTAGATTAAAATTACATTATACATTAAAAACGTATTTAAGAAAATTATGTGTATTATACCTTTTTGGAGGTTACATATATTATACATTCAAAAGGACTACGTTATATATTCAAAATAAAAGGGCTATATATTTTATTATAAGCTTTATGAAACTACATATAAAGAAAAATTATAATATATTATATTAAAAGTTATATCTTATATATTTTATAAAGAAAACTATATATCATATCATGTAAGAACTACATGCTATATAGAACTATATTACACTTTAGATATATAAGAAACTATGTGCTACATACTTTGTAAAAACATATTATATATTACCCTATATAGGTAAATATCACACATGTACGTATGTTGGAATTGTATATAAACTACAAAGGTTTATGAAAAAACTAAATATAAATTACATCACATAATATAGATTAGAGCAAATGAACATTTTATTAATCAGATTTGGGCTAATTTAAAAGACTTGGAAAAGGGTACCATCAGTCCACTGGTTTTGGGCTTTCAAACTGGCATGTGCTGAAAAGGAAGGTCGGGTCGGTTCCTGATTGAATAAAGATCATACTCATTCGTTTCTTGAATCTAACTCTCCCGATGTTAGATAAATAGATGAAGTTACGAGATCCTCTCCCAATTCACTCGCAAACAAGAATACGAACTAAGAATGAGTAAACCTTGAATTGAAAGTGCAAACTCTTATTACCTAAACAAATTCCAATTGTTTCTCACAACCACAAGACACAAAAATCTTAGCCAAATAGATTTAGTTCATGGCTAGGTTCCAAAGAAACACAAAACAAAGAATTCCTAGCATAAACCTAATGGAACAAAGAAGAAAAAGATAAATAATGGTTGAAGCCTCTTTGTCGATATCTCCCCCTTTGATCTTGTCGAAAATTCTCTCATCTCTCCTCCTCTTGGAGTTGACGGCATGGTCTTTAATTTATAGGGCTAGGTCAAAGTCTTTTTTGAGGAATTTAGTTCTAGAAGGAGTTTAAATATAATAAAGAATTATATTCTTTAAAGATAATTTAATTCTACGCCATCTTGGGCTTATCTAGTCATCAATTTCGACTACCATATCATCTTATTCCTTGTCGAAAATTGCCCTAGCAACTAGCTCGGCATCTCCTTCATGCATTGCCCTGGCAACTAGCTCCAGCCTTGTTTTGGCAAATGATTCTGCACACACACACAAAGCACACCAAACCAGTATCATTTTCCACAAAATTAAGCAAAATATGAAATCAAGCTTGTCCACCAAGGAAACGATGCAAACATGCATTAATGACTAATAATGCAACTAATATGAGCCTAAGTCTAGCAATAATATGAATAAAAAGGGTAATAAAAATAGTACTTTTGAACACTTAACACACCTTCAAACTTGAACTATTGTTTGTCCTCAAGCAATGCAAACTAATAATTACTCGCCAAGACTTCAATTTTCACAAACTTTGCTTTGAACTTGATTTCAATTCTCAAAACCGTGGCACAAAGTATGATTGGCTTTTCTTTTTTCAGAAAACTTAGGAGTTACTCGGAATCAAACTATAATGCTTGTGAGTGTGTGTGGAGTTGTGTGCAACTTGATTTTTCGAATTCTATGCAAATAAGAGGTTTTCAAATTACTTCATTGGGTTCTTTTAACATGTTTTAACTAGAGCTGTTTTAGGCACCTATAGTGTTTTGTTTTTAGTTTTCTTAAGTTAATTAATTTATTTGACTAGAACCAGTTTCGGGCACCTCTAGCGATCAATTTTTTAGTATATACTAGAGTCAATTTCGGGCACCTCTAGTGATCAATTTTTATCACATACTATAACTAATTTCGGGCACCTTTAGCATTCATCCAATTTTTATTCTAATCCCCATATTTTTTAACTATCAACCTAAGTTCGTAGAATTTCTTAAATCAATCAAGCCACAACAGTGTTTTATCAAGTTTAGCATCATAGTAAGATCCTAAATGTTTCTATGTTTATCCTAGAATAAAAAGTTCTATCAATTAAGTAAATTGGCAAAGTCATCATCGGATATTCATCAAATCTAGGCAATTCTTGTTCCGACTAAAGGCATGGAAAGCAATTTATGTATTCTAAATGCAATGCTTAAGATGAATGCAACTAAAAATGGTAACTAACTAATAACAATCCCCCCAAACTACAGTGAGGCATTGTCCTCAATGCATAGAACAAAGAAAATAAAAAATAATAAAAATAAAGAAAAGTAAAATACAAATGAGGACTTACTCTAAGAGTTCGTCGTCGTGGATTATTAGTTTCTTTTTGGTCGGTGTCTTGATTCGTTTGCTTGAACGTGGTGGTTGCTTTCTTGTTGCCGATGGTGGAATCGATCCTCGTACGGGGTTGTCCTCATCATCCTCTTCATCAATGTCATTGGCTTTTCGCTTGAGCTTGGAGGATTCGATTGGTGCGGTCTTTGTTGGTGTAATGGAGGACTCGTCCGAATCTGAGAAACCAGACAATAATTTAGTATGAGTTGCTTCGGGCATATATGCTTTACCTTTAGCTTTTGTCGTGGTTGCCGGGGCGTCTTTAGCTTTGGTTACCGTGACATCTTCAGTGTTGGTTGTCGTGGCAACGGCTTGGGCAGGCGTAGTGTAGGTTGCCGTGGCAGCTGCTTCATTGGTTGTCGTGGCAAGGATTTCAGCAGGAAATATTGGGAATGACACGCGGCTGTCTGGGTACTTTTTCAGGATGACTTAGGTGATAGCATTGTTGTGATCCTTCATGTACCGCATGAACATTAGTTGTCGGTCTTCAATTTACCTAAGTCAGTTCGCCAACAGTTGTAAGAGTGCTTCAAGTTGTCCTGGGTTGATGGCCGAGTTACCCGGGCATTAGGGGTTGCCGAGGCGGTAGGAGTTACTGCGGCAATTGAAGGCGTTGAGGATTTTACCGGTGTCTCTCCCATTAGCTTTTAGATTCATGCTCGATTCCAATCGGACTTTGGTAGGGCCTTTTCATCAGTGGACGCACTTGGGACATGCATCTCCTTGCAAAGATTGGAAATTAAACAAGTGAAGAAAAGAGAACGCTTGTCTTTTGTGCTATATACAAAAATCTCATCACAAATAATTTTTTCAATGTTAATGATGCGAGTATGCAAGATATAATGTATGAGCAAAAGACGAAGTGTATCAACAATGGTATTGTGTGTTGTGAGCATTAAAGAAGTTTTAACAAACTTAGTCCATAATTTTGCCTCGAGTTTAAGCCGAAGGCGATTTACCTTGCCCTTGTATTTACCGTCGTTCCATTGAGTTCCCGGTAGAGTGAGTTCTTGAAGCACCTTGTCGAGTTGCTTGGGCGTGAGTTGATCAACAAAGGCTTGATGCTCGTCATTCTCAATGTAGAGCCCGTAAAAGGTGTTGATGTTTTCGGGGCTTATGAGTATAGCCTTTTCACGAACAAAAACATAAGGATTATCCGGGTTAGGTGAGTGAGCATATAATTCTCTTTACCCATGAGATGTTACCCGGTTCTGATTGATGGAAAAAGATTTGCCACTTTTGATGTGCAATCCTTTCGAAGATGAATGGTTAAAGGCCAAAATCTTGATGAGAGTTGGAGTATTCAAAGCCTTGTTCTTCGCAAATCTTCCGGCTTTCAAACTTGGAATGAAATCTTTCTTGAACCACCGGTGTAGCAAACTTCTTGTATCTTGGTTCTTTGGAGGAACTTGGATGAACCAAAAATTCAATTTTGGATGCCATGGATGATCTTGGTTGTGAGTTGGTAAAAACAAAGAAAAGAAAGCAAAAGAAACTAAAGAGTTGCAAGATGAAAAGTAGGAATAGGTTTCTTAGAAGTTAAGGGTGATGGGTTATATAGAAAAGATAGATAGTAAATATAGTGGGTGGGATTAATTTTGGAATAAAGAAGAAAGGGGTTTTGATTTAGGGGAAGGGTGACGGCTAGGGGGTTTATTTAGGGTAAAGTGGAGGCTTAATATAAGCCTTAGATTCAGCCCATTAATTTCCTTGTTGAAGAAATTTCCTTCTTGAATCAAAATTCCTCTTTTATCTTAAACTCTTTTTCCTACAATTCAAAAACAAATGAAATAAAGATTAAAATTAAAGATAAACTAATAAAAGAAAATAAATAAAGATGTGCAAAGAAATTCTTAAACTTAAAAAGATAAATATGAACGAAAGATGTAGTTTTAATCTTAAAGAAAATAAATAAATTTATTCTAAAAAGAAAAAATAATAACCGAAATTAAATAAAAAATAGTTCAAAAAAATAAAAGAAAAAGAAAAAGAAAAAGAAAATATTGAAATGAGAGAATGCTCATGCATCTCCTAAGGTGACCACTTCTTTGTTACTTTCCACATGAGCACCGTTGTAGTGCTTCAATCTTTGTCCATTAACTTTGAATTCATGTTCGTCAGTGATGGACTTGATTATCACGGCACCATGAGAGAATGGTTTGACAACTTCGAATGGCCCCGACCATCTTGATTTCAGTTTTCTCGTAAAAAGTTTTAGCCGAGAATTGAATAAGAGAACTAGTTGCCCTGGCATGAATTGTCGCGGCAATAGTTTCTTGTCATGCCATTGCTTTGTTTTCTCCTTGTAGATTCGTGCATTGTTATAGGCGAGTGCACGAAATTCTTCTATCTCATTGAGGTCCAACAAACGCTTTTGTCCGGCACTTTCCCAATCCATATTAACGGTATTGATTTCCCAATATGCCTTGTGTTCGATTTCCACCGGTAGATGGCATGTTTTGCCATAGACAAGTCGGAAGGGAGACATACATAAGGGTGTTTTGAATGCAGTGCGATATGCCCAAAGTGCGTCATCTAGTCTTACTGACCAATCCTTCCTATAGGGATTTACAACTTTCTCGAGTATACCCTTCAATTCCCGGTTGGAAATTTCTGCTTGCCCATTGGTTTGTGGGTGATATGCTGTGGAAATTTTGTGAGATACACCAAAGCGTTGTAACATCTTGGCGATGAGTTTGTTGTCGAAGTGATTGCCTTCATCACTGATAATTACCCTACAATAAAACCTTTTATTTGTTTATTTTGTTTTCGAAACTTCTCTTTGCTTCATTAACTATTTGTAAGAATAGCTCGCCTCTAGATTTCTCAACTATCTTTGTAACAGTGAAAAAAGAGAGGAGCGGTTGGTAATGGTATCTCAGAATTAGTCAATTCGGATGAGCGTATGGGCCGTAGATGTTGATTTGACAACCAGGATATGGGGCACTTCTATTTGAATGACCATTTTCGCTAAACTTCGCTAGGCCCCTATTGGGCTTTGGGACCTGTAGGAGACCCAATGTTAATCACATTCGCGTGTCGCACTTATTTTTCTGTTTCTGGTGTCAGGTAGTTGATACATGTTCATCTTTTACTATGATATTGCACCTCAACCGTTATTGGATGTCCGTCTAATCTCATGATTGCAAAATGAATTGGCTCATACTATCAGTATTTAAAATAACGCAGCTGTTTCTGATTCTGTGAAGTTCATGCGAAAGGATTATCTGAATAACTTACAGAACAAGAAATATTTTTACTGAACAGGAGATGCAAGAACATTTGAATAGAAACTTTGTAATAAGCAAGATTGACTCTCTGATGCTGGTAATGCTGAATTTTTCCACCCCAAATCATGTTGCTCGTTGCTATTTCACTATAAGTTATGACTGTGATTTTAAGTATCTAACTCAGGAATGAAATTGGAGGACTCGAGGATCAAGTTATAAAATCATAGAAAGTAAAAAACAAACTAGTAATAAACCAATGGATGGGCTATGTTGTTCAAGAAAATGAGAAATGTAATTTACAGTCATGAAGAAGAAAAATGGGGAATGAGGATACAGACTTGCAAAATAAGCTTAAAAACATTCGGTTCGTCAAGTCCTGCATATACATAAATCTCGGAAATGCCAATTTGGTGGTTTCTTATTTGGTTTAAATGAAGGTAGGTCTCTAATTTCCTTATGAATTTGACTATTTGGCTAGCCATCTTCTTCCTTGAACTGCCTCCAATGTTTAGTGTCAGCTCAACTTCAGTATTTTGTCAGATGGTTGATTCTGGAGTTCATCAGAGAGCTAGGCTCTGCTTCGTCTTCTGAATCACAGTTTTTGCAGTGTCAGTATCACTAGAGCAACTGCCACTCCCGAGTCCCATACCTTGAGCTCTTATCACCTTCAAAATAAAAAAATATTCCCGCGAGTAGCTTGTGTTAAATATCAGAAGAAACTCAGGATCTGTTTTGTTGAATTTCTTTTTTTGTTATTTTCACCACCACCACGTTCAAGTGATAACAGCATAGGGCTTAACAGACTTTAACAAACTATTAGTTAAAACAGTTTATATTCTCTTATATGAAGATATCTTCATTGTGTTTCTGACAGAATCCATGACATGTCTTTCAAGGCTCTTGTTGGAAGGAGCTCTTTAACTAAAGATGCCCACTTTCTTTCATTATTATTTGATTTGCTGTTTGCACACACCAATCCATAAAATCAGCATACACGGTCATTCTGTATTTGAAAAATAATGATGACACAACATAATACAAGCTTCTTTAGTGTTTCGACCGCATATAATTTGGTTGACAGGCTGTGAAAGAAAAAGGGCGGACTATCTCTGTGGTAACGAAGGTGTTTTGTAGAAGACCAAAGAGTTAAAAATGGGAGCAGGTGTTATATAATACTAATAGAAACAAATGAGAGCCCCGAAAGAGGAGGAAGAAGAGGAGAGGAGGAGGAGATGATAATATTTCAGACAAATTCTCTCAACATACATGGAAAGCAAGCATAGATATACTTCATTAGTCACATTGCATTGGATGAATGAGCGAAGGAATTTAAAGACATATGTGAAAGAGATGCCCCTCCGTACTATACCAAATAATAAATTAATCAAAACTCTGATAGGGTAGGAAATACTAATACTTGTACATTTTGTTGGAACATATCAGATGTGCCATTTATCCAACCGTGGAGTAGAGCTACACTGTAAAACTCCACGTCATCCACAGTCCCAACCAACAAAAACAATTCATTTCATTAATTTTTTCCGTGTCATATTTTTACAAGTGAATCTTAACTTGGTAAAAATTGGTTTTTAATTTAATTTACAGTAAATATGAGTGGAGATTTCACTTGGTTAAAATATGACAAAAAAAATTAATGAAATGTATGATTTTTATTGGTTAAGACTATGAATAACGTGACGAACCGAGCTTATGATATAATTTCTCAGCTACGCTAGCCATGTGTTGTCCTCGATTGCCTACACCACCGTATCTTAGGGTTATTTCTCATATGTCTAGTGATATTTTGCTACCTCGATTTTATATTTAAAAAAATTTATATCATTTATTTTACGATTCAGAATAAATAAGATAACAAGAATAATCTGAATAGTCAAATGCTTTAAACTTATTTATCTTGTTACAAAGTGGCGCGGTAATCGAGAACAATAAGAATTTAAAAACTAAGAGGTAATTTAATAATAGAACAAGGTAACATGTATGAGATGTGAACGAGTGGAGAAAAGGATGAAGGGCATTGGAAATTGATTTATTTTGAGGCTTTGAGAAATGAGAGGTCAGCTTTTCTTTTCTTATTTAATTTACCTTCCCATGACATTTCAAACACACACCCCCGTTCATAGTTCGATAATGGGCTCATTTATCTGAAAATTGGTTTCACAAGTTGGGCCTTAGCGGGTTTGATCCACTCCTAAGCTGAGATCAGTTCCGTTGACCTCGGCAACCACTGTGGCCATTCATGCCAGATTTTATCTTATCAACTCCCAGGCACAGGCCATATCCATCCAAATTCAATCACTTTTTCTAAAACAAGTATGGTTTAATCTAGAATTCCCCCTTCTTTACTAATTATCGAACAGAAATGAGTGCAATCTCCACACACGCACAGGCAAGACAAATCGCAGCATTGAATTTGAACCCACTCCTCTATTCATCTAAACAAGCACTGCATCTGCCTCCATGTTTATCTCTCTTTAAGGTTCCGATTTCAGTCCTTTACTTCTTACAGTTTCACCCCTTGGTCTCCAATGCAATCTCTGCTTAACTGCCTACTTTTTATCTTTAGAACCCCATCTCAGGTTCATCTGGATTATCCTCCAAGGACAACGCTTTCCTCAGGGGCCAATTTAACAGCACGCAATTTCTGAATTTTTATGCAAGCCGTACTCGGAGAAAGCAAAGAGGTAATTATAATGTAATTACTCTCCATTTGTTGCTAATGTTTCTAGCGGTTTACATAAATTCGTTTGTGGGTTAATTACATTGCTATTCCTATTTGAATCGTTTAAGTTTTAAATACCCTGTCTGATTATGCTCAGCCACTGAGCTTTGAGTTAATGAAACCAACTAAAAAATCTGAAGGAGGTTTCATTTTTCCAATACCAAAGGGCTTGTTGTTTCTCCCAGCTGTGTGCTTCCACTGACTGAGGAGAATGTAGAGAAGGTGTTGGATGAGGTGCGTCCTGGCTTAATGGCTGATGGAGGAAATGTGGCCTTGCATGAAATAGATGGCCTCGTCGTGGTCTTGAAGTTGCAAGGCGCATGCGGTTCGTGTCCAAGCTCCACAATGACCCTGAAGATGGGAATCGAAACTCGCCTCCGAGACAAAATACCTGAAATTATGGAAGTGGAGCAAATCATGGACACTGAGACAGGCCTTGAGCTAAATGAAGAGAACATTGAAAAGGTTACATAACGGAGACCCTTTTTTATAGCTTTATTCTTCGTGCATTTACTTGATAAACGGTTGAATAAACAAATGGGAATACTCAAACCAATAAATTGTTTACCTGTGTCTTGCTGAAAGATAGGAAGAAAAGTGTAGTTTAAAGGTTGTTCAGTAAATTGAGAACTGTCAATATGTAACTTCATAGAGTTGAATTTTAGTATTTTTGGTTTCTTTTATATTCTTGTCCAAAAGGTGGTAAAGAAGTTGGAAATAATATTTTTGACAGAAAAACTACAGAATCTACTGTTAAATGGTGCTGCCATAATCAGTATAAATTTCAGATGCTCATTATTAGTCTCAATTTGTTATTCTTTTCTTGACAATGAATATTGTTTTGTGGTAGAGAATGAAGTTAAACATGTAAACAAAGCGCTGAAGCCAAGTTTTTATTGCAGGTTCTAGATGAGATCAGACCATACCTGGTAGGTACAGGAGGCGGAGAACTTGAGCTTGTGGAGATAAATGACTATGTCGTAAAAGTTCGGCTAACCGGGCCTGCAGCTGGAGTGATGACTGTCCGTGTTGCTTTAACTCAAAAATTAAGGGAAAAAATACCTGCTATTGCAGCTGTTCAACTGCTTGAATGATAGAAAACAATCAGGAACATCATTTTTGTAAAGCTGAAAATACCATTCATTGCCTTTATATATATATATATTGATGGCAACTATAACTGCACTTTGAAATCGTTACATGAAAACACTGAGCTTTTCTGGATTGAGGGACTGCTTTCCCCATTATTTGGAGACGTTCGCCAGTAGACCACATAAAATGAATATAGATGTGTTGTTTATATTCTGATCATATGGCCTATTGGAACAGGATTGGTCATTAAGTCCTTGTATGAGACAAATGTCAATAAATTTCTCGTCTCGGACTAAGGCATGTTGCTATTTTTGTTCCATTAACTTGTAATGAACTCATGTTTGTTAAATGTTTTTGTCATCTATTTGCTAATAGTCAGTAGTCACCATCTTCTTCTCTGGATCCAAAGAATGTCCCGACAACAGTACCAATAAACAAAAAGAAGAGAAGAGTTCCACTTCCAAACCATAACCCCCAACTAGAGGTGAGGCGGCTGGTGGATTGATATATATATATATATTGCCTATTGGTCCTGAATCAGCATTTTCCGGCAAAGCTTTGATTGAAGTAGGATCAAAATCTGGCTAAAGCTAAAACGAAATAATCAGTATACTTCTCATTTGGGTTCACAATAATTGATATAGTTGCAACGTGACAAATTAACTTTGGAGGATTATTTACAGCTCCTTTCTGCATGGTCCCAATATCACTTGTAGTGTCTCATTATTGTTTCGTAAACATAAATGGATGCCAAAACTACTGGCCTAAACGATTGACCTGCAACTCGTAGAACACAACATCAAGCACCATGTATCCGCTTTTGTTCCTTCAATTAACCTTTTTTTTAATGTTGTTGAGATTTTGTTCAATGTTTTCATGCTACCGCTATAGCCACTTGGTTAAATTGTCATGCCAATCACCAAGTTACAAGAATAACAGGTCACCCAACCATATACTTCCATTTTGGTTTAAAACAGTTTTCTTTCCATTTTTCTCGATAATGAAATTTAAGTTTTTTTCTATGATATACTTGCTTGAAAAAATTATATCAAAACGTCCATTTTATTGGATTTTTTTTAATTCGATTGATACTTTGAAAATTTAATAGGTTCAAACGTAATTGCATCCAATCTAAGAGTTTTATATACAATGCTTATCTCTCTTTGGCATTGACAGATCGAGCTAAATTCAATCGATTATGAACGAAAATTTTAACTTTTGTTTTAAGGATAAATGGATCCTTAATTTGTTTTTTTTTTCTTTTAAATGAAATTATAATTTGTGATAATAATAATAATATATTATAAATAATAATTATATATTTTTTTAAAAGTAGATTTTGACAAATAATAATCGCTAATGAGTGAGTTGATGGAAAAAGACATTGAAAATAGGAATTCGGTCTTATATTTAATTATGATTATTAGATAATTTTGAATCGAATCAATGAATTAATAGTGTTAACCTTAATTTGAAAAATTATATTAATTAGATTATCTCGCATCGAAATATTTAAAGGACAAAATATAACATAAATTTGACAACCACGTTACTGTTTTATCATTTTTGAATAGTTTAAAAGTGATTACAATGTAATATAGTTCGTGTCTCCTAAGATGAACATCGTCTGTTTTTCCACTAAACACTTGTTGCGTTCAATCATGAATTTGATTCTTAAAATATTTTTTTGAACGGTTTAAAATATGTTTTTTAAAATAATATATATAATTGAGGTTAAGATTAGGCTTAAAAGTCTAAATAAAAAGTGTTAATGTCACTGAATAACTAAAACAATGAGATTATCAATTTAAATATTTTTTTATGGACTAATATGAATAAAACTTTTGAATTTGGATATTACAAATTTAAATTTAGTGTAGAATTTTCCTACCGTTACAGGCTTATAGCTTTTGAGTAATCCGATTGTTTGCAATCCTTTTGAGATTTCACCAGACGGTCTTCACTTATTTATTACTAGGGTAAATTACACGACATATCACTCAATTATGATCACTGATTCGAAAATGCTATCGAATTTTAAAAAACTTTAAAACTAATACTAAATTTTAGTTTGTGACTCGAAAATATCACTCTGTTGTTAACTCTTAATAGCCATGTTAAGTCAAAACGATGTCGTTTTGCTGGAAGAAAAATATTAAAACCGTACGCTTGAAAAAATTTAAACCCAAGACCTTCAAATATAAGGGCTAAGCCTTAACCACTAAACTAACATGATATTATATAATATTTTACCAGAAATATTATATATCTCAAACTACTTGGGATTAATTCAAATTATTTTATAAAATAAAAATACTATAAATGATATTAATATATAATAATAATTATATAAATATATTATTTTAAAAACCCTAAAATATTCATAAAAATAATATATTTATATTATTAATAATATATAAAAACCCTAAAACCTAAACAATTAACCCGCGAACCCCAACCCTCAAACTTAAATCCTAAGGCCTAAACCTTAGAATTTAAGATTTAAGAGTTCAGGGTTATTTTATATATTAATGTTATAAATATACTGAAGTTTTTAAAGACAATATATTTATGTTATAAAAATATAAAAATACTATATTTTTATTTAAATTATACAAACTTATCCATTTTGGTTTAACTAAATTATTTTATAAAAAATAAAATTATAAATAATATGAATATATTATTTACATATATAACAATAAAAATATATTATTTTCATGGTTTTTATATATTACTTTTAATATACAAATATATTATTTTTAAAAAAATTATAAAAATAATATATTTATTAAAATAATATATAAAAATTATAAACCATAACCCTAAACTTCATACCGTAAAGTTTATAGTTTGAGGTTTGGGCTTTATAGTTTAATGTTTAGCATTTATAGTTCATAGTTTTTATATATTATTTATAATATAAATATATATTTTTTACGAATATTTTGAAGTTTTTAAAAAATAATATTTTTATATTATAAATATTATATAAAAATAAAAACAATACATTTTTATTTATATATATATAATACATTTTATATTTATATATTAATATTATGTATATAGTTATTTATGTTATAAAATAATTTGAATTAATCTCAAGTAATTTGATATATATAATATTTATGGTAAAATATTATATAATTTAAAGTTGGTTTAGTATTAAGGTTTAGTCTTTTTATTTGAAGGTCTTGGATTTAAACCCTTCAAATCATATGGTTTTTAATTTTTTTAGTAAAAATATGTTATTTTATATTAAATTAAACTTTAAAACAGTCACACTAAAACGATATCATTTTAACATAACAGAAGTATTAAAAATTAACAGCGAAATAACATTTTCAAGTCACAAATTAAAATTTAATGGTAGTTTTAATTTTTTTAAAATTCGATAATGTTTTTGAAATCAGCGGTAGTTTATCCTTTTTACTATTGTAAACTAAAAACCAAACGAAAAAGAGAATCAAGAATCACAATACATGCCAGCCTGTTACATTTTAGGAGCCATCTATCGACGCTGAAAGCAAGATAAGACTGTGCCGATATAAATTTGAGGGTAATTAATTAATCAATTATTAGTTTCCCGCCATGATAAGTTGTTTCCCGCCCAGCATCAGTCGTAATTGGTAAAACTGCGAAACTGTACTCCCTTCCCTTTGCCATTCCG